>BSBN01001555.1:2400000-3000000 GCA_027924645.1 Cunninghamia lanceolata
AACATTATGTTTCTTTTGCTAATCAAAATAGAATATCCAGTGCAGCCAACAAGGAGTCATGCAACTACGGAGAGCTCGACTAGAGGCAGTCAATGCCATATCATATGTGGTGTATGAAAAGAACAACCAACTGGTAATCATCATTTATTTCATCTGCCATTATACAGTCATAGGTAAAGTGCTTGAAGAATGGAGCAACAGGTGGGTTATGAGAATTCATGTTACATCATATGATACAAAAAATAACTATACAGAAGAAATAAAGTGCTATATCAATGAGAGATGGTACAAGCCAAATGAAGTATAGATTGCCAAATATGTTTGCATTATAGGTGCATGTATGTTGAATCAGAGAATGGCATATATAAAACCATCTATGCTACAGTGGAGTGATAGGAGCAGCATACCATTATTATAAAATGTAAATGTGCGACAGTATATAGGCCGCGGCCCTTTGTCAACCAAATAACCATTTTGTTGTGTGTTCGGACCTATTTGAGGTCATAGTAAAAGAAAGTTGCAGGAGAGATGCTAAATACAAAGAAAATCTAGATTGACTATTGAACCCATGGCCTTTAATGTATGGAAATGTCAGAAGGTATGCGGAGATCACTCAAAAAAAGGATACATCAGGCCAAGGTATGAATGTTTCTCATAGTAGAAAGAGTTCATCTAGGGTTTTCAAGTTCCAACTCAAGATATAGAGCAATGGAGAGTCCAAATTTGTGTGAAAGAAAGAGTACTCAGAAATTTTCTTAGGCCACTTCCCACAAAGGGAAAGGGTTCTGTAATAGTTTTAACAGAATCATGAAAGGAAGTGCTTTTGTTTCAAGGTGTCCCAAACTCATATTCATTACAAATCAAGTAAGAACAGAGGAGAGGCATAGTTTGGAGCATTGAAGCTTACCCATTAAATGTTGGAAGAAGTGCATTCAAAATCCCAGAACGAGAACCCTCCAAATATCATCCATGGTGGCTAGAAGGGTAGCAACGAATGAACACAAAGATCACAAAAATGCATCAGAATAAGTATACAACTGCGGCTAAAATCCTAAAGAAAACTGTGATAAGTAAAACGGGTCAATCTATGATGGACAAAGGATCTCACTTCCTTTTTTTGTGCAAAATGATTGAAGAATCCATCTAAAATAGTGAAAGATCATGGTTTGATCTCAAAACCCTAGCAGGTTGTTGGCCATAGAAGAGCTCCATTAAAAATTGTAATGTCAAACAAGCCTGAAACATTAGGGCTGAGATGGGTTTTGTCATTAGGGTTTGCCCTAATCGATCATAGGATTTTTTTCACATTTATTTCTTTTTGTGAGGCACAACTAATGCCTTTGTGGAGTTAAGTGGCTATGACATGATGTCTAAGTCTTGTTGCTTAGTGGAGGTCGAGCATGGCTCCCTCTTAATTTTAATGCCTTAAAACTACCCAAGTCCACTTGATATGCTATGTGCCATGGAGATATAAATGAAGTTCATGCCTTTGGAGCTTAGGCCATTTTTGAAAGACAAGTCAACATCCACTATGCCCTAGTATGTTTTGCAGGCATGAAGGAAAATAAGCCTTGTGGGATTTTATTCTTTGCAAAACCATATAGACTCCAAAAAGGCTTTTTGTTTTCTTCAAAACATTTAATAAGGCTTTCATATTTTTATGACTTTATAAGAAATCAAATGCCACATGAAAGGTAATATGCTTGGCAAATAGGAAAAATAAAAGCCTTGTATTATTTTTGTAAAAGAAAATCAAACTAGGACTAGATTGGGCAAATTAGAGAGATAAAGCTGCAAGATCTTTGTAAAGCATTATTTTAAAGCAATGCTTTATAAATTGCTTTAAATAATTGCTATTTTAAGTGCAGATAAAGCTAGAAAATGGACAAAAACCTTTCTTGATTTCCTTTGGGCGAAATTGGGCAAAAGAAGACAACTTTGAGGCTTTTCTGAGCAGACAAGATATGTTTTAAAGAGGATTTTTGGTGGGGCCACCCAGGGGAACAGTTTGGCAGTTTTATTCTTTAGGTTAGAGGCAGTTTAAGGCTATTTTTGGCAGCTTTTTTCTGAAGCTTGAAAATGGATTTCTATCTCTATTTTTAGGAGCCTTTTTCCAGCTTTTAGGAGGAGATGAATTTGAGAGCATATATGGTAGAGAGTTTTTCTTTTTCAATTTCAGTTCCAGTTAGAGTTTGATAGCATAGATTAGAGATTAGAGTAGAGGGTAATCAGAGTCTTCCTCTCACACTGAGAGTGTTGTATTTAGTTCATGTACTCATCACCCCTTTCAGTTATATAGAATAGCAAAATTTTCCTTCTTCATTTGTCTCATGATTGTAGTTTTAATTTGATGTTGCGTTGTGACAAATTGCATGTCCTTGTTATGTCTTGAAATTGTGAGAATGATGCAAATTGTCATATAGTTCAGGTTGTATGTTTGTGTTATGTTTGAACCTTAATGCAAAATACTGATGAATTGTATGTCATTGATATGGTTGTGAGAATTGTTGTTTAGAAAACTATTTGTGAGTGAGATCCTTAGCAGTTTTAAAGTCTGGTGTATCACCTTATTGTTAGAATTTCATTTTTTTAGTGCATCTCTCTATCCCTTTTCCTCACAAGTCGATAGTTTAGGAAATCAAAAGGAGAACCAACTCACTCTGGAGATTCCCTCTCGAAATAGATCACCCACATCTGAGAGGGTTTCCATGTTTCAACAGGATACTCAATCTTGACTTGACTAGTGGCACAATCCTAATTGACAATAGTTTTTGGCATGCCTGGTGGGACAAAAAACACTTTTTTCCTCTACTGTTTGGTATGCACGGCAAGGTGTTCAACCTTTCAGAGGTAAATTCGGCATACTTGGTGACTCAAATCTTTGATTTTGCATGTAGATCTAGTGAACAACACATGCTGAAGAATTGGGTGTTTTCTTAAGTATCAATAGCCTTTAGTGGCAAAGTTATCAAACACCTTGGTGACTCTAAGTAAATGGCCAGACCGTATCCTTTTGCTGCATTTAACGGGGGCAACCCATTACAATTTGCTCGGCATGATGACATTCCAACTGCAGCCCTCAAAGGACTGTCATATTTCACCAGAGAGGATCACACTACAGCTATTGAACACATTTAGGATGTGGCAACGCTGTGTTCAGTATATAATGTTACACAAGAGAACGTAGCAATCAGACTCTTGGATGCATCGCTGAAAGGCAAAGCTTTGCAGTGGTTCAGAGGACTTGTTGAAAATTCAATAACATCATGGGATCTACTGGGAGACGGATTGCACAAACACTTTGAGGACAAATCCAATCTCTTGTCTCTGTTGCAACAGTTGAGTACCATCAAGAGGCATCTACATGAACATATGTTTGATTTTAATTACTTCTTTCAGAGGACTTGGGATAGAATCCCCATGATGGTAAGGCCTACACCACTGCATGCCTTTCTGATTTATCTTATAGGTTTAGATAGCAAAATATCTGTTATGATTTAGGCTCTGGGTGGATCTACCCTTCCCAATGCTTTCGAGATTGTTGTTAGAGCAAAAACTACCTTATTCTAGCAGGGAAAATAGCCCCTAGGCGTCCCTGACCCATTTTTCCACAAATCCAATCACCTAAGCCTATGACAATTCCCCTTTTAGCTGCTATCCCAGCTGTTCAAACCATAGGACACTAGGCTGTTGCTCAAGATCCTACTATTCCAGTTCATTCTCAAGAGTTTCAAGAGGGTAGAATTATACTGCAAGCTATTGGTGAAGAAGTTTTTAATATCAGGAGGCAAATCAGTCAAGAACAAAAGCCTTTCCAAGCCCCATGTCAATTTAATCAGTCAAACAGGCCACCCTTCCAAACTGATCCATATGCCCCAAGAAGAAATTGTAACCCTGAGATGGTTTTTATGAATTGGCAAAGCCCCAATTTTTGTGATGAGAATTATCCCTAAGGCCAAGAGACGGGTTTTGAATGCAAACAGACTCCACGGGAGATCAAAATCCTGAGTTTTAGAAGCTCTGACTTTGCTTAGGAGCCTGTCTGTAGTCAACACCAATCTATTAGTCCTCGGTTGCAGCCATATCAAGAATCCAAACCAATTGAAGTCATGAATGTCAGGCCAGTAGCTAAGAAATCAAATAAAGAACAAGAAGCTACTAATGTTTGTCCTGCATCCCCAATAGGTTATGAGCATAATGAATGTATAAAGGAGGTTGATTCAAGCTTCATCCTGAACCCTATGCATTTTGAATCTTTTGAAAAAAATTCTAATGCTTTCTATAAGATGAATCAAAGCAGGATGCAGAAATTTGAGGGAAAAAGTCTTCAATTAGGAGGACATGTGGCTTAGGTTCAAAGGGAGAGTAGACCTAAAAAGGGAGATGATTCAGTTTTATTATACAATCAGCTACCCGATTATGTTGGTGATGATAAAGACAACATTTAGAAATCCCACTTATCAGCTAATTTGAGATAGCCAAGAGAAATTGCAGAAATTCATGTGTTGCTGTTTCATGAAGATAATAATGAGATTGGGGCCTCAGTACAGTTTGAAGAACAAAGAGGCAGTTTTGTCTCTGAATCTAGCACGCTTTCTTTGCATGAAGATCCCGAGCACAAGGTTAAATTAGATCAGATTTATTATAAGGATGAAACATCTTGTTTGTTCTTAGAGCTCCCATTGTACTGCAGTGAGGAAGCTGACCTGAATGAAACTAAAGCAGCTTGCCTTTATGAGCAAACAAGTCAACCGGCTGAAAATGATCAAGTTGTCCAAGATAACTTCATTAATTGTCAGGATCCTGACTGTTCAGCTTGTAGGGAGATTGCCATATTGCTGATTTCTTGTAGCAGTCAAAAGCCCAAGCCAGTTGATGATAAAGATAATAAGTAGTCTAAAAAGAATCAGTTAAGCAAGGTACAGATTCAGGAAGAATCCAGTGAGGATAGCCATGATATGCGAGAACTAGAGGCTGATATGCAAACTGATGGATTGTCAACAGAGGTTAGATCATTATGTAGATTATTGCCTTCATTTATTGAGGAGATCTTTATTTCAGAATGTTCTTACTTGGCTAATGATATGTATTTTGAGCCTAGTCCACCTCTTCCTAAGAGCTTATCAAGAGTCGATAGTCTTGATAAACTATTAGCAACCCTGACTAGGGAGGATGATCCATTAACTAAGGAGGAGGAAGCAATATGGTAGATTATCATGCAAGGTCTAGATAATGTTGTTATTTTCAATCTAAAGCCTTTGAGAGGATGCCCTATTAGATATCTAGCTGGGTTGGCAGCCAATGAGAGAGAACAACTTCCTAGTGATATTGTTTCAGACCAAGGAGAGTATAGAGTTGAGTTCAATCAACATGTTGGGTTATGTGATCACTCAGGCAAGTGGGTAAGTGAATGCATGTTTCTACTCAGAAAGGTGTTACAACATTGTGTTGGTTATTTGTTTTTATTCCAGCTCTCTTGGATAATTCATAAGTATCCTTAGTTGATTAGGAAGGGCAGTTATTTTATGGAACTAGTGAATGGTTTTGTTTGACCAACTTCCTTGGTTGGTTAGAGTAGGGTTAGGTTAGTGCTTTCAGTCAATAAGTACTTAGTACACATTTACTTTCAGTTAGTTTTGTTTCCCTAAGTGCTGTTGCATAGGTGTTTTAGCCATCAGGGCCTGTTAGTTTTCTTTTGGTTTAGTTGTTTTCAATTTTTTGTTGCTGTTTGAACTGGTTGGAGCACAGATTTGTAGTGTTTTCTGAGTTAGATAAGGATAGAGTATGACTCAATACCCAATGGATGTTCAAAGTAATTGGTCAAATGCTTAGCAGGCAAGCATATAGCCGAAGTCACCAGACCACAACTCAAAATTGGCGGAGTTCTGTTATGTGTTAGTTGCATAGTTATTATGTTTTAGTGTTAAATGCAGTTTAGTTCTTCAAAAAGGAGGCAAGATTTCAAATCATTCATTGCATTACAGAATAATCGAGAGAGATAAGTATTTCATTCATCATAATGATTATTCATTTACAAGTTGAAATACATAAAGGAATAAGCATTGCATTGAAAGAAATGATGACATATCAGATGTCCCACACAAGCCATGGGTTATAGCTTAACATATGTAGGTATAAAGAAAATACTATGCATCTAATGAATAGAAAAGGAAAGACATAGACATCATTGCCTTGTTTTTGTTGATCTTTGAAGTTGCCTCCTGTCCTGCTCATGATCTCAACATGTACTTGCAAAAATGTGGGAAGGGTCCCATTAGAAGCTCCGGTTATGAAAATCCTTTATCCATCAGAAGAGGCATAATAATTTGTTTATAGCGCATCGATCAAATGAACATCATCTGTATGTAGAAGGAAATGAAAAAGAAACAATCAAGTATCATTATTTTTTAAACTAATATGTTTGTTTCATTTGCAGGAATAGGTAAATTTATGTTACTAGTCATTTCTACATGTGGTGTTAAACGGGCTCCCACAAGGGTAGAGCTCGGCATGCTTACCCCTGAATCTTAAGGGGAATAAGATTAGAATATTCATTTAAACTGTGCAAAGAGGAGCATGATAAAGTAAAGGATTCCATGCATCAACTAAGTCCATTGAGCTTTAGACTCAATGTTCACCTATGACTACCAGTCCAAAAAGTGTTGAAGTGATAATCATCAATGAACAATGAGTTTTTTCATATGGCTACCAATGAGTGAGAGAGACAGTTGAAAGATCATAAAGTGCCGATGTAAAGGAGGTTGCCGCATGCATATAAACAACAAAAGCCTTAGAAGGTCATGTTTTCTAGTTAACATATGCCATGATCACAAATACGTTCATGAATAAGAAGACAGTTAAACCAATGTCATGGAAGGTTTCATATCCCAGTGTTGTATTCAGCAATAGAGAAATTCAGGAAAGAGAACAGTCATGGGGGTATCCAGAGATAGTGATATACACTAACTATGCTTGTAGCCTTTTAGAAGCAATGTATGATCCAGCTATGAACTAGAATGTAATGGGGAATACGCTAGGTCATGATTTGAAGTGGTCATTCAAGGTATATATAATTATACAGCTGCTACAAAATGATATAATGATCATATGCAAGGATAGTTGCATCAAAGAGATAAATAAGTTCTGGTAAACAGTGCTACAAAGAAGGCAACAAAACAGTAGGAGCTACACTACCCACATGGGATAGTATCTCGTTCATAAGATAGCCCTAATGTTTCTAAGTGACTATCAATAAGAAGAGTCAAATACAGTTGTTCGTGTCCAAACTACAGAAAGTGCAACATTCAATTCCAGTACAAAAACACTTCATCAATAAAGATTCCCACAATAACCAGTGCTTTAATGATGCATGCTGTTATAGTATGTATGGATCAGAAAAAGAGAAGTAAAACTAGAATATTTCCTTCATAATGACAGCCACTACACTGGAATAGCAGGGATAGTCATCAATTACAAAGCACATCAAAGTTTGAGGTAACTATGATAGTCATAAATAGTGTGAAGTAATCATGTCATTCAAAGATGCAGGGGATAACTTTAAAAAACAACATTGTTTTAGCTAAGATGAATAGTAGCAATTGAAGAAGATGTGCATTCTCATCACATGTAAATGACCAAATTGACGAGTGACAGGAAAAGAGACAAGTGGACTATTTTGCCAGTTGCAGGATGCATACAGAAGCATGAGCATTTTCATCATATTGCAATGTTACAGTAGGTACATCATAAGAGGACAGCAATTTGTTGCTGATCAGGTAATATTAAATGTCAATATAAGAGATGTATTACATAGTGCTTGCATACAACAGATAGAAGGAGGTGCCTTTTTATAGGAGTTCATATTTCAATACTTTAAGTTCCAATCAAGCTTCTGGTAATCATCAGTTTACAGCTTGAAGTTACAGTCAAAAGATGACGCAAATTTCAAAAGAAGAAACAGTAAAGAGCAACATGATAATCATAGGATGCTTGCAGCCATTAATGTAATTATGAATGCAGTCCATCGAGATATATGAGCATCATATGGAAGAATACATTTGAAACACTGCATATAGAGGGTACAAGTGTCAAAGGAAGAGGACAGCATTATGTCTCTTTTGCTGATCAAAATAGAATATCCAGTGCAGCCAACAAGGAGTCATGCAAATACGGAGAGCTCGACTAGAGGCAGTCAATGCCATATCATATGTGGTGTATGAAAAGAACAACCAACTAGTAATCATCATTTATTTCATCTGCCATTATACAGTCACAGGTAAAGTGCTTGAAGAATGGAGCAACATGTGGGTTATGAGAATGCATGTTACATCATATGATACAACAAATAACTATATAGAAGAAATAAAGTGCTATATCAGTGAGAGATGGTACAAGCCAAATGAAGTACAGATTGCCAAATATGTTTGCATTATAGGTATATGTATTCTGAATCAGAGAATGACATATATAAAACCATCTATGCTACAGTGGAGTGACAAGAGCAGCATACCATTATTATAAAATGCAAATGTGTGACAGTATACAGGCCGTGGCCCTTTGTCAACCAAATGACCATATTGTTGCGTGTTCGAACCAATTTGAGGTCGTAGTAAAAGAAAGTTGTAGGAGAGATGCTAAATACAAAGAAAATCCAGATTGACTATTGAACCCACAACCTTTAATGTATGTAAATGGCAGAAGATATGCGGAGATCACTCAAAAAAGGGATATATCAGGCCAAGGTATGAATGTTTCTCATAGTAGAAAGAGTTCATCTAGCATTTTCAAGTTCCAACTCAAGATACAGAGCAATAGAGAGGCCAAATTTGTGTGAAAGAAAGAGTACTCAGAAATTTGCTTAGGCCACTACCCACAAAGGGAAAGGGTTCTGTAATAGTTTTAACAGAATCATGAAAGGAAGTGCTTTCGTTTCGAGGTGTCCCGAACTCATATTCATTACAAATCAAGTAAGAATAGAGGAGAGGTAGAGTTCAAAGCATTAAAGCTTACCCATTATATGCTAGAAGAAGTGCATTCGAAATCCCAGAACGAGAACCCTCCAAATATCATCCATGGTGGCTAGAAGGGTAGCAACGAATGAACACAAAGATCACATAAATGCATCAAAATAAGTATACAACCGTAGCTAAAAGCCTAAAGAAAACTGTGATAAGTAAAAAGGGTCAATCTATGATGGACAGAAGATCTCACCTTCCTTTTTCTATGTGAAATGATTGAAGAATCCATCTGAAACAGTGAAAGATCATGGCTTGATCTCAAAACCCTAGCAGGTTGTCAGCCATAGAAGAGCTGCATTGTAAATTGCAATGTCAAACAAGCCTAAAAAGTTAGGGCTAAGATGGGTTTTGTCATTAGGGTTTGCCCTAATCGATCATAGGATTTTTTCCACATTTATTTCTTTTTGTGAGGCACAACTAATGCCTTTGTGGAGTTAAGTGGCTATGACATGATGCCTAAGTCTTGTTGCTTAGTGGAGGTCGAGCATGGCTCCCTCTTAATTTTAATGCCTTAAAACTGGCTAAGTCCACTTGATATGCTATGTGCTATGGAGATATAAATGAAGTTCATGCCTTTGGAGCTTAGACCATTTTTGAAAGACAAGTCAACATCCAATATGCCCTAGTATGTTTTGCAGGCATGAAGGAAAATAAGCCTTGTGGGCTTTTATTCTTTGCAAAACCATATAGACTCCAAAAAGGCTTTTTGTTTTATTCAAAACATTTAATAAGGCTTTCATATTTTTATGATTTTATAAGAAATCAAATGCCAAATGAAAGGTAATATGCTTGGCAAATAGGAAAAATAAAAGCCTTGTATTATTTTTGTAAAAGAAAATCAAACCAGGACCAGATTGGGCAAATCAAAGAGATAAAGCTACAAGATCTTTGTAAAGTGTTATTTTAAAAGCAATGCTTTATAAATTGCTTTAAATAATTGCTATTTTAGGTGCAGATAAAGCTAGAAAATGGACAAAAATCTTTCTTGATTTCCTTTGGGCGAAATTGGGCAGAAGAAGACGAATTTGAGGCTTTTTTGCACAGACAAGATATGTTTTAAAGCGGATTTTTGGTGGGGCCACCTAGGGGAACAGTTTGGCAGTTTTATTCTTTAGTTTGGAGGCAGTTTAAGGCTATTTTTGGTAGCTTTTGTCTGAAGCTCAAAAATGGATTTCTATCTCTATTTATAGGAGCCTTTTTCCAGCTTTTAGGAGGAGATGAATTTGAGAGCATATATGGTAGAGAGTTTTTCTTATTCAGTTTCAGTTCTAGTTAGAGTTTGACAACATAGAGTAGAGATTAGAGTAGAGGGTAATCAGAGTCTTCCTCTCACACTAAGAGTGTTGTATTTAGTCCATGTACTCATCACCCCTTTTAGTTATATAAAACAACATAATTTTCCTTCTTCATTTGTCTCATGATTGCAATTTTAGTTTGATGTTGCATTGTGATAGATTGCATGTCCTTGTTATGTCTTGAAATTGTGAGAGTGATGCAAATTTCTATATGGTTTAGGTTGCATGTTTGTGTTTTTTTTAACCTTAATGCAAAATACTGATGAATTGTATGTCATTGATATGGTTGTGAGAATTGTTGTTCAGAAAACTATTTGTTAGTGAGATCCTTAGGAGTTTAGAGTCCGGTGTATCACCTTATTGTAAGAATTTCATTTTTTTTAGTGCATCTCTCTATCCCTTTTCCCCACAATTCAGTAGTTTAGGAAATCAAAAGGAGAACTAGCTCACTCTAGAGATTCCCTCTTGAAATATATCACCCACATCTGAGAGGGTTTCCATGTTTCAACAGGACAGTCAAGCTTGACTTGACTAGTGGCACAATCCTGATTGACAACAACGGTATTACCTAATACAATTGTGTTATGGGACCTAGACTTGCTGACTATATGGTATAGGTGTGGAGACTCAATGGCAGTTTGATGCAAGTACTTTGGGTGGTGAACATAGTGTCATGGATGTTCCTTGTTTGGTTGGGACTTTGGCATGACATGTTTGTTATGCAAATGCATTGTTGGTGGTGTTAGATTGGTTCTTGGTTTACAGGTGGTTGTTTATCTTCTTGGTTTGGAGATCATGGTTTACTCTACCTCTTGGGAGATGTTGATGTCACAACGAAATTCTTTGATTGTGTTGGAGGCCATTTATGATCTTCATTTAGGAGATGGTTATCACGATGTCATGGATAGCTTGGTTACATGATTTAGTGGGAGCTTTTGACAATGATGGTTTGATTGTTTACATGATGCCATGTGTAGTTTGGTATAACAATTAAATGGAAGGTCTTTGGTACTGATATGGATTCATCATTTAGGTGATGGATGATCTTTTGTAGTGGTTGTTGGTGTCATGGAGATCTTGGATTATGTTTATTTTATACAGTGAGAATTCTTTGACATCTTGAGTTCTATTGACAGGGGATGGTTATCTTCATGTGATTTGGAGATGTTGACATATTGGGACCATGGATGACTCTTGGAGTCATTGGTTGAGGTGTTGGGTATGGTTTGTTAGTTTTGATAGGTGATCATTTCTTATAGAATGGATGGTATTGTGTCTTTGTGTACTCTTGATCATGTGTTAGAGTGTTTACATGATACTAGTGCTCTTTGGAGCAGGATATGTTCTTATGAGACATTGTTCTTCTTTTGAGGAGATGATAGATCATGATGTCATAATGTGTTCCTAGGTCATGCAGATGCATAGTGGTAGCTTTGACAATGATCTTGTTGGTTCTCTTGGTATTGAGTACATTGGTCATGTGCTTGGGAGATTCATGATAGTGCAGTGTTGCATCTGGAGTTTAGCATGGATTGATCATGGAGTTACTCATGGATACTTGGAGACTTAAGTGAGGCTAGAGTTCTCTTCAGGTTAGAGACATTTATTTGAGATGGTTACTCTTTGGAGGTTTCAACAGAAAGATTGAGGAGCCTACACTTGGATATGGACATGAATTCATCATGGACCTGGAGGAGATTGTTATTAGAGAGTCATTATGGCTTGGTGTATCTTGGAGGAGCATTCTCATTCCCCACTCTTGGTCTACTTAGCAGATTATCATATATGAGGTATTGCCCATCCTTTTAGATGCATTTTACTTTATGTTTTATCATTTCATGTATATGGATCTTGAGCTATGGTTATTATTTTTGGAGGGTTCATTTGAGGCATGTTGGCATGGTCATCTTGTTCATATGCTTTAATTTATGATGTCTATTATTAGGAGTTTAGGAGATGTGATTGGGATCATTCTTGATTATGGAATTGTTGATTTTGATCTACCTTGGTTAGAGAGGCTTACATCCATGTTGCTTACACGATACATATGTTCATTTGATCTATGGAACTGAATGGATGGGTGTTGTTAAGGTTTCTCATTTGGGGTTGTAAAGAGATCATTCTTGATACAACTTAGCACTTTGAGGTGTTGGTAGAAGGACATGTTATTATATGATTTACAGGTTTTCTCTCTTTGATTTATGGCTACTTCCTACAGGTTCATTTTTATATGGTTGGACTTGGGAGAGTTAAGGCAACATGTTGTGAGAGAGTATGTTGTGATTTATCTTGCATGTGTGGATCATTGTGATTGTTCTTGGTACTACATTACCCATACATTTGTTTAAGTGTTGATTGGTAGACTTGGTATGCCTTGATCTATTTTCATATTTGACATTATCCATGTAATGGGAGTTCCAGGATGTGTATGTTCTTCATTGACAATATTTATACATGGAGCTTGTGATTGTGGTATATGGGTTCGATATGTTGTTGGCATGAGTTTACTGATGTTGTTGATACCTATGAGGTATGGATGGTTGGATGTATTAGCATATGTTGTTGGTGCTATTTATGATCATGTGGGTTTTTACATTTGACAATAGTTTGGAGTCTTTGTTATCACTTAGGTTTTATGCTTGTGTTCTCTGGATTGGTGCATCTTCACCTTGGTATGTTCCTTTTCTTCCATAGGTGGCATGTTAGAGGATGAGAAGAGTTCTTTGTTGAGATGGTGGTTACTTTGATTTTATTGTAGATATCTTGATGGAACACGAGAGCATGTTGGAGATTCATGTGGTTTCATGTTTGCTTATTGTTTAGGATGGAAAAGAGGGGTGATGGATGTATGTTGGGGGGTTTTAGTTTGAATCCTCCTTTCTACTGAACATTCCAAGGGCTTTTTAACTGAGTACTTCTCCTATCAAGAGGAGAGTCATCTATCATATTGGGTTGCCACTTGGTTTTGTTGGGAAATTTAGAAGTTGTCACACAATATGTCTAATTAATGCTCTTATGCTCTTGAAACCCTAATTTAAGAAAAACAGTAAACAAATCTACAAATTACAACTGATGCTATTGAAATAAGATAAAGGGCAGAAAACCTTAACTCATTATTTTTCACAGTCCAAAGAATAGAAATGTTGGGGACAATGGTGATGGCACCCAAGTCCAAGGTATAGGTTTTTCTGTGGAATCTTGATCTCCTTCCGACACTGATTTTTGTTGTATCTTCAGTTTCCATCAATGCAGATGTGGAGGACAACGTTGATGGTGCCCTAGTCCACTGAGGAATCTTCTACCAGATGTCAGAAGCTCTGAAAACCTTGATTATCACTGTCCATTCTATTTCTATAGCTTCGGATGTGGAGGATAATGTTGACAGCATCCTAGTCCAAGCAGGTTCCTCCTTCAGGATGTAGAATCTCCATAGTGTCATGTTCCCTACAACTCCACTTCTTCCTCTTTCGCTACCTGTAACCTACAATCACAAGAAGTGTGGGAGGGGGTTGTGGTGTTTAGAGGCTTGCCTTAGTCAAGCCTCGGAGAGACATTCAAGTCTTCCGAACACCATTGTCAGAGAGAGAGAGAGTGCGTATCCTTGTGGGATAGAGGCAAAAATACAAATGATAATGATGATAAAACACAATAGATGTCACCTTGATGATGAAGCTCTCATGGAAGGAAGATGCTCTTCAATGCCATGAGGAGAAGATGTAAATCCAACCTACAAAAATAAACACAATAACAATGCTCTGCAACACAATGAATGCCTTGATCACTTTAACATAAGCTCATGAATCACAATGTCTGTCTAATGATCTTCTAGTTTACAAATGATAACCTAATCATGCTTATATATGCAACTATAAAGATTCCCACCAAGAATTTCATAATTAAAATTTATGATGTCAGCATGGAACCCAAACAATGGTCACAAACCCGACATTTGAATTTAGGGAAGATCCAAAATAGGGTTGGACTAGGGTGCTAGCACCCTTGTCCACCCTGTTGTCTTTGTTCTGAGGTCATCAAAATAGACCCCCTTAGGTCCCATTTGTCACAAGGACCAAGGGTTTTCTCATCGGGAGTCTGAATTATCATGCAAGATGCTCTAATTGCAATCTAAAGACCCGAGAGATAAACCTTCATAGGAAAAAGGCCCCAAGGGTGCATTTTTCTAACATAACATTTATCCCCCACTTTAATGTATGTATAAATGCAAGGCCAATACATGCATTAAAGTAAGGTCAACAAACACAGCAAACACGCCAGGTACAGAGAAGACACACCAAACACATTGAAGACAATAATAGGCATGCAAAACATGGAGAAGATAGTTATAGTCATGCAAAACATGGATATTACAGCATTGAAGACACATAGAGCATAGAGAATACAATGAATGCAGTGATTATTTTCTTTTTGATTTTCCCATATGAAAGGAGAGTAAACAAACAAATCCCAAAAGAGTGTAGAGGACCTCATCACCACCGGTCTTGCACCTTGAGAACAAACACGACAAACAAATCCCAAAGTTTAGAGGAGCTCATTGCCACCGATCTTGCACTTTGAGAACAAACATGCCAAACACACACATGGAAGACATGGAGAAAACACGACAGATAAGCAATGGAGTGAAACTATTGCTAGGTTCATCACCATCACAGGCACATTACAGGCACACACCGATGAGTGGGCTTCATGACAACAACCACCGAAAAATATACTTAAGGGTTGAGTTAGTCACATAACCACTCCCTGCCTCGCGATGAGGGCTTAAGATAGAAAAGGGATGCGATATCCTCACCTCGTGATGAGGGCTTAAATGATTGTGATTGATTTTTAGATTGTTCAAACACACTCTACTATCATCTAAAGCAGACAACTTACCTTATATATGCCCCCACCTTAAGGTGGTTGATATCATGTATCGATATCAAGCACGTTAAGGTAGGAAGAAAACACACAAGGGAACATGATCTCTCACAAAGCCTATGCCCCCCAGAGGTGACATGTACTTTACGATCACCGAATGTTCCCACAAACACAATTTCTTGCAAGAAAGGTGTTAGTGTCCAAATAATCATGATAAACAACAACACATATGATCAACTACATGAAAGAGCCATGCAAGCCAAAAGACAAAGTGCACAGAGTAGCAGTATTGTTAAAGTGTTGTTAGCAAGATAAGATAACATCAACATCAACATCAAGATAGAGAAATCACATGGAGTGATTCCACTAGCCAAGCATCAGATAATATGTAACAACCTCGTTGTCATGTATGGAATAGGTCTATTTTTTTTATTACTCGCAAAAGGGACACTAGGTCTGCATCAGTATAATATGTTTTTCGTCATCCGCCAACTAGATGGAAACACTACATGAAGGTAAACAATAAATCAGAGAGGAGAACAAGTGCCTTAGGGATAGTCACATAGGAGGGTGCCCCCAAGTCACCAACCGCAACACTATATTCGTAAGACACAACACACAACAATGAAATCAGAGGAGAGGAAATACAGAAGAAGGATGATACAAATAGAAGGTCACAATAGAGGCAGTCTCCTAGTATCCTTGACCTTACAAGAGAATCAAGGGTCATCCTAGGAGGCCTAACAACACATAACACATCACGGGGGAAGTACATCACGAGAGTTAAAGGGTTAGAGATACTTACCTATAGAGAGGTCCATGCTAGAAGTGAACATCGAGGAGGTCATCATCTTCCCAATCTCTAATGCTAGATGAAAGTGGTATGTAAGGTACCAAAGCCCAACCGTTGTTCTTGTTTTCAACTAGTTCATCTTTAAGATCTTCTTGATTTGTTTCAATGTTAGGTTGAATGTTCTCTTGTTCATTTGCAATCCATTGGGCATAAGCTTGTCTTCTCCTCCTCCTTTCTTTTGCTAGTCTATTTATTCTTGTCTTATTGCTTATTTCGTCATTGTTGTGTTTTTCCATAGTTTGCATAGTAGAGGAGGAAGCACCTTGTTCAAATCTCATTGGTCTTGGTGGGATATTTTGTTGTCGATGAAAGCCTCCTGATCCCTATAAGGATGATGGGGGAGGGACCTCAGCATAAATGCCATCTCTTCATGGATGAGGTGGGTTATGGAATCTTTCCTTACCCACATTTCTCATGTCAAAAATTTCATCAAAGCCATAATAATCTTGTTTTATGCTTGTTTCTTGTTCTTCTCTTATTGGTTGCAAAGGAGACCTGGCCACTCAAGCTAGTTGTTTTTCTTTGTATTTCCTGTATTCTATGAAAGTTCTATCTCTTCATGGATCAGGATCTATCTCAGGTTGTGGCCAAAAGTAATCAAGAATAAAGTTCATGTCCTTCACCGGAGGTTGATAATCATTACGACGAATAGTACAGATCTCTCCACGCAAAGGAAATTTTATACATTTGTGAATGGTAGAAGGAACAACATTCATAGCTTTAAGCCAAGGATGTCCAAGTTTTACATGGAAGAGGTTAATTAAGGGGATTATATCAAATGACTGATCCACAACTTTATCATAGACCGATACCATTAGAGTTATCTTTCCAATTGGTTTCATTAAAGCTCCATTATGTGTTTTAATTCTCAAATTTGATGGTTCATAAGATTCTTGCACCATTTCATATTTAAGGAGAAAATATTATGTGACCACATTTGTCATACAATTAGGATCTATGAGTGTTCCATGCACAGGTTGTTCCATTATCTTTACTATGATATAAAGAGGCCCTTCGGTATTTACCATTTCTTTGTCATGGGGTGTGAACATTATTTCAAGCTCAGGGGCTCTTCTTTTTAAGTGAGGCCTAGGAACAAACCTATCATTATTATTATATTGAGAAGCCATTTGTAAGTTTGCAAAGGATTGTCAAATCAGATTTTCAAGATCTTCCAAAACTTATGCAAAAGGCAAATGCAAAAAGTGATGTCGAACTACTCTAAAATGCTTGTTTTTTCAACTTTTCACAATGCAAACAAATGAAAGAAGAGGTGTTGTGAATATTTTCAAGAGGGATAGAAAATGATATTCCTAAAAAAATTTCACTAATGCAAAAAATACCTTTCACAACATGCTTGTGATGCAACTCTAGAGAGTCGATAAGCCAAAACCTAGTGAAAATAGGCCAAAATATGTGATTTTTCACCAAATCTCAATGCAAAAGAGTAGGGCAACAGGCGTTGTAAGGAAAATTATGATGGGAATAAAATTTTAACAGTAATAAAAACCACCTAATTCCAAAAAATCCATTACAACATGCCTATAGTGCCACTCTAGATCAAACCCTTGTGCAAAGATATCAAAAATATGCAATTTTTTCCAAAATTTGAATGCAAAAGCCCAAAAGAAAGGGTGTTGTAAGGAAATTGAGAAGGTACAGAAGATAATAACCCTAATAAAATCCAATTAGTGCAATAAAATCGCTCACAACATGCTTGGACTGCAAGTCTAACAAGACGATAAGGCCAAATCTAGTGGAAAAATGCAAGTTTTCAAACCCTAGACATGAAATTTCACAAGGAGGCCACTATGATGCAACACTAAAATTAGAAATCATACCTAATGAGTGTTTTAACAAGGTAGTAAAATTTGAAACAATATTTTGACTACAACCCTAGCTCATGCAAAACTAGGGTTTCATGAAAAATGCAAAATTTCAAGCAATTTCTAACAAATCAAGCATGCAAATGCAATACAAATGAATTGTAAATGATGAATTTCTATATTTTGTATGAGATCTAATGCAAATAACAAAAATTAATTTAAATTAGATTCAAATTAGTTCAAATTTTACAAAAATGCAAGTCTAATATGCCAATTTTTTTGAATTTTTTAAAAAAAATCAATTTTTTTGTACTTTTTTGAATGCAATAGAATGAATGGATGTAAATCTATGAAACAACACTCAGAAAGGTGCCAAAAAGTTCAAAAACACGGGTTCACCAAAATGTTTACTATGGAAAATGAGGGGTGATGTATGTGCGTTGGGGGGTTTTAGTTTGAATCCTCCTTTCCACTAAACATTCCAAGGGCTTTTCAACTGAGTGCTTCTCCTATAGAGAGGAGAGTCATCTATCAAATTGGGTTGCCACTTGGTTTTACTGGAAAATTTACAAGTTGTCACACAATATGTCTAATTAATGCTCTTATACTCTTGAAACCCTAATTTAAGCAAAACAGTAAGCAAATCTACAAATTACGACCGATGCTATTGAAATAAGATAAAGGGAAGAAAACCTTAACTCGCTATTTTTCGCAGTCTAGAGAATGGAAATGTCAAGGACAATGGTGATGGAACCCAAGTCCAAGGTACAGGTTTTTCTGTGGAGTCCTGATCTCCTTCTGACACTGATTTTTATTGTATCTTTAGTTTCTGACAATGCAGATGTGGGGGACAACATTGATGGTGTCCTAGTCCACTGAGTAATCTTCTACCAGATGTCAGAAGCTCTGAAAACCATGATTATCACTGTCCAATGTATTTCTATAGCTTCAGATGTAGAGGACAATGTTGATAGCACCCTAGTCCAAGCAGGCTCCTCCTTCAGGATTTAGAATCTCCACAGTGTCCTCCTGTTCTAGGGGTTGCAACTCCATTTCTTTCTCTTTTGCAACCTGTAACCTACAATCACAAGAAGTGTGGGAGGGGGTTGTGGTGTTTAGAGGCTTGCCTCAATCAAGCCCCAGAGAGACATTCAAGTCTTCTAAACACCATTGTCATAGAGAGAGAGTGCATATCCTTATGGGATAGAGGCAAAAATCCAAATGATAATGATGATAAAGCTCTCATGGAAGGAAGATGCTCTTCAATGCCATGAGGAGAAGATGTAAATCCAACCTGCAAAAATAAACACAATAACAATGATATGCTCTGCAACACAATGAATGTCTTGATCACTTTAACATAAGCTCATGAATCACAATGTCCATCTAATGATCTTCTAGTTTACAAATGATAACCTAATCATGCTTATATATGCAACTACAAAGATTCCCGCCAAGAATTTTGTAATTAAAACTTATGATGTCAGCCTGGAACCCAAATAATGGTCACAAACCTGACATTTGAATTTAGGGCAGACCCAAAATAGGGCTGGACTAGGGTGCTAGCGTCCTTGTCCACCCCCTTGTTTTTGTTCTAGGATCATCAAAATAGGCCCCCTTAGGTCCCATTTGTCACAAAGCCCAAGGGTTTTCTCATCGGGAGTCTGAATTATCATGTAAGATGCTCTAAATGCAATCTAAAGACCCAAGAGCTAAACCTTAATAGGAAAAAGCCCCCAAGGGTGCATTTTTCTGACATAACACCTATGATGATGTATTTCATTGATTGGCACTTATGCAGTGTATACAACAAGTGGGAGAATGTTAGGAAATAGGTGCATTGTACACCTTACATAACATTGATTATTTTTATTTATGTAAAAATAAATATTTGTTTGTGGTGTATTTTAATTGATGTGTTTAGCCACATTAGATATTTATTTAGGTGCCACTTGTACATTTTGTATGTGACATTGGGTTAGTTATTTTATATTTGTGGGACACAGAATAATTAATTATTTATTTGAAAAATTATTTAATATTGGGTATAAAGTGAAAACTTTATTGCAAATATAAAATGAGGGGTCAATGGTTTTGTGTATCTATGGTTTTGGAACACATGGTTTTATTCATACTACATCTTGTATTTGTGTGAGCTTGATTCTATAAAATCAAGCACATGGTTAGTAGTTGGGGTTGGCTTGTTGGTTGTCTTAGCTATTGACTAGGCTTAACTAGACTGAGCTTCTCTTGTAGATTGCATGTGTGAGGAGAGGAAACATGGATTGACATGTGTGGTTACATGATTCTCATTTGCTTGTTCACATGGAGTGCAATTAGGGAGCTTGATGGTTTAGAAGTATCTATGGGGTGCTGCCACAATAATGGATTACAATTTTTGGGACATCCTAATTTTTGCTGAAATCACATATTTTTAGAAAATATAATGATTTAAGCCTTTAAAGGTTACATTTAAAGGATTTTAATTGAAGGGGGTTTGATCAAACCCCCTTAGATTCAAACTCCCTTGGATAGAACCCCACTAGTTTTAAACCATACCTATAATGGAGTCTCCTCTACACCTATCAAAATGCTGATAAAAAACACTTTTGATTTACCTTTTGGGGGATCAAATGAATTTATTTAAAATTTATGTTTTGTAAGTATGTAGTCCTTATTATAAGCTTCCCAAAAAGTATAATTTTAAATATATTTAATTTGATTACTATATTTATTTTTTATTTCTTGTGAATGTAGGTTTTTCACCGAACATCAAGTTCTCTGTTCTACACACATGGAAAATTAGTAAATTAGTGAAAAAAAATTTGAAAAATATCTATGCCCTAGGTATTGATGTCCTTGTTTCAACAAAAAAAAAAAATTGAATTTCAATACATACAAAAAAAGTTATGTTTTATGGAATATGCCTATGTCTAAATTATAATTGGTTTGACTTCAAAACTTAATTTTAAAAAAATATATTCAACAAAACATAATGAAACCAAATGCATGCCATGTATATCGGTGTTACCAATCTAAATTCAAAAGAATCAAAATTTTAACCTTTGTAGAAAAAAGTTATGTGCTACAGAATACACATCACTTTTTAAAAAAATGTTATTTACTATTAAAAATTATTTATCAAAGGAGACACAAAAATTTTACAATTTAACTCCAAATTTTTTTAAAAAATATATTTAGAATCTACAAACAAAATCTCACAAATAACTAGTTCGCATCATCTTCAAATTCCTAACGGTTTAGAGGCTATAGGTGTCAGAAAGTGAAGATTTAGTTCAAAATGTTGATTTCAATGTCAAGTATGGCCAAAAAGTGTAACCATTATTGTGGAATGACCCATGGAGGCTATGTATTGTAATCTTTGTTCATGAGATAATACAATGGATGTGGATGCTTCTGGAGGTTGGGGTTTTCCCTCATATGAGGGTTTTCCTAGGGTATATCTTATGGCACCTTGATGGTATGTGTCTAACTCCATTATTAACCAATAAATTGGTCTAGAAGGGGCATGTACTCAACTCAATGGATGAACAAATCCTTTATCAAGAGACCTACCGGTTATATAATGTGCTACATTTAAATATGTCAAACTAGGGAATCGTATTCTTCTTGGATGACATGTATGTATTTTATGTATAGTTAAGGATTTTTGAGTTTATCCTAGAGGTTGTGCATAGAAACAAACTATGGGAAAGAAAACAAATTCTATTTTGTAAAATCCAATGAAGAACAGTTGCTAGGGGTAGATAATTCTATTAAGGAATAACAAACACTTATTCAATAAGTTGTAAACACATACTTGTTCAACTATCCAAGGTAACTACTTATGAAATAACTAACCACAATAGAAAATAATCTAAATATTATTGCACTTATGTTGTCATTGATGTCAATAGTGTGAGACAAGAGGTAATGATAAAATAAGTCTATGGAAATGCAATCAGAGAAGAAGACAAAAGAAGTTAAATCAGAGAAGTTGTGATGAGAAGGGTAAGGTAATGAATGTCATCAATATCTCCTGAAGTTGTATAGACAAAAGGTGTGCTAACATGAAGATTCTTGCTTTGAGAAAAGATTTTGTTGTTTTTGTTGTATGAAGTTGAGAATGAAGTCTTTGATATGGAAAATATTGTATTCATTCTTCCCTGAGGAAATGCATTGCTTTAGTTTTGAAAGAAAGATTCAAGTTGTCCAAGGCACTGGAGTTTGCACAGAATAAGCTCAGAAGAATGCTCTGCATTCCTCCACACCTGGTGGTATGACCTTGTGGTTTGGGAGTTTGTCAAGGATATATGTGAAGGTTGTAGATTCCTAATTTTAGAGCTTGGAGATTAATGCAAAATTTTTTAAGCTCGCAGAGTGAACATAGTTGTTTAGAGTTGTTGTAGTCAGGATGCATCTGGGAAATGCTCCGCATTTCTCTGTTGTTGAAGTTGAGGTTCTATGGTTTGAAGGTTGATCATTTATAGATGAAAAGATAATATTCAAGTCTCTTCTGCTAAGGTGTACCATAGAGGTTCTCCAGGATCAATAGAACAAAGACATATTATTGTTGACTAGGGTTTTCTGGAGAAGATAGCAAAAGCCACCGCATTTCACCACAATTTATCTTTTGGCTTTGATGTTTGGAAGATGAGTTTAGATATTCAAGTGGATGATTTAATTCAGGTTTTAGGTGTTGAAGTGTACCACAAGTTGGCTTTTCAATGCTCTATCTCAAGACTATGTGTTTAGTATTCGTTTGTGATACCAGGCTCAATTTCTACTTGTTTGCACTGAAAAAAACATATATTTCAATGGAAGGATTGGTTAAGAAGGTTTTTATAAGTCTTATGTTACTTGTGTAATGTTCCTAATGACATTAATTGTTCTCTCTAGTACTACTTTTGGTCTGGAGCTATTAGGCAGAAGGATGAGTGTTTGTTGGATTGACTTCATGTGCTTTGATGATCCTACAAAATGTTTTGAAGTGTGTGCCTACTTGGCAAGATGTGATAATGAAGAATAGATCTTGGTTATCAATTGGCTTGAACCACATTGATTTATTACATCTTTTGGATGTTGACTTGGAGTGGCCTTCCACGTTTCATCTTGGTCAACATGGGAAAATAAATTTGGAATTTACAGAAGGTATAAATGAAAGATCTTGTTTGTTGAGGAAAGTATGAGGATTTGAGAGTGTATGAAGATGTGTGAGAAGATGTGAGAATGTTTGTGAAGGTTTATTGGATGTAGCAGTGTTCAATGAGCAGAGAAAGTGAAGTTTTGTGACAAAGTGAAGTGTAAGAATGATGCAGAGGTGGTTTGTTTAGTAAGATCTATTGAATGTAATATCTAGAGGTTGTAGCCTCATTTTGTAAGTGTCATTGCAGTATATTTCAGGGAGTTGTAGCTTCCTTTGGTTTGTAGCCCATAAATAATATTGTAACCATATTTTATCTTTATTTGTGAGGCTAGATTTGGATAGTAGATCCAAGCAGCTTGCTCATCGTGGTTTTTCCCTCCTTGGGTTTTCCATGTAAATCTAGTGTTGTGGTTGTGTTCTTATGTGTTGTGGTTTAATTTTCTAATCTTCTAGTTAAAGAAGTTAGAAGTTTTGATTATTGATGTTAGATTGAAATAAGTTCAAAGATATATTGATTCACCCCCCTCTTAGTATATCCTTGGTGCAACCTAATAGTTGAAGGTAGATCTTGGAATAGAACACATGGCTAAGAAGGAGTCCTCTTCTAAAGCTCCTATGTTTGATGGAAATAACTATGACTTATGAGTGTAAGGATGGAATCCTATCTTACCTCACTAGGGTATGATGTTTGGAGAGCGATTGAGACTAAATATATTGAACCCAATCATCCCATTATAGATTCAGATGCGAAGAAGGCCCATGAGAATAATTCCAAAGCCAAGAATATAATCTTAAGTGGTCTGAGAAGTTTAGAGTTAGTCAAGGTTGTGTAGTGAAAGACTACAAAGGAGATATGGGAGAAGCTCAAAGGTCTCTATGAAGGAGATGACACCATAAAGTAAGCTAAACTACAATCCTACAAAACAATATTTGAAAATCTAAGGATGAAAGAAGAGAACATAGCTAGCTACTTACACCAGGTAGATGAAGTTGTGAATGGAATCATAAGTATGGGTGAAGATATAGTTGAATCAATGGTTGTAAAGAAAATCCTAAGATCCCTCCCTCACAAATTTGATTCAAAAGTTTCTGCAATAGAAGAAGCTAAAGACTTGAAGAAACTTACCATGGTAGAACTGTTTGGGTCCCTCATTGCCTATGAAATGAGAAATAAAGTCATAAGTCCATGCCAAAAAGAAGTTGCTTTCAATGCTATAAAGAATGAAGGAACATCTGATATATGCAATGAAGTTGAGGAAGAAGAAACAAATTTTGTAAGAAAGATGAAAAGAGGATCAGGTAAATATAAAGGTAAGTTAACTCTCAAATGTTTCAAATGTGGTATAAATGGTCATTATACCTCTAAATGTCCTTTTGGAGAAAGTGAAAGTAGTAGCAAGGGGTTCAAGAGAAACAATTTTTAGGGGAACCTTCTTTCAAAAGAAGACTACAGCTCTGGAGAAGATGTAGATCACTACTCATTTGATGAAGATAGAGGAGAATCTCTATTCATGGCCATGGTGATCTCAGATGGTTCTGACAAGGCTACAAATGAATAAGAATATGAAGTTGACTTTGAAGGTGGACTTGTTTCTACTCTTGAAGACCTAGATTGTGCTAGGAAAGAGAATCAAGAACAAAGAGTTGTGATTGAATCCAAGACAAAAGAATGTATAAAACTTGAGAAAGAAATTTAGTTACTCAAAGGGGAATTGAAGAAGGAAAATCTTGGAAATCTGGATGATATAGAATGTACAGATCTCATCTTACCTCAAGGAAGATCTCTTCATGCAAGACAATTCTCCATGGATAGGTTCAATCATGTTTTCTTTGGTTATTGTTTTATCTACAATAAATTTGGTCATAAGGATATAGATTGCAAGTCTGTAATAAATGAAATAAATCTTGTGGATGCCAATATGGTTTTGTCAAATTTGTAACAAGTTTGGACACATAGCAAGGTATTGTAGGAATGGTCTGGAAAATTCAAAATCTTAGATAACTGATGTCAGTGAGCAAGAGAAGGAAAGTATCAATGGAGTTGAGAACTCGATGATTTTCTAAATAGCATTCATGCTCAAGGACAAAGAAATCTCTGGATGATAGATAGTGGATGTACAAATAACATGACAAGTGATAAAAGCAAGTTTATTAATCTTGGCAAGTGGGATGGTGGATTAGTTAGGTTTGGAGACAACTCTTCTAAAACGATCACTAGAAAAGGTACTATGAGCCTTGATGGAAAGTCTTAGACACATGATGTTCTTTATGTAGAAGGTCTCAAGCATAATCTTCTCAGTGTGAGTCAAATGTGTAGCAAAAGATATAATCTCACATTTCATGATCAAGGGTATGAAATCAGAAGAGAAAAATCTAGAAAATTGGTGGTAGAAGGCTTTAAGACAGAAGGAAACTTGTATAATCTGTAAGGGGTTAATGAGAGGAATTTTCTATTAGGGAAAACAAATGAATGTTGGTTGTAGCACAAGAGAATGGGGCACATCAACTTTGACAATCTGGTGAAGATTAGTTCCATGAAAGCAGTAAGGGACATGCCAAAGATCATCAAGCCTACAAACACAATATGCAAGAAATGTCAGATTGGGAAGCAGACAAGGATAACTTTCAAGTCCAAGGAATATTCTACTGCAAGGCCTTTGGAGTTAGTTCATACAGACTTGTGCAAACCAACTAGGACAAAAAGCCTACAAGAGTTTTGTCAAGAACATGGGATCAAAAGGCACTATGCAGCTACTAGAACCCCTCAACAGAATGGTGTTGTAGAGAGAAAGAATAGGATTGTCAAGGTGATGGCCAGGACAATATTGAGTGAAGCTAAACTACCTAATATATACTAGAAAGAATCAATTCATACCATAGTCTATATTCTTAATAGGGGTTAACTACGAAAGCACAACACCAAGACCCTTATGAGCTTTGGAATGGAAGACCTGCAACAGTCAAGTAATTCAAAGTTTTTGGAAGAAAATGCTACATCAAAAGAGATGAAGGTCTAGGAAAGTTTGACTCTAGAGAAGATGAAGGTATTTTCCTTGGATACTCAACTATCAACAAAGCCTACAAATGCTATAATAAAAGACTAAGTTAGTTGAGAGTGCAAATGTAAAAGTGGATGAAAAATTACATCAAAATTTAGTTAAGCAAGAGGACTATTGGTTAGATGAACCTACCTGCACAAAGGAAGTTACATAAGTTGAAGAAAATGAAGAAACTCCAGAGAAGACTGCTAAGACTCCTACCAAGTATGTTTAGAAAAATCATTTAGAAGACTAGATCATGGAGACAAGAATGGAGTTTAGACAAGAAGAAGATTTGCAAGAACAAATGAACAGGTAAACTTTGCTTTATTGTCAAGAATAGAACCTAAAAATTTTAATGAGGCTAGAAGGATGAAGGATAGATACAAGCCATGGAAGAAGAACTAAATCAGATAGAAAAGAATCATACTTGGGAGTTGGTACAAAGGCCTGCAAACAAGAATGTGATAGGAACAAAATGGGTTTTCATGAACAAGTTGAATGAAGATGGAGAAGTGGTGAGGAACAAAACAAGGTTGATTTGCAAAGGATATTCACAAGTTGAAGGTGTTGACTATGAGGAGATATTTTCTCCAGTGGCAAGAATAGAAGAAATTAGAATGGTTCTTTATTTTGTAGTACATAAGGGATTCAAGGTATATGAGATGTATGTTAAATCTTCCTTCCTGAATGGTGACTTAGAAGAAGAGGTCTATATAGAGCGGCTAGATGGTTTTTAGTTATCAAAAGATCCAAACATGGTGTACAGACTCAAGAAGGCTCTGTATAGTTTCAAATAAGCCTTTAGGGCTTGGTATGCAAGTTTGGACAAGTACTTACTCCAGCAAGGTTTCAAGAAAGGTACCATAGATAATAATATTTACATCAAAATAGAAGGTGAACAAATTCTAATTGTTGCTGTGTATGTTGATGATATAATATTTTGTGGGTATGATGAGATGTGTAAGAAGTTTGTTGGAGAGATGCAGAAAGAGTTTGAAATGTCTATGTTAGGAGAGCTATCATTATTTCTTGGACTTTAAGTTTCTCAATCAAATGAGGGAATCTTTATCTCTCAAACAAAGTATGTTAAGAAAATGTTGAAGTTTGGAATGGAAGATTGCAAACATGTGAGTACTCCTATGGCAAATAGTTGTCACTTGAGTAAAGATGATGAGTCACCTGAAGCTAATTAGACTAAATACAGATCTATGATTGGGGGCCTACTATACCTAAAACCATCAAGGCCTAACATTATGCAATCCATGTGTTTGGTTGCAATATTTCAAGATGACCCTGAGGAAACACATGTGAAGGCAGTCAAGAGAATATTTAGATTCTTGAAGAGCACTCCAGAACATGGATTGTGGTATCAAAAGGGTGATGAATTTTCTCTGAGTGCTTATACTGATGTAGATTGGACTAGCAGTATTGATGATAGGAGAAGTACTAGTGGAGGAGCTTTCTTTTTGGGAGACAGACTGGTCTCATGGATTAGCAAGAAGTAGGATTCAATGTCCTTATCAATTGTAGAGGCAGAATATATTGTTGCAATACCCTGCTATACTCAAGTGTTGTGGATGAAGTAAATATTAAAAGCCATCAAGGTCATATATGATGATCCTATTCCTATTATTTGTGATAATACAAGTGCTATCAATATTTCAAAAAATCCAGTGATACATTCTAGAACCAACACATATCTATCAGGTATCACTTTTTGAGAGAGAAGGTTGCAGATCAAGTAGTCAGACTGGAGCATGTGCCTACAAAGGATCAAGTTATAGGCATCTTCACCAAGGCACTTTCTAAGGATACTTTTGAGTATCTTAGACAAAATTTAGGGGTTGTTTCCCCTCCTAACTAGATGCATAGATGGTGCATCTATCTAGGGGGAGTAGTTCAAGATATATTTTTATTCCTGGATTGATGGTGGCTACCTCTTAGGAGGAGTAGGTAGGAAAGAGTTTTTGAAGGATAACAAGATTTGATCAGTCAAGGGGAGATGACAGGTGAGGAGCAGTTTCAAGAAGTATGCCGACAAGGGGAGCTAAAGGAAGATCAGTTTAGAGGAAGACCACTAGCTCTTTGTCCTTGATGTTAAAGGGGGAGAAAATTGGATATGTGATCAAGTGTTTCCATCAATGCCAAAGGGGGAGATTGTTGCACTTGTGTTGTCATTAATGTCAACAACATGAGACAAGAGGTAATGATAAAGGAAGTTTGTGGCAATGTAATCAGAGAAGAAGTCAAAAAAAGATAGACTAGAGAAGTTGCGATGAGAAGGGCAAGGTAATGAATGTCATCAATATCACTTGAAGTTGTATAGACAAAAGGTAAGCTAATGAAGATTCTTGCTTTGAGAAAAGAGTTTATTGTTGTTGTATGAAGTTGAGAATGAATTCTCTGATATGGCAACTATTGTATTCATTGTTTCCTAAAGAAATACATTGCTTTAGCTTTGAAAGAAAGATTCAAGTTGTCAAAGGCACTAGAGTTTGCACAGAATAAACTCAAAAAAATGCTCTGCATTCCTCAACACCTAGTGGTACAGCCTTGTAGTTTGGGAGTTTATCAAAGACATATGTGAAGGTTGTATATTCTTAATTTCAAAGCTTGGAGATCAAAGTAGATGTTTTTAAGCTCACAGATTGAAGACAGTTGTTCAGAGTTGTTGCAGTCAGGATGTGTCCAAGAAATGTTTTGCATTTCTCCACTATTGAAGTTGAGGACCTGCAGTTTGAAGGTTGATCATTTATAGATGAGAAGATAATAATATTCAAGTTTCAGATGCTAAGGTGTACCACAAACATTATTTGGGGTTAGCACAACAAAGACACATTTTGCTGTTGACTAGGGTTGTCTGGAAAAGATAGCAGAAACCACCACATTTCATCATAGTTTATCTTTTGGCTTTGATGTTTGGAAGATGAGTTTAGATATTCATTTGGATGATTTAATTTAGGATTCAGGTGTTGAAGTGCACCACAAGTGGATTTTTAATGCTCTATCTCAAGACCATGTGTTGAGTATTCATTTGTGATACCAGGTTTAGTTTCTATTTGTTTGCACTAGCAATAAAACATATATTTTAGTGGAAGGATTGGTTGAGAAGGTTTGTAAAAGTCTTAAGTTTCTTGTGTAATGTTCCACATGATGTTAATTGTTCTCTCTAGTACCTCTTTTGGTCTGTAGCTATTGGGCGGAAGGATGAGTGTTTGTTGGGCTGACTTTGTGTGCTTTGATGATCCCACCAAATGTTTTGAAGTGTGCACCTTCTTGGAAAGATGTGTTAACAAATAATAGGTCTTGGTTATCACTTGGCTTGAACTGCATTGATTTTCTGCATATTTTGGATGATGACTTGGAGTGGCCTTGCATGTTTCATCTTGGCCGACATGGGAGAAGTAATTTTGGATTTATAGAAGCTATAAATGAAAGATCTTGTTTGTTGAGGAAGGTATGAAGGTGTGAGAGTGTGTGAAGATGTGTGAGAAGATGTGAGAATCTTTTTGAAGGCATGTTGGAGGTAGCAGTGTTTGATGAGTAGAGAAAGTGAAGTTTTATGACAAAGTGAAGTGTGTGAATGATGCAGAGGTGGTTTGTTCAGTAAGATTTGTTGAATGTAATATCCATAGGTTGTAACCTCATTCTGTAAGTGTCATTGCAATATATTTCAGGGAGTTGCAACTTCCTTTGGGTTGTAGCCCATAAATAATATTGTAATCCCATTTTATCTTTATTTGTGAGGATAGATTTGGATAGTAGATCTAAGTGTAGTGTCTTTACAATGCTTGGTAAACTTGGTGGTAAGCACTCAATTCAAAGGAATCTCCTACTGAACTGTCCACTATAACTTCTTGAAAAGACCTCATCAAATTATCAACCAGGGCTTGTAGACTTGTGATGGCACTTGCACTATATGTGCTTTCACGAATCAAACTGTATAACTTATATACTTATAAACAAAGAAAAGTAATGCTGCTACAACTGCTATAGATACTTTATTTAATGTAAAACTATAACAACATATTAAGTAAATTAATGACAAATGTTCCTATCCTCTGGAGTATCACAACTAAAACAACTCTAAAAATCTACTAGATCTTGTATTCATAAATTAACTATCAGTTACCCTGAGTGGCCCTTGCTCAAGTGACTGCCTCACTATTTAAACTCGAATCTAACTCTTCCAAATAAACACAATCATATTAACTCCAACATATATTTACACAATCTTTTCAAATCACATACAATCTAGCTCAATTGTAATATTCATAATTCATGATCAAATGACATTGTATACATAATCTAGGAAATATTTAGATAGCTAGATCTGTGGTAAAAACAAAAACTATTCAAAGTTGAACTTAAAAAACTAACTTCTATCTCAACCACTAATCCATAATATAGTTACAGGGGGAGTTATTCAAATAGGTTTCTTAACTGAAAACATAAAACACCACTCTACATGAACTAGAGTGTAATGAATGCTAACAATGATGATAGGAAAAGGAAGAAAATGTTCTAACAAAACTAGAACTCTGCTGAAATAGGGGAACATGGTCAATTGAATCGGTCCCATTAGTCTTCAAATTGTAACAGAGTCCTTCAAAGATTCCAATCACCTTTATTGATCACCTATCATGATGTGTTATTCTCTCCATTGAGTGTCCTTGGCCATGGTTACTGCACTTAATCAATACTAGAATCTCCCCTGCTCTACGCCTGGAAATGCTATGCATGTGGACTGCACCCTGTAGTTGCTATGGGTGACATACCTCTCTCCTTTAGTTGCAACGTTAGTCCATGAACATGTACAAAATACTAACAACCAAAATCAACACAAACATTTGTTGGAGTAAAATACAACACTGAGAGGGGGGGTGAATCAGTGTTGTATAATTTTTAACATTTCAAAACTTGATTCAAAAAGGCTGTGAAAAGGAGTTCACTCAAGAACATAATCATCATGATATGCAAAACTTAAATAAAGATGATCAAATAGGTCCAACATAATCAATCACAAGAAAAAGACATGACATAGGTTTTGATGAGTGTTAAACCCTCTAGGGGAAGAAAAACCACTCTAAAATGCTTCGCTAGCTTAATCAAGAACCTCACTGGTTACAAACAAGTCTCACTGACCATACAAGCCTCACTGGCACATAAAGCCTCACTGGCAAATACACAATAATACAAGTAATATAGAGGGTTTCTCTGTTTCAATACAAGCCCCAGAATTTGCATATATCTCTGTAATCATACTCAATTCAATCTGCATATTTCTTTGCAATCATATTGCATTTAATTTTCATTATCTCTGCAAAAATCAATTCACCTGATTCAGATTATCTCTGCACAATTTAATTGCATATTGTCATCAATCTGTAAGTTTGTTGCATAATGTCTTCATCCTTGTTTGATTCATTCCTGCAAAAACATGATCTCATACATCTCTCAAGTCACATGCAAAAAAAAATAATTCATCTGTGTTTTCTCTTCAAAAGAATCTTCACAAAAATGTCTTCACTGTATATTAGTCCACACACAAAATCCATCTTCAATACACCTGCAAAACCATTATATAAAAATCTAAATGTCCTTTCACAGTCCTCTCACATTCTTCTTTGCATATTCATCTTCACCATTAAATTAATTAACTTGCAAAAAATAACTTGACCTTTCATATTCCTTTCTCGAACATTTCAATCTAAACATTTTGTCTTCAATAAAAATCACAATGCACTTGCAAAACTTTTCTCTTCAATACTCTTCAATCTTTTCATTTTCTCCAATCTGGAAAAATATTTTCATCTTCTTTATTAAAAAGCCATTCTACAACTTTTCATATTCCCTTAAACCTCCTCTTCATGGAGACCAAATATTAGAAAGAAAAAAAAATCCATTCACAAAAGGAATTAAATCTCCATTAAAAAGATACCCTCCTTTTAAAAAAAAATAAACACCTTAATTACTTCACTGCCACGAGAGACTAACTGATGAATCATAAAATTAGAAATAAATCTTTCAAAGATTGCCTTTAAAAAATTGCCTTTTTAAAAGGCTAAAAATAGCATTTAAAAATTCACTTTCTGTAGTTTTAAAACAGTTGACGGCCACCTGCACATCAAACTGGATGCTCGGGAGAGGGAGTCTTATTTTGAATTATGACCATTGACTGGGGTCTACGCGGGCATCAAGAGTTTAAACACAACCTTTGATTATTCGTTTGGCACCCAATGACAAATAAGGAGACCAACAGAGTCGGTTGAACTAGGATAGAGGGCCGGTTAGGCCATGATGTCAACCCCTTAATGTTGCCACTTAAGTGGTAGTCTACATGCGATAGCAGTTCAATGGCCAAATAGAACAAAAAGGTAATTTCTTAAGACGGGCAGTGAATAAGGTCTTTTAGAAAGCACTTAAGGATATTAGAATGTAGGATTATAGTGATCTTTAGAGTTTCAAAGACAAAATAAAATTAGGCACCAAATCTACAATAGTATAGATCATCAAGTCTAAGAAAAGCTCTAATATGAGAGAGTGTAGATCATCACAAAATGATCATATAGAGGCTTTGGTGCACCAAGAAGAACACTTGAAAAAACTACCAATACATGGATCAAACATCACTTGATTAACTCCTTCAAAGCTTCCAAACTTAACATCTAATAAAACCAACTCCATGTCCTTGCCACTCATACTTAGCACTAATCAACATTGATAAATAAAGTAACATTTTGTCATGACCTGCATCAAACTTGAAGAACAACATAACACTTAGCATCATATCAATACCATGTAAACCTTGAGACCTTGAAGCAACTCACTGAAGACACATTGTGCTCTTGTGCCCTTGAGAACACATTATCAACATGAAGAGATCCTGAACACACTGAAGCATGGCATGAAGCAACATATCAACTCAAATTCTCAATTATCATCTTGACACAAAGCAATGTAGATCAGATTGTGTAAACTCTTGAGATGAGAGCATGAGCATCATGAAACAATAACTCTTAAGATGAGAAATCAAACCTTCACATATGAAGCATGATCATTAAGATATGAACTTCATCTTAAACAAACATGAAGCAACTTCATCAAGCATGTTTACTAAGTGAACTCTTGTGAAATCCTGAAAGAATGATCCACATCCTATCAAATGAAGACCAATCAACTCAAACTAAGATCACCATGAATGATCTAACTTTCACTATGATGTATCTACATCATCAACTCAAAACCTTTTTGACATCAATGATAATCAATCTCCATCAACATTCTCAATAATCCATACATTCCCACATATAGCATACAATTTCATCATATCATAATCATATCTCCATATACTAATTAACCAAGTTCAAGTCTGCATAAAGGATAACATAACGTAGGGATATACTTAAAACAGTGTCTGGGAATGTCTTTTAACTTGCATAAAACTAGAATAAAATAGGCTAATTAATTAGGCTCATCACACCCCCCAACTATTCTTTTACTTGACTTCAAGAAAACCACTAAGGCTATAGGTTGTAATACAGGGTGATCTCCTTGAGATCTGCAACAATGTCTACTCCTTGAGCATGCTCCAAATAGAAGCCATTGCTATGTGCCAACCTATTCGTCCTGGAGACCTCTACTTTCTCACTCTCTGCACTCCTCCTCCCAGTCTAATGTGGCACTGGATATAAAAGTATAGGGGCTGAAAAGTAAGTGGTATCCAGCTCAATGCTTGTCCCTTGGTGATGTCCATATATTTCTTGACCCTGTCAAACATGGCCATGAAGTTGTGGACAGAATGGGGTTCCTTCTTTTGTAACTCTAGAATCAAGCTATTCCACTGGTCTTGTACATGCTGATGAGAATGATGGATGAGCCCTACTGTCAAGTGTTGAATTCTATCATAGTCTTGTAACCTCAAATTCATATTTTTTCTCTCCACACCCTTGTGCTCTAATAGCTACTACCACTCCACAATAATAAACTCAGGGATTTCTGATTTCTTTCTGATTGGAAGGGCATTGGACTTCTCTCTTTCTATATAAGCTTGCATAATGTCCCCTCTCAATGTCTCATTTCTAAAGTAAGAGGTTAGTGCTCTTACCTACAAATCCCCTACATAGATTAATGGATTTCATTCAGTATCTCCTGATACAACATAATTATGCAAATAAAATTCACATAACTGATCTTGTTCATCAAGTGTGGAAGTAGTAAAAACTTTGAGGAAAGCCATTTTCTCACTCATATCAACTGGTTTATTGCTATCAATCTGCTAAACTAGAAACTTAGAAAATTTTCTTGAAGAAACAAGGCATAGGTCCTAGCTGGTGATCTACATTTGACAATTTGAGAAGCCTTATCTTCTACTTCCTCCATTCTTATTGCCAGTTTCCACAACTCTATATCCTTCCTTTGCAGTGCCTTATTATGTTCTTTAATCATGGTTTCCTTTTCTCTTTTCCATTCTTCTTTCTGTTCACTGAATTCCTGAGTAACCTTCCACAATTGATATCCTAAGGATATAATTGTATAGCAAGTTGGAGGTTTGACAACATGGATTTCCTTTTCTTTGGTTGCTAATTCCTTATTTCCTACAGCTAATATGGCTAGTTCCACGAGGGCATCCAATTTTGATCCTTGACCATAGGTGTTAACCCTTTCTTCCAACTCATGTATCCTTGCCTCTCTCTCTTTCTCCTTCTTTTCATAGGCTTTGATCAATTCATCCAGTTATTTTATTCTATCAATAGCTTCTTGTAGTTCTCTTCTTACATTCCTATCCTCAAGAAACAATTCCTCATCCTTTGAAGACTGTTCATCACCACCTCTAGTACACTCACATTCCTCATTATCAGGGTTGTTTGGGGTTTTCATCTTAGTTTTCTTAGTAGTAAAGATGTCTTTTGATTTAGACTCAGAAGTACTTGACACATACCATTTTCTTTTGATGGGGGTTTGTATATTCTCGATCACATTATCCTCTAGCTCATGATCACTCTCAACTGCTACCACATCCTCCTTCTCTTTTCCAGGGTTCTTAACAACACTCCCCATAACACCCTTCTCTCTAAGGTGATGTAAACACCTTACTGGTGTGGATTTCCCTTTTGACCTTTTTGCAAGCTTAGAAGAGGAACCATTCTTATTTTTCTTAGTTCTTGGTGTTTTGGTGCTAGGTACCTTACTAACGGATGGAACCTGACTGGTTTCTTCTTCTGGGATTTGATACTCTTCCACTAATATGGGTTGATTAGATACTACATTTGGCACAACTGGCACATCTTGTTCTCCTATCTCCTCTATACTGTGGGTAGATGATGCGGTAGGTCAAACATGTTTTTCTCTCAAGGATGCAGTAGGTGAATTCTCTAGTGATGTTGGCTTATTAAGGATATCATTGACATTTCTGCATTTCAAGAAATGTTTCCAGGGCACATTTGGATATTGCATCCTAAGACTTCTCTTGACTAACAGAGTAACCAGGTAATCATGGGATAATGATGATCTTTTTGATTTCTTTTGATATTCATAGCTCATTCTTTTCAAGAAATTGTATAGGAAATTAGGCACATTAACTACCCTATTATGACGAAGATGGATTAACAATTTGAAATGGACAATGTATAGCATAGATTTCCTACCATCATAGGTGAGGTATTTGATAATGTGCACAGTGCAAGTAGCCCACAATTCTGGAAGTGATAGCCTTCTAGTGTCTTGAGATGTAGATTCTAGCTACTGCCCTTCTTCACTAAATTCATCTCTTGCAGCTATTGCATCTACTTTAATGGGGAACTCTTCACCATTTCTAGGTAAACCTGATACTTCAGCAACTGCTTCTTCAGAAGCATCCACTATCAATCCTTTTATAGTGGCTTCGTCATGGTAAAGTGAGGATGCAAACTGCCTAGTTATACCTTCATCAAACTCTATGTGTTTTAGGAAATAATCAATCCATCCTACCCATGTCAAGATTGGTAGAGTTAATTGATCTTCCAGTACTATATCATGCACTGTAGGTTCTCGTCTGATGATGTCTCCTCCCATATTGCCAATTCTAAATTTCAATTCACCACAACCCCTTTCTACAACCCTTCTATATATCTGACCTACTCTTTAAGTTCAAGAACCCATGCTTCCAATAACTCTCTTGGATATTCCTTTGTTGTATAATACTAGACTAAACTATCAAACCAGCTTAAATTGACTCAAAACTATGGGAAATTGGGACTTTTAGCATGGAAGCATAGCAGATAATTTAGCAGACAAATTGGCAGAGTAGTCATAAAAATGAAACAAAATGAAAAAGAGGTTGTATGTTATGTGTATAACTAATAATGGCGAACAATCATTGTTTCAACAAAAACACTATCCCTCCCCCCAACTAAATTCTTGAAGTGACCTCAATTCAAGTCTGTGTATGGTAAGGAGAAGGATAAAAGTATATGGATACAAGATTATAAATGATAATTTCATAATATTAAATGTGAGCATATAAGGAAAGATTCAGATATCTATGTCAAATAATGGCAAGTTAATATTGTACCTATTGGAATGAGATGAACTAGACCTCACGCAAGCTCAACATTGGAAAATGTGTATGCAGCTTAAGTTCGATATGACAGAACTTATTATTATGAAGAATGATGAAATGAAACTCTGGCATGTGGGAACAAGCTGATGTAAGTTGCATGTAGTGTGATGATGAATGGTGGTTGCATGTGCTCAAAAAGTGGAGTGCATGGTGGGAAATTTGAATTGATGGATGGATAGTTGCTGCATGTGAGTGGATGGGCAGTTCCTGCATGTTCCCCACCAAGAAGTCCCAATATTATATGATGGAAATGTGGATTTGTAGTCTTCAACAAGTCCCTAGAGTCATTGACTTGGTATTCATGAAGATATCAGCATTGGTGTTGTGTGTGCATGTGAGATAAGGAAAGAAATTATACCTGAGTGACCTCAAGAGGTGAGCTATATAGCTCACCTACTGAGTCACTGTGATTACTGGTAGGGTCTTCTTCTATGTTACTGCTAGGTGATGATATAATAGCATCTGGATCATGGTTAGGAATAGAACATTGATTGAGAAAATCATCCATGTTTGTTGGCCTGGTATAGAGCTTTAATCAATGTCCATTAACCAATAGTGAAAATCTGACATCATCTATTGTCTAAAGTTTGACAGCTCCATTGGAAAACACTTGGTGAATTTCTTAAGGTCCTAACCATCTAGATTGCATTTTTCATTTATGATCTTTGTACTTTGAATCATATAACAGAGCCCAGTCACCTACATGATATTCTTTCTTTTTAATATACTGATCATGCCATTTGGCTCTCTACTTTTGAACAATTTCTGTGTGGTGCATAGCTGCCATTCTGATCTCATCTAATCCATTGAGAATATGAAATCTTTCCCTTTGTGCTACTATTAGATCCATGTCAAGTTCTAGGGCAGTCCTTAGTGTCTTATGCTCAAATTTAATTGGTAAAATTGTTGTTTTAGCATACACCAACTCATAAGGTGTGAACTAGTTGTTGTTTTCCTTGTAGTTCTGTATGCTCACACTACCTCTGGTAGTCTGTCTGCCCAGTCCTTCTTGTGAATGTTCACTATCTTTGTCATAATATTCTCAATTTCTCTATTTGTAACTTCCACTTGCCCATTGGCCTAAGGGTGATAGGGTGTGGACTTCCTATGCCTAACTTTGTATTCTTTGACTAGTGTGGAAATGAGTTCAGAAGTGAACTGTGGGCCTTGGTTAGTGACAATTTCTCTTGGTGCTCCATATCTAGTGAAAATTTCTTCATACAAGAATTTGGTGACATTCCTGTCTCTGGCAAATTGGAAAGCCTTGACTTCAACCCGCTTTGTTAGGTAATAAGTGCAAACTAAAATGTATTCCTTATTATTAGAAGCTGGTGATATTGGCCCAATGAAATCTAGTCCCCACTTGTCAAATGGTGCTAGTGCTATCTATGGTTACAAAGGCATCTCATCTGATCTTGTTGGTCTACCCATTCTTTGGCATCAGTCACAATTCCTTGTATACCTGATTGCATCCTTATGAAGAGTTGGCCAATAATAGCCTATGGTTAGTATCTTGAATGTTGTCCTCTTGGCTACAAATTGACCCCCACATGGCTCATCATGACAAGATTTTAGGATGTCAAAGACCTAATCTTCTCTTATCTACCTCCTCATAATATGATCTGGACTAGTGTAGAACAAATAACCAGCAATCCAAGAATATGGAAAGCTTTTATGCACTAATTGTCTTCTTTCTCTTGGAGAGAACTGTGGTGGAATCTGTCCTGCTACCAAATAGGTAGCAATATCAGCAAACCATGGCATATGTAATGTAAGAGAAAACAAGTGTTCATCTAGGAAAGAGTCATCCACAACATCTTCTTTCATTTGTGTAGGCAATCTAGACAGAAAATCTTCCACCACATTAGCTTTTCCTAGTTTATCCACTATTGTGATATCAAACTCCTGTAGCAAAAGCAACCATCTAACTAGTCTACCCCCAACCACAGGCTTATTCATTAAATATATGATTGTAGTATGATCTATGTGGATAAATACCTAGTAGTCAGTGATATAATGCCTAAACTTGTTGATAGCATAGACAACAGCCAACATATCTTTTTCTGTGACAATGTAATTGAGCTCTTCCCCTTGTAAGTTCTTACTGATGTAATAAATAGCATACTTTTTAGTACCTTCTTTCTGTCCCAATACTGCCCCTATAGCAAAATTAGAAGCATCAGTGTGTATATGGAATGGCAATGTCCAATTGGTCCTCTCAAGACAGGTGCTTTTGTCAGAGCTGCTTTTAGTGTGTCAAAAGAGTGCTGACATTCTATGGTCTAGTCAAATTCCATGTCCTTTGTGAGCAAAGAAAATAAGGGTGTTGCTAATTTGTTGAAGTCTTGTATAAACCTTTTATAGTAGCTTGCATGGCCAAGAAAGCTCTTGACATCTTTAGGCTTCTGTGGTACAGGAAGTGTAGAAATTATCTCAATCTTGTTAGGATCCACATGAATACCATCACTGGATATGAAGTGTCCTATAACTACTCCTTAAGTCATCATCATAAAGCATTTTTCATGACTTTGAGAAATTATGCTCTTGGCATCTTTTTAGGACCTTTTCCAGATTACTAAGTGTTCTCTCAAATGTGTCTCCATAAGTGGTGAAATCATCCATATAGATCTCCATAGAATCATGAGCATAGTCTGAAAAGATACTTAGTACTACCCTTTAGAAAGTGGCTGGGGCATTGTACAATCCAAAAGGAAGGACAAAATAAGCATATGTATCCCAAGGGCAGGTAAATGTCATCTTATCTTGGTCCTCTAGAGCAATTTTTATCTGATTATAGCCACTAAATCCATCTACAAAGGAGTACTTTTTACCTGCTAGGGAGTCAAGTACTTGGTCAATGAAGGGTAGTGGAAAATGGTCTTTCCTAGTGGATGTGTTAAGTTCCCTATAATTTATACACACCCTCCACTTACCTCCTTTCTTAGGGACAATAACTAAAGGTGACACCCATTCAGTATTAGAAATAGGGTAAATAAAACCAACATCAAGGAGTTTCTGGAGCTCATTTTTAACTATGTCTCTTAAGGCAAGATTCATTCTTCTTTGTGGTTGTCTTATGGGCTGAAAGTCATCATTGATGTAGATCCTATGCATGCACAAATCTAGAAAAAGATGATGCATGTGTCTACAGTATAGAGTGCAAGGAAGTCTGTTGTTCTTCAGTCAGGGCATTATTGATATTCAGCATTTTGCCTGGCATGATTTTCAATGTCTTAGAAGATGGATGGATAGATGAAAGGTCACATCCACTGATGTTGGGAACACATTCCTAGGGTAATAAAGAATGGAAGAGTTAGGACAATTCCTCTAAGGAATGTGCAGGTATGATATTATGTAATGGATCTTGCAGACATGAAAGACAATCATGTTGTTGCAGGTCCCTACCGCAATGGTTTTGTATAATGTGGTCAATCAAGTCATCCTCATCTTGGGTTGCTAACAAAGGGATGCGTTCTATCATCATGAGAGTTTGTAGGGAATGGTGGTCTTCTTCCTCTTCTAAGGTAAGCCATATGGTTTATTCCAGATTATCATGAGGTTGAGCTAGGGGATAAAGCACCAATTTCTTTGTGACAATCCCATTTGAGATTATCATGTTCCCAGACCTGCAACCTATAAATGCATCTGCTATTGCTAACCATGGTCTACCTAGGATAAGTGGATATCCTTCAAGATTAACTTTTGGCTACAAAACTATGAAGTATGTAGGATACTCCCATGAGTCAAATGCTATGACTATGTCTTCAATAATCCCCTTAGGTTTCACTGTTGACCTATTTGCCAACTATAAAATAATTGGTGTAGGCCTCAAGTTTAGTAGTTGGAGGAGTTGCATTATTTCCTTAGTCACAACATTAATAGCTTCCCCTAGGTCAATCAAGGTATTTTTTATGAGAGTTCCATTAATCTTAACATCCACTACTGGACTACCAAGGTCTGTGTATTTAGGGACAGTTATATTCCCTAGCATGATATCAGGAAGGTTTCCTAAGACATGAACTATCTAAGGATCCTTCTTCTTTCTCCCTGGTTTCTTAAGACAAAAGTCTCTCATGGTCTTGGTGTAGATTAGGATGTCCTTGATAGCTTAGATGAGGGGTATCTTGATACTAACATTCTTAAGTTGGCTTAGTAAGTCTATCTCTACTTGAGTTGGATGTTTTGAAATGGCTAATCATTCAGGGAAAGGAGGTTCTGGATTGGAAATAGTCTGACTTACCTAATTTGATTTAGGTTCCAGAGGTGAATTATCTAATACCTCCTCCATGGGTTGTTCATCCACTACCTCAATGATTTGGGGAGATGAAGGTCCAACTAATGTTTTCCCTAACCTGAGGTGGACATCACTCACCTCTACCCCATAAGTGGGGTATTGAATAGCCTCGTTAGTGTATGCATGTTGAATAGGCTTGTTATTAGGGTTAGGTGCAAGTTGGGCAGGTGTTTGTGGAGCTCTTGGTGGTTGTGCTGTAGGACTAGATGAATTTGGCATAATGGCTTGTTGTTGAGGCTAAGGAGGTAGTAAGGGTTGTGAATAATTCATGTTTTGGTTTTGCCACTACTATCCTTTTTTCCATTGTGGTTGCCATTGGTTTTGTTGTATTGGCCATTGGGGGTTGTAGTTAGAGCCTTGGAAGTTCTATTGGGGCCATACAATGGATTGTTGTTGATTCCAGTTTGGCTGAGAATTTTGCCATTGTTGAGGGTTTTTCCATTGGGTTTGATTAGTTGGCCAAGGCTAAGGGTTCTAACCAAAGAAATTTTGATGACCTACTAGAAATGATGTATCAAAAGTTAAAGGATCTTGTGGCATACCTTGTCTTTGGTGCCATGGTTTCCTTTGTGCAACATAGTATATCTGGCCATCTTCTCCTTCAATAGGCTGAAAGTGAGGTTTCTCTTGTTTATCTTCTGCAATACTGGCCACTCTCCTGCATTTGCAATTAGCTTTTCTTTGTCAACAATTTGGACAGTATTCAGTAAGTATTGAATCAGCCTCCTCCTACTTATTCTTCAAGTGTAGAGTATCTAGTTGAGTGGCTAGATGACTGATGATATCTTTTTTCATGTTGGTCAACAGGTTACTCAGCTCCACTCTTGAAATTGAATTGGATGCCTTACCAATGGTGGATTCTCTCTCACCCCTTGTTCTCCTAGAAAAATTCCTTGAGTAGTTTCTGCAAGCTTTACAGACATCTTCAAAGGGTAATTGAGATATATCCCCTGCTCCAATAAGATTAAGGGAATCCATGCAGTCATCATTGACTCCCCTCAAGAAGACAAGCTTCAAAGATTCTTATGATAATCTATTCTATGGATTTTTCTTGAGGCAAAACTCAAACCTCTCCACATAGTCCTCCAATGGCTCATCTTCTTTCTGAGTCATCCTGAAGATATCATCTCTCATTTTGTCAACCCCTCTACAATAGTCTTGGTATTTCTCCAAGAACTTTGTCTTCATTATATCCCAATCTAGAATAGCATCCCTTCCTAATCTCCTAAACCATCTTAAAGCAGCATCCTTCAATGTGGCAGTGAATAGCTTGAGCCTATGAGGATCAGTCGTGTAGTCATAACTCCTACACATGACATCAAACTCAAATAGGAATGTGTCTGGATCTTCAATCACCAGACCATAGAAGATAGGCAATGTTGAAGGAGATATATTCTTCATAGCAACATCCCTCTCCTGGTTGCTGATAGGAAATTCAAACGTCACCTGTCCTAGTGGATCATCCACTGCAGTAGCCATGGTGAGGAAAGTTCTTTCTGTATTATTAGTAGATGTTCATGAGAGGGAAGATTCTTCTTCATCAATACCCTTGCTCTAATCACCAAAGTCACCAATATCTACTATAGCTTGTTGGGTGGATGGAAGGAACCTCCCCAAAGTGTCCCGCTACCTCCACATACAATTTATATAACTATGTATGGATCTTGCACAATGTTAGTAACCTTTCTAGTGTTTGGTTAAGTAGAACCTAAGTACCCTATTCTTTGAAAAGAAGAATGTGACTAAGAAAGCTAAAAACTAACAGGGACTAATCTCTGAAAGTAGTACCATCCCCGGCAATGATGCCAAAATGTAGTGTCTTTACAATGCTTGGTAAACTTGGTGGTAAGCACTCAATTCAAAGGACTCTCCTACTAAATAGTCCACTAAAACTTCTTGAAAAGAACTCATCAAATTATCAACCAGGGCTTGTAGACTTGTGATGGCACTTGCACTATATGTGCTTTCACGGATTAGATTGTATAACTTATATACTAAATCAAGTTACTTATGAACAAAGGAAAGTAATGCTGCTACAACTGCTATGGATACTTTATAATGTAAAACTATAACAACAGATTAAGGAAATTAATGACAACTGTTCCTATCCTCTGGAGTATCACAACTAAAACAACTCTAAGAATCTACTAGATCTTGTATTCATAAATTAACTGCTATAGCAATTAGAACATACAATAAATAGAGTGAAGGTCAGTTACCCTGAGTGGCCCTTGCTCAAGTGATTGCCCCACTATTTAAACTCAAATCTAACTCTTCCAAATAAACACAATCATATTAACTCCAACATATATTTGCATAATCTTTTCAAATCACATACAATCTAGCTCAACTGTAATATTCATAATTCATGATCAAATGACATTGTATACATAATCTAGGAAAGATTCAGATAGCTAGATCTGTGGTAAAAACAAAAACTATTCAAAGCTAAACTTAAAAAACTAACTTCTATCTCAACCACCAAACCATAATATAGGTACGAGGGGAGTTATTCAAATAGGTTTCTTAATTGAAAACATAAAACACCACTCTTCTTGAACTAAAGTGTAATGAATGCTAACAACGATAATAGGAAAAGAAGGAAGAAAGTGTTCTAACAAAACTAGAACTCTGCTGAAATAGGGGAACATGGGTCGATTGAATCAGTCCCATTAGTCTTCAAAATGTAACAAAGTCCTCCAAGCTTCCAATCATCTTTATTTATCACCTATCATGATGCGTGATTCTCTCCATTGAGTGTCCTTGGCCGTGGTTACTACACTTAATAAATACTAGAATCTCCCCTGCTCTGCACCTGGAAATGTTGTGGTTGCAGGCGGCACCCTGTAGTTGTTGTGGGTGACAGACCTCTCTCCTTTAGCTGCAAGGTTAGTCTATGAACATGTACAAAATACTAACAACCAAAATCAACACAAACATTCTTAATAATCCATACATTCCCACATATAACATACAATTTCATCATATTATAATCATATCTCCATATACTAATTAACCAAGTTCAAGTCTACATAAAGGATAACATAACATAGGGATATACTTAAAATAGTGTCTAGGAATATCTTTTAACTTGCATAAAACTAGAAGAAAATAGGCTAATTAATTAGGCTCATCACCAAGCATCTTGCTCACCATGGTTTTTCCCTCCTTGGGTTTTCTACGTAAATCTAGTGTTGTGGCTGTGTGCTTATGTGTTGTGCTTTAATTCGTTTAATTTGTTGATCTTTTGGTTACAGCAATTAGAATTTTTTATTGTTGATGTTAAATTAAAATAAGTTCAGAGATATACTAATTCACCCCCCTCTCAGTATATCCTTGTGTTCTAACAAATACTAAATCAATGATCACCTTTATTATTATCTAGTTCAACAATTCATGACAATTAACAAACTATAAACTAATAAGAGAACTACACTCAAGTGGCCCTTGCTTGAGTGAAGTTATAACCTCACAAAATCTAAATCAGATCTTTAACTGTATCAATTACTCATTGATTGAATCTATTATTCTTTATTGATTTTTGGAAGATGTAATACAAAACCAACAACAAAAGTGGTGATAATAAAGTTCTCTAGATCTCTGTCATATACAAAATCTATCATATATAGACATGATCTGAATCTCATAATTATTTTGAACTTCTAAACAACTTCTATCCTACACATGTTGACTCTTCCCAAAAACACTGGAAGATGACTTATTCCTAGTCTAATAAAAATAGAAGTAGGAAACTGACTTATACAAAGATAACCCAAATATCATGATCCTACTATGATTCTTTTTATTCACTGTAAAGAAGGTAGGGATAAATGAGAACACACAAAACAGACATCATTGGATAATTACGAACTACGATATGTTGATGATACAACCGTCAAGGAGTGGAATGAGTTATGGTTCAACCATGTCCACGTAATTCAGGTTCTTTCTCCTTTGGTTGCAGCTTGTTGCATTCTCAACTATAGATAAACACCTCCTTTGTTGTGGGTTGGAAGATGACCTTTGCTACAAGTAACTGCTTCCTTATAGCATAGGGGTTAGTTTCTCCATATAGTATTCACACATCATAAACTACCATAACTAACATAAATTACTATCATATATATTCTATAAACAATCATTAGCACACACAATCATCCATCAACATATTATATACTATTCTTAATGCTTTTAAGTCTTAAAGGTAATCATAAAGCATGGATAATGTTTGGAAATATCTTTGAGAAGTATAAACTAAAACAGGGAAATTAGAACAAATTAAAGTCTCATCAGTATGTTTGCTTATTCTTTTGCATGTGGATTTTTGAACACCATGTTTGCATATTAATCTCTCATAGGGTTATGAGGAAATTGTCTTTATGGTTATATATTTCCATTAGAAATAGGGTAGAAGGAATGGCTTTCATCCTATGAATCCAAGGCCATCCAAGATTCATGTTGTAGCTCGTTTCTTCGTCTATGATAAAGAACTATGTAGAAATGGTTTTAGGACTGATGGTGATAGGGAGATTAACCTTTCTAATGACAAGGGTCTTAAGATTATCATACTCTCTATGGGTATCATTAGTGTGAGTAATGTGGGGCACATCACATCCCATCCTTTGGAGAAGGGAAAGAGGGGCTAGATTTCCTATAGCCCCATTATCAATCATGACATGCTTAATATGGTTATTGTGAACTCATACTTGTAGGTAAAGAGTAGGGTCCCAATGTAGCAATGTCATCATCTAAAGGTAATTATTTCAAATCAAATGTGAAGATAATTTCCTTAAGAGAAAAACTAGGTGATGGTTACTTGTAACATTATAGATGTGAGGAGTTAAAGCAATTGACATCACTTAGCCTAAACCTAGGACATCAAGGAGAGCACTCCTATGAGTGGGAGAGTTCCTAAAAATGTCTAAGATGCGAGAAAAATTGAGTCATGAAGTTCATTAGGGGTAGATTTAGGTTGTCTAGGTCCATAAGTGATGTAGATTTATTGATTTGTATCAAGTTCTACAAGGCCTAACATGTTTTGGTCAAAGGTGTACTGCTGATTTTTTTGACAATTTTTAGGCAGGTATGTCATTTGTCATATGGGTGTAGGAATGTGTTCATGCATTGTCATATTTGACTTTTTAGGAAGCATTGGATGATTTTGTTATATTATCTACAAATTGAAGCATCATGCCCCCTATTTAGGTGAAACATGCATTAACTCATAGGAATGTAGCCACATGGTGAGTTGTTATTTTTGTTCTATTTTTGTCTACTACTATATTATCTTGGTTGAAAATGGTCAACAATGTTTACATCCATGGTGTGGTCAAATCATTTCTGAGGGTGGGGGAACCTATCTTTAAATAGACAATTTTTTCATCTAGGAGGTCTAATATGAATCATTAGTACTCTCAACATGATTCAATATCCTACCCCCTTCTCTTGTAAAATGATCAATACTTATCAAAGTTAAAGTCTTAAGGTTTTTGATATGTATCATATCAATTGTGATTGTACAATAACTCATTTTGTTTCTTATATTGCTCATAGTTATTTCTTACAGGACACTCAATGATGTTGGCATTTTAACTCACTAAGTTTGTGTAACTATAACCTCCACCACAATTTATTATGATTATTTTTGTTGTTTTAAGTGTCAGGATATTCATAGCCCCATTAGTGGTAGTGTTGTAATTATTTTTCAAAGTATTTGGCACCGAGGAGTTATTGATGTTATTATCATTTTCATGAGTGAACAATCTTTCATTAGAACCATATTCCTTCCTACCACCACCAATGTCAGACTAATCTATTCTAAGATCACACTCAAGAGCCTCTTCATATGAGTTATAGTGGAGTTTTGAGACTTCTTCCTATGTGTCCTTATTGAGGGTGTGTAGGAAGAGATCACATACTTCCCTATGATCCATATTTGGTGCACCAATTGATGAATAGAGGACTTGCCTCCATTACATGATGAAATATACAAATAAATTGTTTACTTCTTGTTTTATGCTCAGGAATTCCTAAATTCATATTTTCACCAACTTGTTCATATCAAATACAACAAGAAACTCACCAATGAGTTACTAGGAATGGATTGATGCCTCTATAAGTCTATAATACCAATCCATAGAAATGCCCTCCAAGATCTTCAAAAAATTCTTGTAACCACCCCATCCTAGGGAAGGAGTTCGTATACCCCTATGGTGTAAGCCTTGATATTCAAACTAGGATATCCTACCCCTTTGAACTAAGGAAGTTTAGGGAGAGGTCATGGTAGCATCACATTATGAATCACATGGTCTAATATTTCCTTGGTGTATTTAATATATGTCTCTAAAAATGGGTTATGCATGAAAGGAGTAGTTCCTTCAAACACAAGCCCTATGGATGGAGCTTACTACATAGGTTGCATTTTAAAAGGTATGCCCTAGATTGTTGGTACCCAGAGAAAACTAGATAGTTAGACAAAAAAAATTAGAGTTTAAAAACCAAGTGGGATTGTTTGATTATAAATTTGTATCATAGGTATCCAACTTGATTGGTTTAATCTCTCCATGTTAAATGATAAGAGAAAAGGAGGCACAAAATCCTCACTACTCATGTTGTGGGAGTAAAAGTTAACATAAGGGGTAGTTGAGCTTGCCCTTGGATTTATTGTTTGCACAGCTATAGTGATAGGGTTAGTGGGAGGCTAGTGGCTCAGAGACTTTGCTCTGTCATTTATTTGGGCCAAATTATGTATCAACCACTTAACACCCTAGCCTTAAGAGTCTTGATCTATTGGATTGGGGTAGCTATAAGTGCCTCAGATGTTTCTTCTCTTGTGTTTCATGTTTCTCTACCATGAGGGTGTTTTTATTCCAAATGCATGGGTTGAGTAGTCCCATTTATTATTACTTCATACAGACTTTTGAGTCTCCTCCTTTAGGTAGAGATTTGGTAACTTTGAAAAAGTATATCAAGGGTTGTTCATGCCATTGAGATTCTATTAGATCTTGTCAAAGGTGATCAACCTCATTATCAATTTACAAATATATATCCTCATAGGTTGAATCCTATCTTCTAATCTCTAATTGAACAAGGACACGATGAACAATTGGTTGGCCCAAGTTTGGTTGTATGACAGACCCTTGATAATCTCCCCATGCAAGGTTGTTGAAAGTTATGAATTTTTGAACTACACAGGCATTGTTTGTCACACTCTAATAGCTCACCATCTAAGTCAGTATCATCTTAATAATACTTATTTGAGATAGGAACCATGGGATTAGTAGGGACATACTAGTTGAATGAGAGGGGCTAGCTTTTTTTGAGGCACTTTGTCCCTAAGGTACTATTAGTCCCAACATATTTTGGGTACCTTGGGTACCACAGAATAAATGTGACTGATAGAAAAAGAGAAAGGTGAGATGAAAAAAGAAAGAGATGGAAACAAGATAGGTTATCTCAAATGATTTTCCTTTCACATTAGATTCACCAAAATATTTGATACTCCAAGTTGACTCATCATAAATGTAGATGAAATGGACTCATAATGACACATGCATTGTACCCTTGTTGATGGTGTGGATTGAATCACTCCTACTCTCATGGAAAAATCTAGTCAAGTGGGGAAGAATATGGTGGACTACTCTCTTTGCAGGGAAGGAGAGTCTAGTGGGTGATGGTAGTATTATTTTCTAATGAGGATCAATCAATTCATTCACTTACTTCATGAGGGAGGAGCACCTAATGGAAAACTGTGATGTTTACTTTTGGAATTAGAGTCAAAATAGATGGAGTGTTTGATTGTTCTCTTGTGAACCTCTAAAGAGGTGTGTGTTGGAATTAGGCCAGACAACTAAGAGGGGGGGTGAATCAGTTGTCCCACAACTTTAACCTTTTCTAATTTTAATCTTCTTTCACAAATTACAAATAGATTAATAATGTAAACATTAAAGTATGAATCAACAAAACATGAGCAGAAACAAAATGAACACACTTGACACCAAGATTTTTAACGTGGAAACTCAGTTAAGGGAAAACCACGGTGGGGGTTAACCCACACGATTTGTACCCTGTTAAAAGTACTTGAAAGAAATGGGAAGGCACTTTCCTTCGGGTGTACTGTCTAGAGCTCACTACTCAAAGAGGCTCACTGCCTACAAGATTTTATGTTTAATATAGAAAGAATGCATTGATAAATAGCATCTTCTTTATGCCTGGTTCAGTCCCATTGAAAGCTCATAAAATTTCTGCTCTGCCCTAAACACTTCTTCGCTAACTCTTCATCCTTTACTGCTCTTGTTCTTCTGCTTCTCCTCTTCTCTGCTCTACCTCTGCTCCTTTCTTAGGATTTTATCATTTTTACACAAGGACAACTTTCCACAACTCATCCACAAGTATTTATACGCTTCATCAACCTTGGAATGAACATCAAGGTCAGATTGACTTAATGCAAACCATTTATATTGTCGACCAAACATAGCTGGGACTTGAATCTTCTTTAATCAACATGCTATGCTCCAGAGAATTTCTCTTAGATCATTCGCAACACACTTGAAACATCCGGTCAGACAAGACTGGGAAGAACAACAACACCAAGGAGGAAATCTTCAACAACGAGCTTAATCTTCAATGTGGACCTCCAAAATAGTAGGCACATGATCTAGAGACTTCCACAAGCACATTGAATTCAACAATAACATCCGCACTACTCCAAATCATCAGAATCACTTGCATCTTCATCCGGTACCTCAAGAACACTATCTACCATGACTGTCACACTAGAAAGATTGCTTGCAGACCTCCAAACCATGAACCACTTGAGTTGAGGATACACACTGACTTCCCAAACATGCCTCTAGATTCACAGATCATAGTGTTTTATTTGTGGAGCAATCCGGACCAATTTCCTATCATTTTGTCTCTTTTAAAAACTGCAAAACCCAGTTCTACTCAGATGGCGATAACTTCTTCAAATCTTTATGTGGACCTCTCAAATCTTAACTGGAGCTACTTCAAATAATCCTCTACACAACCATATGGTCTACATACTTAGATCTTCATTAATTTGCTCAATATCCTCAACATTTTAGTCTTCTAACTAGGCAATAAAATAGGATACAACTGACATCAATGGCAACAAGGATATGTTGACATCAATGACAACACCACTTAGGCACCTATTTGCAACAATCTCCCCCTTTGTCATTGATGGCAACATATGATGTGAAAAACTGATTTAACCATCAAGACAAGAACTTCTCCCCCTTTCTCTTATCACACCTGCAACCATTTTTCTTTACAGCTCCCCCTTATACCAACAACTAGTTTTTCACATGACTTCTCTCCCCCTTTGACATCAATGGCAAAGGGCACATATTTGAAATCTTTTCTCCCCCTTTTTGTTTTAGACTAATCTCCAAAATTTGTATGCTAACTACTCCCCCTAAATAGTATCTCCTTAACATCAATCCGGATCACAAGATATGACTGTGAATTCCATCAGACTGATGCACCCTAGTGCATCTTAGTTCTGATCAAGAGGGGTAATAACCCCCAACTTCTCTTTGAGATACTTAAAAGTATCCTTGGGTAGAGGCTTAGTAAAGATATATGCAATCTGATCCTTTGAAGAAAAAAACTCCAATCTAACTTCATTCTCATTAACCTTCTCTCTCAAGAAGTGAAACTTGATTGATATATGCTTTGTCTTTGAAAGCAACACCAGATTCTTTGAGATGTTTATTGCACTTAAATTATCACAAAATATTGTAACAGGCTCCTCAAACACAATTTTGATGTCTTTCAACATTTGCTTCATCAATAGAACTTGAGTACAATTGTTTGTTACTGCTATATACTCTACCTCTGCAGTAGACAAAGCTATTGCCTCTTCCTTTTTGCTCATCAAAGAAACCAATGTCCTTCCCAAGAAGAATGCACCACCACTAGTACTTTTCCTATCATCCACATCTCCTGCCTAATCAGCATCTGTGTATGCATGAAGAGTGAATTGATTATCCTTTGGATACCATAAGTCATAATCAAGTGTCCCTTTGAGATATCTAAAAATTCTTTTGACTGCTACAACATGGGATTCCCTAGGATCAGGTTGAAATCTAGCAACAAGTCCAACTGCATTCATGATATTAGGTCTAGTCTGAGTCAGATAGAGCAATCCTCCAATCATTGATCTATACCTTTTCTGATTTACTTTAGGGGAGTCATCATCTTTATTCAACTTGCATTCGGTTACCATAGGTGTACTCACTGGTTTTAAATCTTCCATTCCAAACCTTTTCAACAATTCTCTCACATACTTAGACTAAGATATGAAGATACCTTTATCTAACTAAATGATTTGCAAACCTAAGAAGAAATTCATTTCTCCAAACATTGACATCTCAAATTCACTTTGCATCTAATCAGCAAATGTTTTGCACATACTCTCATTTCCACCAAAAATGATATCATCAACAAACACTTCAACAATCAAGATGTGTTCATGATTAATTTTGATATAAAGATTACTATCTGTTGTACCTTTGCTAAAACCTAATTTTAGCAGATACTTATCTAGTCTTATATACTAGGCTCTTGGGGCTTGTTTGAGTCCATACAATGCTTTCCTCAATCTGCAAACCATATCTCCTTTATCAGACAATTGAAATCCTTCTGGTTGCTCCATGTAGACTTCTTCATCCAATTCTCCATTCAGGAATGTTGACTTGACATCCATCTGATAAACCTTGAAATCTTTATAAGAAGAAAATGCAAGAAATAATCTAACTGCTTCTATTCTTACCACCGGAGCAAAAGTTTCTTCAAAATCAATTCCTTCCACTTGAGAGTATCCTTTGCACACCAACCTTGCTTTGTTTCTCACAACTTCACCATCCTCATTTAGTTTATTCTGGAAGACCCATTTAGTTCCAATCACATTTTTTTCTTCAGGTCTAGGAACAAAATCCCAAGTGTGATTCTTTTCAATTTGCATTAATTCTTCTTCCATTGCTTTTACCCAATTTTCATCATTGCAGGCTTCACTTACTGATTTTGGTTCAATCTTTGAAATCAAACAAATCTCCTCTTGATCTTCAGCAATTCTTCTTCTAGTTTGAACACCTTTATTTCTATCTCCTATGATCTAATCTTCCGAATGATTCAACCTTACATACCTGGGTATTTTGGGATTTTCTTGAACTTCTGATTCTTGAGCTTGCTCCTCAACATCTGCACTAACTTCTTAAGTTATTGGATATTTCAAATCAATCTGGATTTGAGTCTAAGGTTGAACTTGCTTTCCTTGATTTTGACTTTCATCTTGATCATCTAAATCATATCTACAAGACTTAAAAGATCTTTCTTTACTCTCATCAACTCTAACATTAGCACGTTTAACAATCCTTTTCAATCTCTTGTTAAAGCACTGGTATGCCTTGCTTTGAGTAGAGTAACCTAGAAATATTCCTTCATCACTTCTTGCATCAAACTTGCCTAGATCCTCATTTCTTTTGATATAGCATTTACTACCAAAAACTCTAAAATATTTCACAGTAGGAGGATGACCAAACCATAGTTCATAGGGTGTCTTACCAGAATTGCCTTTGATTTGCACCCAATTGAGAGTGTAGATAGCAGTACTCACAAATTCTCTCCAATAGACTTGTGGAACATTTGTGTCCATCATCATGGTCCTAGCAACTTACTGAATGGTCTGGTTCTTTCTTTCCATAACTCCATTCTGCCGAGGATTCCTAGGAGCAGATAACTATATTTTTATTCCATGTTTTTCACAGAATGTATCAAACTCACAGGAGGTAAATTCTCCACCTCTGTTAGATCTCAGACACTTTATCTTCTCACCAATCTCATTCTCCACCATAACCTTGAACACCTTGAACTTGTTAAGGGCTTCTAATTTTTCTTTCAAGAAGGTTACCCACATCATCCAAGAGTAATCATCAATCAGCAACATAAAATATCTGTCTCCTTGCACACTCCTAATTCTAGCAGGACCACATAGATCAGCATGTACAAGTTCCAACCGTCTACTTGAAAATTGTTCTTTACTCTTGAATGAAGTTCTGTTATATTTACCCAATTGACATTATCTACATATTCTATCAACAGGTTTCACAAGTTTTGGAAGATCTCTCACAGCCTGAGTAGAACTTATCTTGACAATGTTATCAAAATTCACATGACACATTCTCCTATGCAATAACCAACTCTAATTAATCTAAGAAATCAAGCAACTCTTACCAAAACTACTTAAATGAAAGATGTTACCTCTAGTCTGAGTACCAGATGCAATTTTAATTCTGAAGCTTTCTAAGATTCTCTATTTTCCATCCTTGAATCAGAGATCATAACCCTTGTCAACCAACTGTCCAACACTGAGAAGATTATGTTTCAATCCTTCCACATACAGAACATCATTAGTGTTATTCTTAATGTAACATCAAAAAATGTCCCCTTGGGGGCTTTTCCCTCATAAGGTTTAGCTCTCAGGTCTTTAGTATGCATTTAGGACATCTTAGTTCATATTTTGGCATCCCGATGGAATGAGACCTGGGTTTCATGGTAAATTGGACCTAGGTGGACCCCTTGAGCTGTAACCTACCCAAAATAGGGGGGAGGACTTGGGCGCCCACACCCTAGTCCTGCCCTATTTTGGGGCAGCCCTAATTTCCAAGTGTCAGTTTATGACCATTATTTGGTTCTTTTGCTAACACGGTAAGTTTTGATTTTTAAAATCTTGGCAGGAGTGTTTGTAGTTGCATATATAAGCATGCTTAGGCATTCATTTAGAAACTAGATGATTACTAGCAAGCTATTGTGTTCTCAAGGTGATTCAAGGCTTTCTATTGTGTTGCAAGAGTAGACTTGTATGTTTTGGTGTTGATATTTGCATATTTGAGCATCAATTTCCTCATGGCATGAAGAGCATCTTCCTCCCATGAGAGCTTCACTACAAGGTGACATAATATTGTGTTTTCATCATTGATTCCTTTGGTTTTTGCCTCTACCTCACAAGGGCACACACTCTTTATCTGACAACGGTGTTTGGAGACTTAAGTGTCCTCTGAGGCTTGACTGAGGTAAGCCTCTAAACACCACAACCCCCAAACCAAGTCTTGTGATTGCAGGTTACAGGTGTGGCATTTGGGAAAAGTGGAGTTGCAAGAAGGATTGGCAAACATCAAGGATTCAAGATCTAAAGAAAACAACACAAGAGCACTTCCAGGACTTGGGCGCTCACTCTAGTGTCCTCCACATCTGAGTTTCAGAAAATAGAAGTTACAGGGCTCATCAGTGTCGGAAGGAGGTCCGGATCCCGCAAAGAAACTGGTACCTTGGACTTGTGTGCCCACTCCAATGTCCCCGACTGTTCCACTTTGGAACCCCAAAAATAGGTATTATGTGATTTGATATTTTACTCCTGTCTGCAAGAGCTTTTTCTGTCATTCATCAATTTGTTGTCGTATTTGCATAATTAAGGTTTTAATGGTTAATTGGGCATAAGAGAAGGAAAATTAATAATTAAATTCCCTAATCCAAGTTTCCCTACATTTGTAAAGTGACCTAAGGTATGATAGTGCTTGCCACTCGACCCTAGATCCTTGAATGTATAGTGGAGAGGCGGATTTAAACATCTAAACATTAGAACATTAACCAATCCAATTTTCCCCTAAACATTTTGGTGAACCCATGTTTTTGGACTTAAATTGTAGCTTTCTGAGTTTGTGTCTTCATATTTGGATTGATTTCATTCATTCATATAGTTATTCATCTTATTGCATTGAGAAAAATTCAAAAAAATGAAAATTTTGAAAAATCCAAAAAAATTGCATTGTTTGGCTTACTAAATTACATCAATTCTTTCTAAGTTTTCCTAATTCATGATTTTTGCATCAGATCTGATATAAACTATAGAAAAATACAAAAATTCAAAATTTTGCATTGCATTTTCATTATTTATTTGCTAGGGTTTTGTGGAAATTTTGACAATTTTATATAACCTAGTAATTCCAAAATCTAGGGTTAGTAGGAAAAATCTTTTTTTCAAATTTTTCTACTAATTTTAGAGGCTCATTCAAATTAACATTTGGCTGTAGTATTGCATTTTAGTGTAAATTTGCATTTAGATTTAAAATATTTGCAATTTTACATAGAAAATTTCAACAAAAACTAGCAATTTTGATGCATTTTTATTAAATTTGCACGGGCATTTTGCATGTTCAAGCTTGAAAATCATTTTTAGATCTGAAATCAAACTTCAAAACATTCATATAGCATTTTGTGCCAAGATCTCAAACCTAGGGCTTCAAAAACAACGATTTTCACTAAATTTGGCCTTATCGACTTTAGAAATTTGCACCATAGGCATGTTGTGAAGAGCATTTTTGCATTAATTTTCTGTTATCAGGGTAATATTTTTCTACCCCTCCTAAAAAGCTTCACAATACCCTTTTAACAGGCTCTTGTAGTGAAAATTTAGTGAAAAACTACACATTTTGGCTTTTTTTGCCCTAGGGTTTGACCTAGTTTGCACTCTAAGCATGTTGTGATCAATTTTATGGATTGAGATGACTGATATTATTGATATTATTTTTTGTACCTCCTGAAATTCATTACAACACCCCTTTTGCTAAGTCTTGGAATTGAAAAATCGTGAAAAATAGCCTATTTTTGCTATATTTTCACTAGGGTTTGACCTTAAGTGGCACTAAAAGCATGTTGTGTTGGGTATTTTGGCACCAAGTGGCTGTTATTACTGATATTATTTTCTGTCCATCATCACTTTCCTCACAACACCCTTTGTTATGCTCTCTTGCATTGAATTTTGGTGAAAAAAGTGCCTATTTTGACATATTTCCACTATATTTCGACTTGGCATTAACTTAAAATTGCATCAAGAGTGTGTTGAGAAGGATAATTTTTCTATTTTGGACTGATATCAGACATATAACTTTCTTCCCTTGACTAAAATCCTTACAACACCCTTTGGTCCATTCATTTGTATTGAAAAAGTACAAAAACCAAGCATTTTTAGGGCATTTTTTTGCATACAGTTTTGTACTTGTCTTTGACATATTTTTGGAAAACTTCTAAAATCTAATTTTGCATCTCATCATGGCATCTTCATGTTATTCATCTCTGAAATCTTTGCATGAGTATATTCTAGATTTTGAAAATTTCTCTAATTTCACTAATGAGAATCCTCATGTTCTAGAACACATAGCTTCTGCAAGTGGTATTGATGCTTCTATATGTTCTACGTATGAGCTGCAATTACTTTGTTATACACATGATTTTAATAGTTTCACACCATTCATAGAAGCATACCCTTCGATATCAGAAGATTTAACTAAATTCATCAATAGGAATACTCATGAGAAAGATAGCTTTAGTAATTCCACTGTTCTCCTGGGCCAAGATGAAGCATTAGTGAATGAAGAGCTCCCTTTAACAAAGGACATTCCATGGGTTGACAATGAGCGTTTATTTAATAATAATCAAAATCCTATCCTAGTGCGTGAAACCTCTATGGATCATCTTATCAACCTTCTTCCTTTAGTTGATTGTTCACACACCTTGGATTTCACTAAGGAAGAGAAGACCTTTAATGTCCCTCCTTTGTTTGAGTATTCATGTCATTTGGACATCACTAAGGATGTAGCATTAGTGGATGAGGAGAAGTCTCTCACATTAAATCCCTCAAGGATGGATGTTGAGATCATTCAAAATAATTTGCTTCTCCCACCACCTAAGAGGATAGTGAATAAGTATACCAATGAATTCCAACAAGAGCACATTCCACCTAACATTGAATCAAACCAAGAAGCATTTAAGAATGAACAAAAAAATAATGATGAAAACTTGGCAATGATACCTTACACACCTTTTCTATCTAACATTTGTGATTGGAAAGAAGATGATTTGATTGTTGATGACTCCTAGCATGGGCCTCCTTACAGGTAAGTATCTCTAACCCTTTATCTCTCTCGTGATGTGCTTCCACCGTGATGTGTTATATGTTGTTTAGGCCACCTGGAATGACCTCAGATTCTCCTGTAAGGTCTGGGATACTAGGAGACTGCCTCTGTTGTGACCTTCTTCTATTTGTATCATCATTCTTCTATATTGCCTCTCTCTCTAATTTTATCATGGTGTGTTGTGTCTTCTGGCTTGGGGGCACCCTCCTACGTGACTGTCCCTAAGACACTTGTTTCTCCTCTCTTATTTATTGTTTCCCTTCCTCTAGTGTTTCCACCTAGTGGGCGGATGATGACAAACATTTACACTGATGCAGACCTAGTGTCCCTTTCGAGAGCAATCAAAAATTGGACTTAGTTCCTAATATGATGATGGGGTTGTATATTTTATCCGACGCTTAGCTAGTGGAAGCACTCGTGCTTTCTGCATAGTGAATTCCATGGTGTTTCTATCACATTTACAAACCTTAACAATACTGCTACTCTATGCACCTTTGTTTGTCTTTGAATCTAGCCTTGGCGGTACTTGATTCGGAGAGCTTCGTGATATAGCCCTACGGTTATCCTCAAACTCTAGATTCATTGTATATCCTTGGCTCTTTGTGTGGTTAATCATATGCATTGATGTTGTTGTTTATCATAATCATGTAGCCACTAACATGTTTCTTGCAGTGATGTGTTTGTGGGAACATTTGGCGATCATAAAGTACATGTCACCTCCGGGGGCATGGGCTTTGCGAAAGTCGATGTTCCCTTATGTGTTTTCTTCTTACCTTATTGTTCTTGATATCAATAACTGATATCAACCACCTTAAGGTGGGGGCATATATAAGGTAAGTTGTCTGTCATAGATGTTAGCAATGTGTTTGACCTCAGATGCAAATACTTGGGCCCCAGGGTAGTGCATCATGCATCCTGAGTTTGTTTGCAATCAATCAATCAATCATGTAAGCCCTCTACAAAGGTAGGATATCGAGCATATCCTTTTTCTTAAGCCCTTTGCGGAGGCAGGATATCGAGCATATCCTTTTTCTTAAGCCCTCTACAGAGGCAGGGGTGGTGTATTTCTTGGAGCAGATTGCATCATCTTGTCATTTTCAAAAGTCCTCTATGAAGGCAGGGAGCGGTTCTGTGACTAACTCAACCCTTAATCATTGTTGCAAGTATGGGCCTAATTGGTGTTGTCATTGATGTCAACATACTCCTATTGCATTGATGTCAAGGATTGAACAAGTTGTGTGCTAAGGATATTGAGAAATAGAGGAGTTCAATGAAGATAGTGAAGCTCTATGAAGTAAAGATCCCAGCTAGGTGAAGATTAGAGAGTGTGTATCAAAGGGTTTGTAGATCTATCTCTGAAAATGATCCATTCAAGCTTTGAGAGGTCCACATGAAAATGTGGAGGAGTTATGGCCATGAGAGTAAAACTGGTTCTAGCAACTATTCAGAGGTGACAGAGTGACACAAATAGGTCTGGTGAGATCCAGAAATACAAAATCATGTTCTACGGATCTGGTGGCATGTTTGGGAGGCTAATGTGAATTGACAACTCAATTGGTTCGTGGTTTGGATGTCCACAATCAATCCTCTTAATATGATAGTGATGACCGACTATATTCTTGAGGTTCCGGATGAAGATGCAAATGTTTACAGTAAGCAAAAGTGGTACGAATGTTCTTGGTGATTCAAGCAAGCTTGTGTGGGTCTCTAGATTGTGTCTAGTTCATGTTGGCGGTCCGCATTGAAGATTAATCTCGTAATTGAAGATTTACCTTCAGGTGATGGATTTCTTCCTAATCTTGGCTGATTGGATGATTTGCACATGTTGCGGATTATCTTGAAGATGTTTTACAAAGCATGGCGTGCTCCTCTAAGAAGATTGAAGTCCCAGCTATGTGTGGCCGACAGTGTAGTAATGCGTATGAAGTTTTTGTAATAAATCAAGTTGTATTTTTAATTGCTCTGTAATAAAATAAGTATATATTGTGCCCACTTTGATGATCATTCCAAAGTTGATGTCTTGTATAAATAAGAGTTGTGAAGTCATTCAAATATATGTGTGTGGCCATGATGGGAAGGTGGTAGTGTAGAGGAGCAAAAAGCAGAGCAGAGGTGTTGAGATTAAATGGAACTAACTCAAGCATAGTGAAGATGCTAATCTCTAGTTCAAGTATGTAATATTCATATTCTTATGTAGACAATGTGTCTCCTGTAGGCAGTGGGCCTCTTGTGAGCAGTGTACTCAGGCAGTGAGCCCTAATTGGCAAGTGTCATTTTATTCTTCATATTCTTTTAACAGAGAATACAATCTTGGGTTAGTCACCCCATGGTTTTTCCCTTAACCGGGTTTTCCATGTAAAAATCCTGGTGTCTTATGTGTTGAATTTATTTTTTCTGTTGAATTATTACATTATGCTTCCATGATTGAATCTTTGATATGCTGCTGAAATATAAGAAGGTTTTAAATTGAATAAGGAATGGGATTTTGGTAACAACTAATTCACTCCCCCTCTCAGTTGTCTATCCTAAATTCAACAATTGGTATCAGAGCTAAGTTCCTCTAGAAGAAGCTTAACTACTTGAGGAGATCCAGGATGTCGACCTACAAGAAGAACAGTCCAAGGTTTGATGGAACAAACTTCACTACCTAGAAGCGCTGCATGGAATGTCACTTGCAATGCATGGGAGATCAATATTGGAACATAACCACAACTAAATATGTTCACCCAAAGAATGGTCCAACATCTATAGATGAAGTCAAAGATGCAGACAAGAATCTTTGAGCTAAAGAAGCACTACTGAGTGCCTTGTCTGATTCAAAGCTGACAAATGTTATGGGATTGAAGGTTGCTTATGAAATTTGCACAAAGCTAGAATATCTTTATGAAGGAGACAAATATGTTAAGTGTGCCAAGCTACAAAGTCTGAAAGGAAAGTTTGAAAACTTGAAGATGAGTGAAGATGAGAATATCACTTTATATATGTCAAAAGTAAATGAGCTTGTATGTGGCATTAGATATGCTGGTGGAATTTTGGATGAAGATGATATTGTTGCCAAAGTTCTCAGATCTTTACCTCCTCCCTACAAACACAAAGTTGTTGCTATTGAGGAAATCATATCTTTAACAACTATTACAAGGGATCAATTGGTTGGTAAGATATCTGCATTTGAGTTGGTTGAGTTTGGTGATGCACTTCCCAAGACTGAATCTGCATTCAAAGCTAGTGCCTCTGCAAAAGGCAAACAGAGATATGATCCAGGAGAAAGTTCCTCAAGGAAATCAACTTGGTATGATAAAGCAAGGAAGGATCTGGAAGAAGATGAGTTAGAAGTTGAACAACTTGAAGCCCTTATTGCAAAGAGACTGCAAAGAGGATCTGGTAAGTATGAAGGAAAATTACCTTTCAAATGCTTTGCCTGCAATAAGATTGGTCATTTTCCTCAAGGTGTCCGGAAAGGTTTTCAAGGACAATCCCTAATAGATCAAGGTTTCAGAAGAAGTGTTACTATGTTCAAGAAAATGATGATGAAGGAGTAACAGATGATGAATCTAAGATAGGAAACAAATCTGGAAGTGACTGGGTGTTTATTGCCATCAAAGAAGAAGATCCAATACCTATTGAATCTGCCAATCATAAGATGATAGAAAGTGCTTTGGCTGCTCAGGTTGAAGAAAAGGATGAATGGGTTATTGACAGTGGATGCTCTCACCATATGACTGGTGACAAGAGTAAGTTCTTAATCTTGGAAAGACATGAAGGTGGAGTTGTAAAGTTTGGAGATAACTCTGCTGGCAAAATTAAAGGTAGAGGAGCCATTTCTTTTAAGGGAAAGAACAAAACCAGTGATGTTTTATATGTTGAAGGTCTGAAGCATAATCTTCTCAGTGTTGGATAGTTGGTGGACAAAGGCTACGATCTTTGATTCAGAAAAGGAAAATACAAGATCTTTGAAAGCTCTAGAACTAAGATTGCATCTGATACACAGAAAAAAGGTAACATCTTTCAATTGGTTGGTACTGATAAAAGTTGCGTATTTGTTCAAATTGATCAGAGTTGGTTGTGGTATAGGAGAATGTGTCATGTGAATTTTGATAATATCATCAAGATAAGCAACACTTAGGCTGTAAGAGATCTTCCCAGACTGGTGAAATCGGCTAACAGCTTATGTAAAGAATGTCATTTGGGTAAGTAGAATAGAGTCTCATTCAAAAGTAAGGAACAATCTTCAACTAGATTAATAGACTTGGTGCACACTGATCTCTATGGTCCTACAAGAATCAAGAGTCTGCAAGGACATAGATATTTCATGTTGTTGATTGATGACCACTCCCCGATGATGTGGGTAACTTTCTTAAAGAGAAATCTGAATCACTTGAGAAGTTCAAAATATTCAAGGCTATGGTAGAAAATGAAACTAGCATAAACATAAAATGCCTCAGGTCTGATAGAGGTGGATAATTCACATCCGGTGAGTTCATATCATTCTGTGAGAAACATGGGATAAAGAGACAGTTATCTGCTCCAAGGACTCCACAACAGAATGGAGTAGTGGAGAGAAAGAACCAGACCATCCAGGAAGCATCTAGGACCATGATGATGGAGGCAAATGTTCCTCAGATCTATTGGAGAGAAGCTATAAGCACTGCTATCTATACTCTTAATCGGGTACAAATCAGAGGCAATATTGGTAAGACTCCTTATGAACTTTGGTTTGGCATCACTCCTACTATGAAGTAATTCAAAGTCTTTGGTAGTAAATGCTATATCAAAAGAGATGAAGACCTTGGCAAGTTTGATGCTAGAAGTGATGAAGGAATATCCTTGGGATATTCTACTCAAAGCAAAAGCATACCGGTGTTATAACAAGAGATTGAGAAAGATTGTAGAAAGTACAAATGTGAAGGTTGATGAAGGCATGGAAAGTCCCTCGAGGTATTATGAGTATGAAGCAGATGATCAAAATGATGTCTTAGACCAAGGAAAATGAGTCCCAACTCCAGTTCAGATTCAGACTGATCTAAAGAATCCTGAAATACAAGAAGAAGAGACAAGTTTGGATGAACCTGTCCAAGAATTAGAAGTGCAAGAGAATCCCAAAACTCCTAGGTATGTAAGATTGAATCATTCTGAAGATCAGATCATAGGAGATAGAAGTAAAGGTGTTCAAACAAGAAGAAAAATTGCTCAAGATTCTATGAAGTATTGTTTGATTTCAAAGATTGAACCAAAAATAGTAAGTGAAGCATGCAATAATGAAAGCTAGGTTAAAGCAATGGAGGAAGAATTGATGCATATTGAAAAGAATCACACTTGGGATCTTGTTCCCAGACCTAAGGACAAAAATGTTATACGGACTAAGTGGGTCTTCCGGAATAAACTGAATGAAGATGGTGAAGTAGTAAGAAACAAAGCCAGATTGGTCTGTAAGGGTTATTCTCAAGTAGAAGGAGTTGACTTTGAAGAAACCTTTGCTCTAGTGGCAAGAATTGAAGCAGTCAAATTATTTCTCACCTTTGCTACCTTCATAGATTTCAAGGTATATCAGATGGATGTCAACTATGCTTTCCTAAACGGTGATTTGGAAGAAGAGGTATACATTGAGCAACCGGATGGATTTCAAGTGTCTGATCATAGAGATATGGTTTGCAAGTTGAAGAAGGCATTGTATGGACTCAAACAAGCCCCAAGAGCCTGGTATGAAAGATTGGACAAACATCTTTTGAAGATTGGTTTCAACAAAGGTACTACTGACAGTAATCTATATTTTAAGGTTGATCATGAAAATATCTTGATTATTGAAGTATTTGTTGATGATATCATTTTTGGAGGGAAAGATAGTATGTGCAAGACTTTTGCAAATCAAATGCAAAGTGAATTTGAGATGTCTATGTTTGGGGAAATGAATTTCTTCTTGGGTCTGCAAATCACTCAAACAAAGAAAGGAATCTTTATATCACAAACCAAATATGTGAAAGAATTGTTGAAGAAATTTGGGATGGAAGATTCAAAGGCAATGAATACTCCCATGGCAACTGAATGTATGTTGAGTAAAGATGATGAATCCCCTAAGGCTAATAAGAAAAAGTACAGGTCAATGATTCGGGGACTACTCTACCTTACTCAAACTAGACCTGATATTATGAATGTTGTTGGTCTTGTTGCCAAATTCCAAGCTGATCCTAGAGAGTCTCATGTCATGGCAATCAACAGAATTCTCAGGTATTTGAAGGGAACAGTTGAGTATGGATTATGGTATCCTAAGGATCATGATTTCTATCTTCATGCATATACAGATGATGATTGGGTAGGAGATGTGGATGACTGGAAGAGTACTAGTGTTGGTGCATTCTTTTTGGGAAAAAGGTTGGTTTCTTGGCTAAGTAAGAAACAAGAGCCAATATCTCTATCCACTGTAGAAGCAGAGTATATTGCAGTTGCAGGCAGTTGTACTCAAGTTTTGTAGATGAAGCAAATGCTAAGAGATATCAGAGTAGAGTATGAAGAACCTATCACAATCTTCTGTGATAATTCAAGTGCAATAAACATTTCAAAAAATCTGGTGTTGCATTCAAAGACAAAGCATATATCTATCAAGTTTCACTTTTTGAGAGAGCAAGTGAACAAGAATGAAGTCAGATTGGAGTTTGTGCCCTCAAAGGATTAGATTGCAGAGATTTTTACTAAACGTCTCCCTAAGGAATATTTTGAGTATCTCAGTGAAAAGTTAGGGGTTATTACCCCTCTGGTTTTGAATTAAGATGCCCTAATGTGCATTAGTCTGGTGGATCTCACAGTTATATCTTGTGATCCAGATTGATGTTAGGAGGCTGCTACTCAGGGGGAGCAGTCTGTATGATTTTGAAGTATGAGAAGTGGTTGCAAGTATGTGCCCTTTGCCATTGATGTCAAAGGGGGAGAGAAGACATGTGAAAAACAAAATATGAAAAACAAAAAGTGGTTATTGATCAAAGGGGTAGTGGTAAAGGAAGAGAAGACATGTGAATGGTTGTTGTTGATAGGGGGAGCTATGTCAGTCAGTGAGCAGAAGTTCTTAACTTGATAGTTAAAACAGTTTTTCACATTATATGTTGCCATCAATGACAAAGGGGGAGATTGTTGCAAGTATGGGCCTAACCGGTGTTGTGATTGATGTCAACATACTCTTGTTGCATTAATGTCAAGGATTGGATGAGTTGTGTGCTGAAGATATTGAGAAACAGAGAAGTTTAGTGAAGACAATGAAGCTCTATGAAGTAAAGATCCCAGCTAGGTGAAGATCAGAGAGTGCACATCAAAGGGTTTGTAGATCTGTGTCTAAAGATGATCCAGTCAAGATTTGAGAGGTCCACATGAAAATGTGGAGGAGTTATGGCCATGAGAGTAAAACCGATTCTAGCAACTGTTTAGAGGTGACAGAGTGACAAATAGGTCCAGTGAGATTTGAAAATACAAAATCATGTTCTACGGATCTGGTGGCATGTTTGGGAGGCTAATGTGAATTGACAACTCAATTGGTTCATGGTTTAGAGGTCCACAAGCAATCCTCTTAATATGACAGTGATGACTGACTGTGTTCTTGAGGTTCCGGATGAAGATGCAAATGTTTACAGTAAGCAGAAGTGGTGTGAATGTTCTTGGTGATTCAAGCAAGCTTGTGGGGGTCTCTAGATTGTGTCCAGTTCATGTTGGCGGTCTGCATTGAAGATTGAGCTCATAATTGAAGATTTACCTTCGGGTGATGGATTTCTTCCTAGTCTTGGCCAACCAAATGATTTGCACATGTTGTGGATGATCTTGAAGATGTTTTGCGAAGCATGGTGTGCTCCTCTAAGAAGATTGAAGTCCCAGCTATGTGTGGCTGATAGTGTAGTAATACGCATGAAGTTTTTGTAATAAATCAAGTTGTATTTTTAATTGCTTTGTAATAAAATAAGTATATATTGTGCCCACTTTGATGATCATTCCAAAGTCGATGTCTTGTATAAATAAGAGTTGCGAAGTCATTCAAATATATGTGTGTGGTCATTATGAGAAGGTGGTAACATAGAGGAGTGAAAAGCAGAGCAGAGGTGTTGAACTTAAATGGAACTAACTCAAGCATAGTGAAGATGCTAATCTCTAGTTCAAGTATGTAATATTCATATTCTTCTATAGACAGTGTGTCTCCTGTAGGCAGTGGGCCTCTTGTGAGAAGTGTGCTTGGGCAGTGAGCCCTAATTGGCAAGTGCCATTTTATTCTTCTTATTCTTTTAACAGAGAATACAATCTTGGATTAGTCACCCTGTGGTTTTTCCCTTAACCAAGTTTTCCTGGTGTCTTATGTCCTGGTGTCTTATGTGTTGAATTTGTTTCTACTCTTGAATTATTACATTATGCTTCCATGATTGAATCTTTGATATGCTACTAAAATATAAGAAGGTTTTTAAGTGAATAAGGAACATGATTTTGGTAACAACTAATTCACCCCCCCTCTTAGTTGTTTGTCCTAAATTCAACAAGCGTGTCTTCGGTGATTGTTGTGGCGAAGCCCAATCATCGGTATGTGCCTATAATGTGCCTGAGATGGTGTTGGACCTAGAAATAGGTACACTCCATTGCGTGTATGCGTGTTTTCTCTGTGTCTTCAAGTGTGTATTTTGCGTGCTTCTTTTGTGTGGCATGTTTGTTGCCCCATATGCAGAGACCAGCACCCTCAGGTAGTGCTTCCTACATTTTGGGAGGTTTTGCATGTCTTGTGTGTGTGTTGCCCCATATATACAGAGACCTGTGCCCTAGGGTAGTGCATCCTATATTATGGGAGGTTTGTTTACTTTCCAGTACTTGCATTTGCACTTCATATATATGAGAAAAAGAAAAGAAAAGAAATCATTTCTATCTTCCATGCATTAATGTGTCTTCTATGCATTGATTATCTTCGCCGTGTTTTGTGTGACTGTAATTGTCTTCTCTATATTTTGCGTGCCTGTTACTATTTTCTATGTGATTGAAGTGTCTTCTCTATGCTTGGTGTGTTTGTTGCATTTGTGACCTTACTTTAATGCATGTATTGGCCCCACATTTATACATACATTAAAGTGGGGGCTAAATGTAACGCTGAAAAATGTCCCCTTGGGGGATTTTCCCTCATAAGGTTTAGCTCCCGGGTCTTTAGTATGCATTTAGGACATCTTAGTTCATATTTTGGCATCTTGATGGAATGAGACCTGGGTTTCATGGAAAATTGGACCTAGGTGGACCCCTTGAGTTGTACCCTACCTAAAATAGGGGGGAGGACTTGAGTGCCTGCACCCTAGTCCTACCATATTTTGGGGCAGCTCTAATTTCCAGGTGTCAATTTATGACCGTTATTTGGTCCCTTTGCCGACATGGTAAGTTTTGATTTTTAAAATCTTGGCAGGAGTGTTTGTAGTTGCATATATAAGCATGCTTAGGCATTCATTTAGAAACTAGATGATTACTAGCAAGCTATTATGTTCTCAAGGTGATTCAAGGCTTTCTATTGTGTTGCAAGAGCAAACTTATATGTTTTGTGTTGATATTTGTAGATTTGAGCATCAATTTCCTCATGTCATGAAGAGCATCTTCCTCCCATGAGAGCTTCACTACAAGGTGACATAATATTGTGTTTTCATCATTGATTCCTTTGGTTTTTGCCTCTACCTAACAAGGGCACACACTCTTTATCTGAAAATGGTGTTTGAAGACTTAAGTGTCCTCTGGGGCTTGACTGAGGCAAGCCTCTAAACACCACAACCCCCAAACCAAGTCTTGTGATTGCAGGTTACAGGTATTGTATTTGGGAAAAGTGGAGTTGCAGGAAGGATTGACAGACATCAAGGATTTGGGATCTGAAGAAAAGTAGGACATAGGAGCACTTCCAGGACTTGGGCGCTCACTCTAGTGTCCTCTGCATCCAAGTTTTAGAAAATAGAAGTTACAGGGTTGATCAATGTCGGAAGGAGGTCTGAATCCTGCGAAGAAACTGGTACCTTGGACTTGGGCGCCCACTCTAATGTCCCCGACTGTTCCGCTTTGGAACCCTAAAAATATGTATTCTATGATTTTATATTTTACTCCTGTCTGCAAGAGCTTTTTCCATCATTCATCAATTTGTTGTTGTATTTGCATAATTAGGGTTTTAATGGTTAATTGGGCATAAGAGAAGGAAAATTAATAATTAAATTCTCTAATCCAAGTTTCCCTACATTTGTAAAGTGACCTAGGGTATGATAGTGCTCTGCCCTCGACCCTAGATCCTTGAATGTATAGTGGAGAGGTGGATTTAAACATCTAAACATTAGAATATTAACTAATCCAATTTTCCTCTAAACACTTACCATCAAAAGAGATGGATCCTCTGCCACGGATTCTACCGGCTGAGTTGTCTCCAAATTTCACAATTCCACCTTCATATTTTTCAAATCTTACAACCTTACTTTTATCACCAGTCATATGATGAGAACATCCACTGTCAATTACACATTCATCTTTTTCTACAACTTGAGCAGCTAAGGCACTTTCCACATTTGCATAGCTAGTAGAGTCAGTAGGCACCGGATCTTCTTCTTTGATAGCAATGAACACCCAATCACTTTCAGTGGAACCTCCATGATTAGATTCATCATCTGTGACTCTTTCACCAGCCTCTTGGACATAGTAGTATTTCTTATGAACCCTAGATCTGTTAAGGTTTGGCTTTGAAACATTCTCTAGACACCTTGAGGCAAAATGACCAATCTTATTACAAGCAAAACATTTGAATGGCAACTTTCCTTCATACTTACCAGATCCTCTTGGAAATCTTTTGGCAATAAGGGCTTCAAGTTCATCATCTTCAAGATCCTTCCTTGCCTTCTCAAATTTGTTTGATCTTCTTAAAGAGCTTTCACCTGGATCATATCTTTGCTTTCCATGAACACTGGCTTTAAATGCAAATTCAGACTTAGGAAGAGAATTATCAAACTCACTTATTTCAAATGTTGAAAGCTTACCAACCAACTAATCCCTTGTAACAATTGTCACAGTCCTGATCTCTTTAATGGCAGCAACTTTATTCTTGTATGCTGGAGGTAAGGAGCTAAGCACTTTGGCAACAATCTCTGATTCTTCCAATACTCCACCAGCATTCCTAATACTGATTACAAGTTCATTCACCTTCTACATGTAGGAAGTAATGTTTTCATCTTCACTCATCATCAACCTTTTGTATTTACCTTTCAGGCTCTGCAGCTTGGCACATTTGACATATTTATCACCTTCATATAGAGTTTCCAACTTTTTCCATATTTCATGAGCAGTTTTCAATTCCAGGACATTTGTCATCTCTATATCAGTCAGGGCACACAACAATGCTTCTTTGGCTCAAATGTTGTGTTCATCATCCTTGAGTTCATCTAGAGTTGAAGGGCCTTTCTCTGGAATCTTATACTCATCCTTAGTTATGAGCCAAAAGACATCACCCATACATTGCAAATGACATTGCATGCACACCTTCCAAAGGGAGTAATTTGTTCCATCAAATCTCAGACTTTCCTTCTTGTAAGTCGACATCTTAGATCTCCTCAAGTGGTCAAGCTTCTTTTAGAGGAACCGGCTCTGATACCAATTGTTGGAATTAGGCCAGATAACTAAGAGGGAGGGTGAATCAGTTGTCCCACAACTTTAACCTTTTCTAATTTTAATCTTCTTTCACAACTTACAAATAGATTAATGATGTAAACATTAAAGCATGAATCAACAACACATGAGCAGAAACAAAATGAACACACTTAACACCAAGATTTTTAACGTGGAAACCTGGTTAAGGGAAAACCATGGTGGGGGTTAACCCACAAGATTTGTACCCTGTTAAAAGTACTTGAAAGAAATAGGAAGGCACTTGCCTTTTGGCACACTGCCCAGAGCTCACTACTCAAAGAGGCTCACTTCCTATAGGAGGCTCACTGCCTATAAGATTTTATGTTTAATATAGAAATAATGAACTGAGAAATAGCATCTTCTTTATGCCTAGTTCAGTCCCATTAAAAGCTCATATAACTTCTGCTCTGCCCTAAACACTTCTTCACTAACTCTTCATCCTTTATTTCTCTTACTCTTCTGCTTCTCCTCTTCTCTACTCTGCCTCTGCTCCTTTCTTAGGATTTTATCATTTTCACACAAGGACAACTTTCCACAACTCATCCACAAGTATTTATACACTTCATCAACCTTGGAATGAACATCAAGGTCAACTTGACTTAATGCGAATCATTTATATTGTCGGCCAAACATAGCTAGGACTTGAATCTTCTTTAATCAACACACTACGCTTCAGAGAATTGCTCTTAGATCATTTGCAACACACTTGAAACATCCGGTTGGCCAAGACTGGGAAGAACAACAACACCAAGGAGGAAATCTTCGACAACAAGCTTAATCTTCAATGCGGACCTCCAACACAGTAGGCACACGATCTAGAGACTTCTACAAGAACATTAAATTCAACAATAAGATCCACACTACTCCAAATCATCAGAATCACTTGCATCTTCATCTGGTACCTCAAGAACACTATCTACCATGACTGTCACACTAGAAAGATTGCTTGCAGACCTCTAAACCATGAACCACTTGAGTTGAGGATACACACTGACTTCCCAAACATGCCTCTAGATCCATAGATCATAGTGTTTTATTTGCAGAGCAATCCAGACCAATTTCCTGTCACTCTATCTCTTCTGAAAACTGCAAAACCTGGTTCTACTCATATGGCCATAACTTCTTCAAATCTTTATGCAAACCTCTCAAATCTTAACTAGAGCTACTTCAGACAATCTTCTACATAGCCATATGGTCCGCATACTTAGATCTTCATTAATTTTCTCAATATCCTCAACATTTCAGTCTTCTAACCAGGCAATAAAATAGGATACAGTTGACATCAATGGCAATAAGGATATGTTGACATCAATGACAGAACCACTTAGGCACCTATTTGCAATAGTGTGATCATTGTAATTCTAATTTAGCCAGGTAAGTCACTAGATCTAATTCACTTAAGTTCATTTTGGGTGAAGAGAAAAAACTATTAAGTCTTCATTTTTCTAGTTTGATTATTTCTTCCAAGGGGAGGTGTTCTCTTATGCAAAATTCTTCTCTCTCACACCTTGTTTCATTAGCCTCTTCAATTTTCCTTAAGATGTTTGTGTATTCTTGTGTGTGTTCTTTAGTAGGAGTTTCTTTGATTTTATTGAGAAGTACATCAAATCATATTTTCCTTAATTCTAGGAAACATCAATCATGAAAAGCCAAGGAATGGAAAACTCAAGAAAGTAGATTTAGTGTGTTTATTTTTGCTCAATTTTGATAACTAGTTTTATGTTTGATTTGTTGGATTTGCTTAGATGTTGAATTGTTGATCTATTTGATCTTTGTTGGATGCCTTGTGATGTTATTGAGGGTTTGTGTTTCTTGTTCTTTATTCTCATAAGTTATAATGAATTATCTAAATGCATGCAAAGTAACTCTATTCTATTTTTTGTATTTTCTCAAAATAAAGATTTCAAATGAATTAATCAAATAAGAAATGAAAATAAATTTATTTTTTTGTATTTTTTCCTTGAATGTATTCAAATAAATGATTTTGATTGAATTTCCTAGATGCAATCTCTTTGTTTTGTGGTTATTCATTATACAAGAGAATGATGTTTTTGATTAAAACATTGTAGATTGAATGAATCTTTGTTTTTGAATTGGTAGAGGATTATTTGAAGTAGTAAAATAAAAGAAGATTCTAATCTATAATAGAAATCATTTTAATTTGATATAATCTAAGAAAGTAATAACATATTATAATCTAACTAAAAAGCAATAGCAAAGTGTTATAGTCCTTAGGAAATTTTGGTGATTAAATTACTACTTCTAATCTGCTCTATAAATGAAAGTTTATATGAAATTAAGTAAAACTAGGGAACCTATTTGAAGCTTCAAAAAAGATTCCTAAATATATAATGAACTGTTTCCTCAAAGGATCTAACCTTTTTTGTTGTATTTTTGCATCCCTAACTTTAGGGAACTCCTCTTGATGGAAGGGAAGATAATGTAGGGAAATTGGAGGTTTCTTGAGGATGGTATGGAAGCTTCAAAACCTTCAAGTGCTATATGGGGAAGGCTCAAATCCTATAAAAGATGTTGTGATGGGTCTTGGATTTGGATTGTAGAGAGGCTTGTGAATTCATGAAGGTGGGATCCTATTCATAGAAAAAAAGATGTAGAGATTCTCTATAGAACCAAATAGAGGCACCAAATGCAGGTAATATTTTTCACTACCATTCCAAATGTATAAGGCATGGGGTGTTTAAATAGGAAAAAAAACTCACAATCAATGGAAGATGACAATTGATCAAGGGGAGAAAAATAATATTTACAAGTGATTGGTTTCATCGAGACTCAAGAGGATTCATAATCAGAGCCATAACTAAAGAGAAAAGGTATTAAGTCCCCATTCTGCTAGTTATATAAGTTCTTCCAAGAGGGGGTTTAGGATCTATGTTTTGGTTCTGTATTTTTTAAGATTAAGCCATACCCCATGTTAATTGAGGTGTAGTTATTTGATGATTAGTTAGATACTCAAGATTACTTTGTCTAGACCTTGGGGATTATATTGTGCTCTTAATAGACAAAGTTATAACGTATTGAGTGAATCCTATCTTAGGTTGGCATTTAAGTCTCAACAATTTCTTCATTGATATGGGGATTAGGTTTATGCTTTATGGATTCATGTGTTAGGTATTCATTGCACCTTTACTATTACTTTTTGACTATCAATGTTGTTCTTTCCACAAGTGTTAAACTTAGATCAAGATCTAATCCTAGGGAAATCAGCTTAAGATGAAAGGATACAACTTATGATTGGGTAATGGATAATGGGACAACACATGAGAGAGGGAAAGTATCCCCTTATTATTTAAGATTTTCTAGGCTAAGGGGGTGTTCCCTTAGGTTAGTTACAATACAATTAAAGAGAAATAGCTATACATATCTAATATTGATACACAAACCATGCCCTACATGTACTCGTAGACTCTGAAGAGTGTCATTGAATCTTAGTACTAGTTTATTGTATAATCTCAATTTAAATAGACCACAAGATGTGTATGAAACTTATTAAACTCCAAAATATTATTTTCATCACTTACAGTCTAGGAAACACAAGGAGCATTATACTAGAGCCTAAGAAAGCACAAGGAAAATACATAAAAGTAGGCAAAATAAGGTTCACTATAATAAAACACCAAGATATAAACATATATAGAGACACCATGAAACTATATAGATTCAAACTGATTACACATAATGTAGCATATACAAAGCTAAAGAATTTAATAGGGCCCATTATGTAAGTCCTAGAATACACAAATAGGGGAGACAAGACAAGAGCATGGTTGACTAGGAAAATCATGATAATTGGAAAAACCAAAGGAGAAACCCAACATTACCAATTAATATTTAGCCATGCCTCATGTCATTTGAGGTGAAGTGTTTTAATGTTTGTACTCTTTCTCTTGTTCATCTTTAAGAATGTTTGAAGATTAATTAAATCTTTGAGTGTATTAGGTGTGGGTCTCTACCTATATTCTAAACCTTGAGTCCTATCATTGCCTAAGTTTAGGTTAGCTTTAGAATGTCAAAAACTCTTCATTATGTGCTAATAAAATAATGTGGTGAGTTAATGAGATGTAACACAACATTTAGAAAGGATGAAGTGTGATATAAGTGTCCAAAGGTATATGAAATAAGTTTAAGTGCCCTAAATAAAATACAAGAACATCACCAACATGAGCCTATATGATCTAACATTAGCTTAGGGTGTGATTTTCTGCACCCTCATTAATGGACACACATGGTCGAAGCTTGTCCATATTTCAATATGATCAGAAGTAATGATTGTCTTTTCTTGGTTGACTCCACAATTAGATAGAAAATTGGCCACCATGTTACCTTCTTGGTAGCAATGTGATATCAAGGATTCATCTAAGGTGTCTAGGATTAGCAATATTTCTTTCAAAATATTTTGAATTTTCCAATTCAATGATACTCTCTTTCTTAGACATTAGAGAATTATTTGTGAGACCCCTTTGATAACCACCTTTTCTTAGGGGTAGGATTTGAGTATTTGTAATCCTAGGAGGATGGCTTCTACTTCTACCTCGTTATTCATGCCTAGATCCAATTTCTTTGATGTTTCTTTGATTAAGGAACCATTAGAATCTCTAATTATGCAACTATCCCTAAAAGAATGTGGGTTGCCTGTGGAGGCCCCATCAAAATTTAGTTTCCAAAATCCTAGTGAAGGAGGAATCCATTTGATTTTGGATCTATCTATAGATGGAGAGCATGATGTAGCTAGCCCATGAACAAGGAACTAAGGTGAATATTACTTACAAGGTCCATCATGAATATTTTGTAAACGTGTAAATTTAGCAAAGAAATTTATATATAAATAAGAAATTTTTATCTTTGAATTTAATAAAAAATATGAATTACAATCCTAAATGTTGGAACAAAAATCATAGACATTTTTCTCGAATTCATCCATGTGGTGATTTTTAGAGCAATATAGAGGTTGAGATCATCATCTTGTTTCTTTTGAGATTAGAGAGAGAAACTCCACCAAAACACACAAAATTGTTCCTACATATATAGTCTTTCCAAATCCAAAATCAATGAAAAAATAGGATTTTCCATGATGTAGATAAAAATAGGCCTTGTTTTAGTTCTAAAATTGTTTGAGACATCTCATTGATAGTTGAGGATGACTAAACATTTTTTTTTGTTAATTTGAAATTTATGGACATTCTCTACACAAAAGAATAGTGGCTTCTCTTTCACCATCATTAGCTTAGAACCATCTATTATTCAAGAGGGAACAATCATATATTCTTTTTAATGAGATTTGAAAATTAAATATAAATAGATTCAATCTCAACTAAGTATTTAACTTAACCAATGTAGTTTGGGATCTTGATAAAAGGTTCCTAAAGAGAAAGAAAACTCTAAAATTGAGGTTACAACAAACTATCATGCCCACCCTTATGATTATCATAATCTAAATGGAGGTGAACCCAAAAAAGGCTAATTTTTTTTGTTTTCTAAAACTAACTACTTGCGAAAAATAACTCAATAAACAAATTTCAAAAGATCAAATTACCTAATTGTTTTATGAAACTCCTAGATGGAAAAGAGGTGCCATAGGTTTTCTTCTTGTTTGCACAACTATAGAAGTAAAGAAATTAAGTTAATCAATCAAAACCATTTTCTAAATTGATCTATACACATTAATGAATCTAAAACATTGTGATTGGAAATTATAATTCGAACTCATCCATTAAATCTAATTACAAGGAATTAAAATTTATACCAATAACGTAATGAAATCCATTCTAACACTGAATAAATTTTCTTATAATAAAATTAGATATTCATATATGCACGCGCACACGTGCGCGTGCGCACACACACACAGATATATGTGTGTGTATACATATATATATGCACATACATTATATATATATATATAATACACTTGATAATGAAGAGATAATAATTGAAGTATATATAATGTTGTATATATATTGTATATGCATACTATTTCTGCTGGCTGAAATGTATACCTACAACCCAAAATAAGAAGCCCAGTCTTGCTCTCCTCCCAACCATCAAGTTTGATCAACAAACCCTCCCTCGAGTAGGAGATATTCTCAAGATCCCAAACAACATTTATGCATGTTCAAAGTACAGATTTAAATATACAATCAAACACATATCTCATGGCTAACTCATGTACAAAGAATCCATTCCAGATTCTTCAAAGGGGGAGAGGGGATTCTCATTCCTCTTGGGGAATACTAACATATCACAATAACAAAATACAATTCCTCCTGCACAAATCACAATCATAGCCACTATCTCCTTATTCCTCCAAACCCCCACACCACAACATGCCCACAACACCACAACCTTTCCATCCATACCACAACACACCCACAACACCACAACCCTTCCATCCATTGCACAACACAACCACAACACCACAACCCTTCTATCCATGCCATAGCACAAACAAACACCACAAACATCTCATCCACCATTATGCACAATATCCATCAAATTTCCCCAAGAGAGGCTCCACGCCTCTCTCAACCCCACACAAGGGAGGCTCTCACCTCTCAGAGGAGATCCGCTCCCTATATTGCCCAAACCCCAACAACACAAAACTAGAAGTATCAAACAAATTTTCAGATTCAAACAAATTCTTACATGCCCATAGATTACATAGAAAACAAAGCAAAATCAAAATTGTAAAACCCTACCTTGGTTGTCCAAGTTAGGAGCAGCCCAAATAATGGAATCCAAATAAACAACAAATCCTTTCCAGTAGAAATTGTTGCTCCTTCATACCCTCCTTCACCCAAAAATTCTTCTTCAGTAATTCCCAACTCAAATTCTTCTTCTTAGCTCAAAAGAGAGAAAAAACCATCCACGCATGAGCCAACAAAGAATAAAATTCCAAATAAAATAATATGTTTAACTCCCCTCTCCAACTTCCCAAATGGAAGTTTAAAAGAAACAAGAAAAATCTGTTTAACTTCCTCCAACTCCAAAAATCAATCACAACATATAATAATAATTATAAATGAATAAAAACTCATTTAACCCCCCAACACCACCACAATTAAAAAAACAATAATCCACAAAATAATTAATTAATAAAAAAAAAAAGATAATTAACTCAAATAACTCCCACCACACAACGAAATGCTTTTTTTATCCTTTTCATTGATTAGGCATGGCTAACAAAAATCAAATAACAATAAGTATCTTGAGAATATCTCCAAACTAAAAGGATCTAGGTTGGCCACCTGCAAAACTCAACTTTGAACATCAGTATATCATGGAATAGATAGCCGAAGTAATGTATAAATAAATATTAAATTTCTAGAATTTCTACGAATAAAAGAATAATTCATTAAATTTCATAATTAATAAATAATGTCTTCATTTTTGTGAAATTAACATTTAAATACACAATCATATAAATCACATAATTAAAAGCATTTAATTAAATTAAATCATCTAATACTAACTATAATCCAAATAATGTCCACATCTATATGTATATATACAAATATGCATATCAAAACATCAATGTCCATGATCTTGTGAAGATAGTATAAATCATATACACACAATACTCAATAACACAAACCATAAACAAAGTATCTGAATAGTAGCCTCAATAGTAGAGCCAACTAGGCCTCACACAAACCCTATGTTTCTATATGGTAAGCATAATATTCATATTTTTACACTTGCCCAAAAAAGTGTGTAGAGAACATATGTTGCTAATTAAGACAAGAATGAAAACAAATAAGGGCATGTTTATAAAATTTTATGAGATTAATTATAGTGTATAAAATCTTGGATCATCAAATGTTAATTAACTATATGAAATATTTTCAAGATCATGGCAACAAATTGAATCTTAAACCCCCATACTAAATGATGATCCGATCACACCCATACAATAACCCCTTATAAAAACAAAAAAATTCCCTATATTTGCTTATTTTCCATAAAGTTTCTAGTTTTCCTTGTTATAGGAAATTTTCTCTACCATACTATTTGAAGTTCACAAACAAGTAACTCTTATTTGAAACCATAAATATTTAAAGAAATAAATTACATTAGTATATAATCATTCCACATAATATAACCAATACCATTTTAAAGATATACATTTAAGAAACCCTACTTTTGGTTTTAAAAGGACAATCTAATTTTGTAACCCTAAGTATGCGCATGAACTTACCACACAATTTATTTATAAGTAGATAATTTGTAGTTCAAAATATTTTAAACATGCCATCAAAATAGAGCCAAGATTTGAGTTGAATCTTTACCATCATATGATGTTCAAAATGGTAGAGTTTTGTATATATATGTTCTCTACTTTCTGAGGTGACTTACACAATCGAGATTATGGTAGAATGTATTGAACCTAACCAAGTGTTTAGGTAACAAAACATGTGGTAGTATGCTTGTTCATAGATACATAAAAAGGAAAAGTGGCATGATTAGTAAAAGCAAAAATGGTAGTTTTCTCATATTTACCATGTTGGAAAGATGTTGTTTAGATATCTAGAGTGAAATATGTCACTCATTTTATAAGCTTAGATCTTGAGATTCTTGCAATTAAATTGGCATAGTCCCTAATGACATGAATGTACATATCAGTGGGATACGTGGCCTACAACTCATTCAACACCATGAATCTCCCTCATAAGTCTATATTTAGAGGTAAGACAAAGAATCTTTAACGTAATATGAGGTGAAACAAGAGACCTAATTGTATCATTCAAAAACTCACCACTTTTAGATGTTGAATATAAGCATTCAATTGCATTTTTAATTGATAAAGGTAAACATAATATGCATGCATGTATTTATTTATGTATTATCCTAAAAAAATTAGGCTTATAGCCATGGTGTGATTTCAAGTGTTTTCTAATTTTTAATCCATTAAAGTGATTAATTAGATGAAAAAATTTACATTCATTTAAGAAAGAAACATAATGGCCTATCCTTCAATACTTCACCTTATTTTAGATATTGGGTTTACTTGATTTATATTTTTAGGTTTTAATTAATACACAATATTTCTAAATGAATTACATTCCAAAGAAACAAAGTGAATAAGATATAAATGAACTAACTAGGAAATGAATAATACTTTTCTCTTGTGGTAGTTGTTAACAATTACAAAATCAAAATAAAAAAAACTACATATCTATAGTTATTTTTCAAGAGGGATGCCATGAAATCATCATAGATTTCTACTACACCTTTAGTTTTGTTAAGCAAGACTTGTTTAGATTTTTCATGCACCTTGAAAATAATGTAGTGATGCATTTTCTTCTACTTCAACTCCAAAAACATGCTTTTGTAGTCCTGTAAGACATTCATGTTAGTCGTTGCTTGATTCAAGCACCATCAACTCCATCATTAATTTATAGAAATTGAGGCCTACCATTATGATATAACATACCTTTCAAATCCATTCTTCTATAAGAAGGGGTCATTTTATAGTAAATATGTTTTAAGGAAAATGGATTAGCCAAATTGCCAAATGGAAAAAACCCCATGGTGGTTTGTAAAGATTGACATATGATTCTTGCATGTCACACACATTATATTTGTATTGAGGTTTTGTATCATAGGCCTTTCAGACACATGCTTCTAAGTTCTATATGACCCATTTATTTCAATTGGAAATACACTCAAGTTTTAAGCAAAGCAAAATAGTCATATTGACAAAAGTTAAATCCCCCTTAGTCATATGTGAAAATCGATGGGGCTCCTATTTCTAACACTCTAATATTATGTTGGGTGTCTCTATCATGTTCAACAACATGCATGGATATAACATATATAATTGTAGAGCCTTTGTTGAAGGTGTTTTTTCAATAAAATTATAGATAATAATGCATCATACATATCATTGGAATTTCATATTATCCATGACGAATGAAGAACCATGGTTTATAACTTGTACTTCATTTATTTTCATAGCACTTACCTCTTAAAAGAATATATTATTACACAAATTTAATAGGATTGATACATTGGTTAACTAAATAGTAATAATGAGATCCTATAGTAGTTTTGGGATTCCTCACCCCACTCTATAAAGGTATGATGTTCACTACTAGGGATTTGATTATAATGGGCATTAGAAGCCATGGAGGAGATTATTCTAGGGGCTAAAGTTAGGAAAATAGAATTCCTTGGGGAGATCATGTTAGAGTAATAGGTTCTTTACTTAATTAATTTAATCATATTGATTAATTAATTAAGTCACCTTTACTTTATTTCACTTAAGCTAAACTTAGGAATCTCTCATTAGGGTTTTCTAACTTGCAAATATAAAAGCAAGTGCTCTCATGTAATTCATAAATCTATTTCATTAATTGCATCCTTTTTTGTGCAAATTGATCTCTTTGTTTTTTTCTCTTGTGGAAGGTTAATCTTAGGTTTTGCAGGTGTTCACTAGGTCCTGTGAGGTTGGTTTCACAACTTCTACATGGTATCAGAGCTCCAGATTTGTAAGCCCCTTCTCATATTTGGAGAAAATTTTGAGCAAGAGCTTTTTGCTTGGTGCATTTTTATGTAAAATGGAGTATTCCATTAGATTCAGAGAAGTCAAAATAGTCAGATTAGCCTTTTATTTGGCTTGATTTGAGCTTCGTAGGCCAGATCTACAAGGGTTTCAGCGGTGCTTTTTTTTTTCAAATCCAGAGGGTACCTACAATTTTGGAGCATTTTCAGCCCAAACGGACCTCACCATCATGCTTAGAAGGCCCAAAAACTGTAAGATCAACTGTCAAACCATTAAAATTGGCTTCGAGCTCATCTGGGGCAACTTTTTGTTGCCAAGGAAGCCGTACGACCTCCCTAGCACGCAAAATGAGGCGACTGTAAAAAAATTAATTTAATTTTTTCTTGCATGTAAGTTTTTTTTTCAAAAAAATATATTGAAAAAAATATCTATTAAAAAAGGTAGGTTTTTTTATGAGTTTTGAAAAGTAAAAAAAAATTAAAGCAAGGTACCCAACTGCAGGCTGCTGCATACCCTTTTGGGTACCACACCTCTTTTTGGGCCTGCAGACCCCTTTAAGGCGCCGTAGCACCCCATGAATGGGTGGGATAGGCTTCCGCCTTCCCACCCCCATCTTTTCTAATTTTTTTTTTAAATAAAAAAATTCAATATTTTTTTCATGTTTTTTTTATCAAAAAAAATAAACATGCAAAATTTTTTAGTTTTTTTTTAATTAAAAAAAAACAAAACACTTGTACCCTATACCTGCATGATGTTTCGAAACCTGTGCCATTTGGTGGCATTTTCTCTAAAGTTGGTTATTTCATCAAATTTGGAGGTGCTTCTAACCTGTTTGGAGGAGTTCCAGTTTTGGTTACAGTTAACTATTTTGGCAAGGTTTCTACATCTTGCAGTTCTCCAAATTTGGAGGCAGTTTTGCTAAATTTGGCAGAGGTTTCTTTTTTACCCTCATAGCCCCTCTCCGTTGGGCTTTTCACTTTTGCACTCAATTTTCAAATGATGATACCTTGGCTATACGATTATATTTTTTAGTGCAATTTTTTTGAAACAGGGTAGAATTTCGTGCTCTTCGCAGTGGTGCAATTGGTTTTTTATTTTGACTTTTGGTTTTTCTATTCTAATCAGTTTTCTCGGTGTTGTTGTGCAGTTCTCATTTTGGAGACTTTAACGGGCCATATCTTCTACGTACAGACTCCTTTTTGGGTCCCATTTTTTTGAAAGTGCATGTTTTTCTGTGTACTTCATCATGGTGCTATTGGTTTCCTCTCTTTCTATCAGAGAATCGTATTTTCAGCATGTGGTACTTTTTGGACATTGTGATCTTTCATTGTAAGCACTTCTCATATGTAAATGCATTGAAATAAAGTGCCTCAACATTGTACATGTATTCTTGAGATCTAGGACATCATTTTGTGCCTTATTATACTTGCACTATGATATAAAGTGACATGGGGGGTTGATGTTTACTTTTTGTACTGTTGGTGGTAATGCTTCCTTGGTTTCACGTTGGAGTGAGTTATGTATCTAGTATTTGTTCCTATGTACTAGGCAGATGCAACAGTACATTAGCGATTGGTAACCATGCATTTGGGTGAGATGGAGCATTTACCATATGTGAAAGGAAGCTAGGTGTGCAGAAATCGCTTCCTACACTAATCTAATGAGGGGAGGAGAGTGCAAATTCAATTTAATCCTTACAATTACATAATGTTAACAACAACAATGGAGATATTGCAGCAATACACATACACATAGAAATGAGACAGAAGAGAGAGACACAAGATATACATGCGGAAAACCCTTATCAGGTGAAAAACCCCACACTCCAAAACCTGCACAATGTATTATCAAAACTAAAATGGTTTACAATACACTTGCAATGCAAGTTCTCAGGAGTCTTCGACACTCGTATCTAGAGACAAACCAGTAGCATAACAGTACCTATCAATCACATAATACATCTCCTCCTCAAAGCACCTGTTTATATAACAAATACAAGGCAAAAAACTGCTCCACATTGAGATGCGCATCCAACATGGCCTCATGGCCCAAAACCCATGCCTATGGACACTTGTCCAACACTATAGGATGCTCTTGGCACTGTCAAGTCACCCCATCCCAAGGAGGTCACCTATTTCTAAAATGGGCTATGACAGATACTCTTACAACCGTCATAGAATCTATCATAGCTATCATAACTTACAGTTGTAAGAGAATCTATCATACATAGGCTATAACTAGCATATTCTCTTACAACATGTCATAGTCCACCTTGGGGCACCCAAAGATGCCTTTTTCAAAGATGCTTCTCAACACATGTCCATACTTGTCATAAGATCTTCTATTTCTGACTCTTACATGTCATAACTTTGTCATAGGAATCTGTCATGACCGTTTCGGTCAATATTCCCTTACACACATTCTAAGATGCCGACACATGGCAAAATATTCCTACCACTAAGTGGGATGCCTATCTCCTCATGTGAGGAAAAATTTACATGCAGTCATATGCCATGTAGGATGACACATTACCGTGCCAACTCCCACAATATGACAACATAGGATTTGCATCTAAATTATACAATAGGCAATAAATGAATAAATACAATAAAATAATACAAGGAATTACCAAGGTTGAGACACCTTAATTCCCAACATTCTCCCACTTGTCAAACACCTTGTAAGAGCCAATAGAAATAACAAGATTTAACTATTATAGGCTGAGAGGTCCATAGACTCCAAACACCATTTGAACTTCTCTGTGCCCACTGGCTTCATCAATGCATCTGCAACATTCTTCAAAGTATCTACCTTCTCCAAATTTACCTTCCCATCCTCTACCATGTCTCGCATGAAGTGAAACTATACATCAATATGCTTTGTTCTAACATGGAAAATTGGATTCTTCGCAAGGCAAATCGCACTCTGACTGTCACAGCAAATCATAATCTGTCCTGCATCAACACCAATATATGAACACAATCTCTTAAGCCAAATGGCTTCCTTGCAAGCATGAGTTGTTTCCATGTACTCAGCTTCTATCATGGATAAAGAAACCACAGGTTTTCATTTACTCATCCAAGTAATTGCACCACCAAACATAGTGAACACATAGGCACTGGTGGATCTCCTGCTATCAATGTCACCCACCCAATCAGAATCCACAAATCCACAAATACAAACTGAATGCGAAGGTCCTATAGCATTACCATGATAACATATGGAATACTCAGAAGTACCCCTCAAATATCTGAACACTCTCTTAACTGCATCCCAATGTACTCGTCCAGGATTAGCCATATATCGACTAAGGATTCCCACTGCTTGGGCAATGTGTAGCCTTGTGCAAACCATAGCATACATTAAACTGCCAACAGTACTAGCATAAGGTACTCTGCTCATGTCCTCCACCTCACTAGGAGATTTTGGACAATCATTAATAGACAACTTTGTCCCCAAAGAAACAGGAACACACAATGGTCTACAATCTGCCATGTTGAATCTATCCAACACGGTTTTCACATACTCTAGCTTAACCAAAGTCTTCTGTTAGCTCTATCTCTTCTAATTTCCATTCCTAGAATATACCTAGCTGCCCCTAGATTTTTCATCTCAAACTGTGCTGACAACTGAGACTTCAAATCAGAAATCATAATCTTACCATTCCCAATCAACAGCATGTCATCAACATATAATGCAATAATGAGAATGCAATCATTGTCAAATTTGTAATACACACAATGATCTAATTTTGATCTTAGATATCCAATAGACAACACAAAGGCATCAAACTTCAAGTACCACATCCTAAGAGACTGCTTCAAACCATACAAAGACTTCTTTAACTTGCAAACCAAATTTTCTTTACCTTTCTCTATGTAATGCTCTGGTTGTGACATGTAAATCTCTTCCTCCAAAGAAGCCATCTCATCTTCCATGGCCTCCTTCCAAAAACCTGCATATTTCATGCCCATAGCCTCTTTCACAGTTCTAGGCTCATCAATGTTAGTAAGTAAAGCAAAAGCACAACTAGAATCAAGTAATGAATAACCAAACCTATCAGGTTGCTTTCTCATTCATGTAGACCTCCTCAATGGCTGAGGTTGAGGTTTTGCTTTTTCTGAGCTTTCAGAGCTTCTAGAGCTCTCCTCATCATCAGGTCTCATAGGGTCTGTCTGTTCAGTCTTCTCAAGGGTAGAAGGAAACTAAGCCGCATCCTCTTTCTTTTCTATCTGTTCTAGTTGTAGAACAATGCAAGAAGGTGTTAGCTCTCTGAAGATAACACTTCTGCTATACAACACTTTTTCAGCCACAGGATCCCAAAGCTTGTATCCTTTCACACCGACACCATAGCCAATGAAAATACATTTAACAACCTTGTTCTCCAATTTAGACCATTTCTCCCTGGGCACATGTGCATATGCCTCACAACCAAAAACACGAAGATGTCTAACTGAAAGCTTCTTACCAGACCACACCTCCATAGGTGTCTTACCAAAAAGAGCTAATGTAGGAGATTTGTTTACCAAATAGCAAGCACTGGCTACAGCTTCAGCCCAAAACTTTTGTTCGAGGCTTGCTCCACTAAGCATACTCCTAGCCTTCTCCATCAGTGTCCTATTCATCCTCTCTACAACTCCATTTTGCTGCGGGGTGTATGGAGTTGTCTTATGTCTTCAATCCCTTGCTCCTTATAGAACTTATCAAACTTTACCAAACAAAACTCACCACTGTTATCAGTTCTCAAACACTTAATCTTTTTACTAGTCTAATTTTCAACAAAGGCTTTAAACTCTTTAAACCTACTAAAGACTTCAGTCTTGCTTCTAATAAAATAAACCCATGTCCTTCTACTATAATCATCTATGAAAGATACAAAATATATAGATTTGGAAATCGAAGGAACATTAACAGGACCAAACACATCAGAATGAATAAGATCCAATACACCAGAAGACTTGTGAGAACTAGAGTAAAATTGAACACGGTTTTGCTTACCATAAATGCAATGTTCACAAAAGTCAAACTCGAGATTACAATCATTTAACCCCTCAATGAGGTTTTTATTTTTTAGGGTACACCGACCCTTCTCACCAATGTGGCCATATCTCATATGCTATAACATAGTCTTTTTAGCAGGAAGTTTAACTTCCAAAGCATGTGCACTACCATTAGAATGTGTTACAACAGATTTCTTCACTGCTCATTCAAATGGTGGGGATGAAGTGACTGCAGCTCTTTTCTTCGAGTCAAAAGAACTATTGCACTGTGATTTGCATGCCTCTAGCTAAAATAGAGTACCTCTCTGAGTACCCTTCGCAAGCACCATAGATCCTCTAGTCATCTTGTATCCATCCTTCGAAAAGACAACCTGCACACTTGCATCATTCAACATACTTACAGAAAGTAGGTTCTATGCCAAGCCTAGGATGTGCATAATCCCACTGATCCCTTCACTCATCCATCAGGGAATCGGACTGAGACTCTTCCATGACCAACAATCTTCAGATGAGAATCGTCACCTAGGTACACTCTTCCACCATCGAACTCTTCATATTTTGTAAACCAGTCTCGATGTGAGGTCATGTGGAATGATGCACCAAAATCAATCAACCACACATCATCAGATGCATGGGTGGCTAGGGATGTGATGAAGGTATCACCATCATCTTGTGACTTGTCAGAATCTGAATCAGGAGCATTCTTCTTCTTCTTTTTCTTCTCCTCTTTGCATTCCTTTTAGAAATTCTCAGTTTTCCCACAGTTCCAACAGAGAGCCTTGGACTTTCCAGGAGATTTGGATCTCCCACGGGATTTGGATCTGCCCTTTTCACCTTTCTTGTCCTTCTTCTTCCCTTTCTCTTTGGGTCTTCCACGAACCACAAGAGCCTTTTTGGCTAACTCAGAACATGTCTTTCTCTGCATTTCTTCGGATAATAGTGAATATACTACTTCATCCATCATGAAGGTCATTGTAGTGCTTCTGATAGCCATGACAAGATGATCCCACGAATCTGGCAAAGAACAAAGCAGGGTCATACATCGATCCTCCTCCTCCATTTTCACACCCATGGATGTCAGTTGTGTAACAATCATGTTAAAAGAATTCAAATGGTCCGCAACAGATCCTCCGTCTTCCATCTTTAGAGAAAACAACTTTTTCAGAAAGAGCTTGTTCACCAGGGACTTGGCCTGATAAACAGATCACAGCTTCTTCCAAAGTTCTTTAGCAATCTTCTCCTCATGGACATTCAACAGGACAGAGTCAACTAGACAGAGTCTTACGAGACCCTTAGCCTTCTGATCTTTGAGGTCCCAATTAGCTTGTGACATTGTCATAGGTTTTGTTCCATCAACAGTTTCCCATAGATCACGATCAACAAGTAGGTCTTCCATCTTGAGTTTCCACAACTCAAAATTTGTGCCATTGAACTTCTCCTCCTCTACTCTTCCGGATGTGGTTGCCATCTCCTTCCTGCAACAAGATATAGAATACTTTGTGCAAACTCCCACTCAACCTAAGATTAGCTCAAAAAACCCCTACCCAATAGCTAGAACCAAAACTAGCCAGGCTCTGATACCAACTGAAAGGAAGCTAGGTGTGTGGAAATCACTTCCTACACTAATCTAATGAGGGGAGGAGAGTACAAATTCAGTTTAATCCTTACAATTACAAAATGTTAACAACAACAATGGAGATATTGCAGCAATATGCATACACACATAAATGAGACAAAAGAGAGAGACACAAGATATACGTGGGGAAAACCCTTATCGAGTGAAAAACCCCACACTCCAAAACCTGCACAATGTATTATCAATACTGAAATGGTTTGCAATACACTTACAATTCAAGTTCTTAGGAGTCTTCGACACTCATATCTAGAGACAAACTAGTGGCATAACAGTACCTGTCAATCACATAATACATCTCCTCAAAGCACCTATTTATATAACAGATACAAGGCAAAAAATGGCTCCACATTGAGATGGGCATCCAACATGGCCTCATGGCCCAAAACCCATGCCTATGGACACTTGTCCAACACTGTAGGATACTCTTAACACTTGTCAAGTCACCCCATCCCAAGGAGGTCGCCTATTTCCAAAATGGGCTATGACATATGCTCTTACAACCATCATAGAATCTGTCATAGCTGTCGTAACTTACAGCTGTAAGAGAATCTATCATACACATGCTATAAATAACATATTCTCTTACAACATGTCATAGTCCACCTTGGGGTGCCCAAAGATTCCTTTTTCAAAGATGCTTCTCGACACATGTTCATACCTGTCATAGGATCTTCTATTTCTGACTCTTACATGTCATAACTTCGTCATAGGATTCTGTCATGACCGTTTCGGTCAATATTCCCTTACACACATTCCAAGATGCCGACACATGGCAAAATATTCCTACCACTAAGTGGGATGCATGTCTCCTCATGTGAGGACAAAATTACATGTGGTCATATGCCATGTAGGATGACACATCACCGTGCCAACTCCCACAATATGACAACATAGGATTTGCATCTAAATTATACAATAGGCAATAAATGAATAAATACAATGAAATAATATGAGGAATTACCAAGGTTGAGACACCTTAATTCCCAACAATATGGACACTCTTGAATTCATTTTTGTGGAGGCAACCTTCTATTTTCACTTGATCAGTTCTTCAGACTTTTGGTACCTGTGTCATTTGTATCTTTGAGTTCTAGATGGTTTGCCTTTGTTTTCCATCTGATTCAAGTAGTGTCATTGGGGGCACTCATGCAAATTATTGTCTTCTTGATCCTAATCTTCATCTTGTTTTAGAGGAGGTTCTTCTTTCAACACTATAGCAGTCAGTCTTTGACAATGTTTACAGCTTCTTCATGCTTCAATGGAGTTCTTCGTGTTCCTATTCTTTTGGGACATCCTTTATAGAGGCTTCTTAGTCCTTCACTCTTTCTCTCTCTCTTGTAGGGAGGTTTGTTCTCTCTTTTGGAAAGGAGTTTTTCCCACATGTTTTTCTCCTTTTCTCTATTTATCCTCTTTTGTACATGAGTACCTCATCAGGCCTAGTTGCCAGGACCCATCTTTCCTTTCATGCATTTGTCCTTAGTTTTTTAGCTTCTCCCTAAGTTCATCTTAAGGGGGGTGTTAGAGTAATAGGTTCTTTACTTAATTAATTTAATCATATTGATTAATTAATTAAGTCAGATTTACTTTATTTCACTTAAGCTAAACTTAGGAATCTCTCATTAGGGTTTTCTAACTTGCAAACATAAAAGCAAGTGCTCTCATGTAATTCATAAATCTATTTCATTAATTGCATCCTTTTTGTGCAAATTGCTCTCTTTTCTTTTTTCTCTTGTGGAAGGTTAATCTTAGGTTTTACATGTGTTCACTGGGTCCTGTAAGGTTAGTTTTACAACTTCTATAGATCACCCTACCAAGGTTGAATGTCTTCTTCTTTCAGGAAGAAGATGTGTGAAGTGCCATTGAAGAAATCATGTTGGCAAGAGACACTATATGGATTCATGGTTGTTGTCATTGATGGCAACAAAGGTCATCCCACATATCCGCAAGTCATAATGTGTCTCTACTGGAAGTCAGAATAAAGAATGTTGTGGTCCGGTGAAGAAGAACAGAGCATGTGGCAAGGTCCGACAGATTGGTCCGGATCTCTCAGAGAAAGTGTCTTGGTGCAGTGCGGATTTGGGGAAGTCAAGAGGACTACCTTGAGTGGTATATTCCAAGGATTTAGCCTCCGGTGATGGACAAGGAAAAAGATATGAATGGTTGAGTACCGGATTCCTGAGAGACAGTGAAAACAGAGGAAGAACTGACTGGCAGAGTATCAGACTACTTTCCGGATGGGTTACTGTTGATGACAGAGGTTGTGAAGGCATGAATCATGTTTGGCCGACATGATTAATGATATCTACAAGTACATGCTTGATCCGCATTGCTTGGTGAGGAAGGATTCAGCTGACAGAATGAGAGCTTGTAAGAAACTAGACTGTTCCGGATGCCGACTAGAAAGGTGATGAAATTACTTGTGCGGATATATATAGAGGATGGATTTAGTTGTGAGTGTGGTGTTGATGTGGAGATATATGCGAATAAGTCCAGATAAAGAGCAGAGGTAGCAAAAAGGATCCGGTATGTGAAAGATAGCAGAATAAAGAACAGAGGAAAGATGAAGTGCAGCAGATCAGTGTACTGAGCCTAACCGGAACTGAACTCCAGCATATGCAGATGCTTCCAATCAGTTCAAGACTGTGATTCTCATCACTTTGTAGACAGTGTGTCTTCTTGTAGGCAGTGGGCCTCTTGTGAGCAGTGTGCTCAGGCAGTGAGCCCTAATTGGCAAGTGCCATTTTTGTAATTTCCTATTCTTCTAACAGAGAATAATTTTGGGTTAATCACCCCGTGGTTTTCTCCCTTAACAGGGTTTCCACGTCAAAAATACTATGTCATGTGTTTCTTGTTTTATGGTTAATGTTTTATGTTTGATTTTATGCTGCATCAATTAAAAGGAAAGTTCAATAAGGGAAATAATTAGGATAACTGATTCACCCCCCCTCTCAGTTATCAACAATTGGTATCAGAGCTAAGTTCCTCCTAATAGAGCCTAACAGCTTGAGGAAGATCTGGGATTTCAAATGGATGCATATGGTTTAAGGGAGCAACTCAAGACTGCTCTTGAGGATCTTGAACAGTCAAATTCTGAAGTCAGTGAATTAAAGGAAAGACTCAAACAGGCTGATGAATTCATGAGAGAATTAAAAGACAAATTAAGTCTCTCTATGAAAAAGAGAAAGGAGCTGCTTCAACAGTTGGCAAGACAAAGTGAAGAAAGCAATACAAATGAGGAATTGACTGAGCAAACCAAGTTATGTGAAAAGTTATCAAAAGAAGTCATTATGTTAAGACATGAAATGGAATCAGGAACTATAAAGTTTACTCAAGAGATTGAAGAAAAAAGAAAGGCTGAAGACAATCTAAGACAATCTCTCAAAGAAAAATCAGAAGAATGCCACCAGATGGACAGGATTATCAGACATCTTGAATCTGATCTTGAAGATGCCAAAGATAATGAAGGAAAACTTGAGGATCAAATTGCCTCTCTCAAAAGAGACCTTCAAACAGCAAATGAATATAAAGAGAAATTCAAGATAAGTTCTGCTCAACTTGAAGTTCTTCTTGGAAGTCAAAAGAGGATAGATGACAAGTATGGTTTGGGATATGAGAAAGGAGAAAGCTCCGGATCCGGTCAGAAGAATCTTGGATCAGAAAATCCAAGGAGCAGGCCTAGAAGACCTCCGGTAAGACAGCCAAATGCTCAAAGATATCCATCCTTCAATGGATACTGCCACAGCTGCAACCACTTTGGTCACAAAGCTAATCAGTGCAGAATGAGAATGAATCAGATTAATTCATCCTTCTCCGGACAGTGCTTCAACTGCAAAAGGTATGGACACAAATCCCATGAATGCAGAATTATGCAAGTAAACAAATCATTCAAAGGTAGATGCTTCACATGCAATAGAATAGGTCATAGGGCTAATCAATGCAGATCAAGAGGATATCAGTCAAATATGCAAAGAAATATTATTTGCCAAATCTGCAATAGGTCCGGTCATAATGCTAAAGTCTGCAGAAACAAGAATCAGGACATAAGAGGTCCGGTGTATAATCAGAATCAAGACAAGGGTAAACAAAAGATGAATGCGGATGAGGTTAGGAATCAGATGAGCAAGATTTGGGTAAAGAAAAGTTCAGAGAATGTAGAGGTCGGATCCGCACCAGACCCTGGTGCTGATATTTCTTCCGGAAATTAAAAGGTGAGCTCAGGCTCAGGGGGAGACTCAAAGAAAATCTTGTTCCCCCAGCCAAACAAGTGGTGCCGGATGTGGCACAAGATGCGGATCAAAGGGTTTGTAGATATGAGTCTTGAGATACTTCAGTCAAGTTTTCAGAGGTCCGCATGGAGTTATGAAGAAGCTGTGATCGATCAAATAAGACCTGTTCAGGGAGATGCTCCGGTATGATAAAGGATTACAAAAAGGTCCGGAAAGATCCGAAATGCACTATCTTGTTCTGCGGATTGGACAGAGTGTTTGGGATGATCTTGTAATATGTTACCCTCGATTTATTCATGATTAAAAGATCCGGATGATATCCACAGATCAGGACTAATCCGGGATACTCCAAGCTATCCAGACAAGGCAAACCGGAATGATGTAGGTGAAGCATTTATTGCAGACAGATATTAGGGTTCGCGGAGCAATTTAAGGGATTTCTCAAAGGTCATTTGCTCATTCTGCACTCGAGAAGAAGCGAAAAGTGGAGCTCTGCAACAAGGTTCATCAAGCACACCAAGGATCTCCTGCCGAAGCTATTGCATAAAGAAATCAATCCAACCACTCCGTGCAAACCGAAGGCGCATAAGGTATTCTCCGTTTTTCATTACCTCACTGCAAATCTTTGAAGAATGGCTACTCCAAACATAGTTAAGATCTCTGATAGACCTCGCCCCTCATTCAAGAAACATCCCTACAAATCATTGGAGGTAGACCCACTAGGAGCCTTCTCTAGTGTTCCTCACGGAGTTTTACACACCGAAGACATTAGGGTTTACATACATGCAAACATTGAGGAATTTGGGGAATTCAAATTAAGAGACCTCTATCACAAGCAACTGATAGACAATGCTTTTGAGCTTAAACCAGAGTATAAGGATATTCAGAAGAAACAATTTGAGCAATTTATTCATTTCCCCTGCTTTGAAGAAGATGAATGGGTCCGGTATGTACTGAGTAGGATGCATGACAACTTTCTATGGCTAGATAGACCCTGCAAGATCACAAAAGAGGCAATTAGAGCAGTAACTGGTCTATACTCTTCCGGAGGGGTACCTATCCTCAAATCTGTCAAGAACAACATTGTAACTGAGGCCACCGGATCAAAATTTGATAAGAGGGCAATGACCATTGAAGATATTTCGGATCCGGATATCAAATATGCATCAATGATAATAGGATACAAGATCTATCACTCCAGCAGGGAGAATTCTGTATCCGGAACTGCAGTATACACTGCCTATGAAATGCTAAGAAAGAATGCAGATTATGATCTCTGCGAACTACTGCTAAGCCAATTAATGGAAAATATACAGAAAATCAAGAAGGGATAAGAAGAATTCCTTTAAGTATGGTACTCTTATTGTATGTCTATTCTTCTACTTCATGAATGAGCTACCCGGAACAAGTGGATGGGTATGGCAGAATGACAAACCTGTTGCAGTCCAGATAAGAGACTATTTGCATGGACTTGGGGATGCAAAAGCGAGAAATACAGCTCTATGGGGATACTTCAAAAACTTTCAGAGCATGATGCAAGCAAGAGAGAGAATTCCCCAGTCTCTTGTTGAAAAATACAAAGACTCAGTGTGCTTCATGGTTGACACTGATCAGTGCCTAATGGAGGCAGTAGAGCCAAGGACTGTCTGGATCATGCCCATGGGGTATGAAGTGGATGAACAGATAGTGGAGCTGCATGTTCAACACATGCTAAGTCAGCCCAAAGATCCTAAGGCAGAAAGGTTTGGAACCTTTGAGGAGCTGAGTGTAAAAATACATGTAGAACTCAGGGAACCTGAGATTAAAAGAAAGGTAAGAAAAGAAGTAGAGCACATTGCTCAAGGCCTAGGTATCTCAAAGGAGGCACTTGATGCCAGCCGGAAAAGAGGAGGAAGGCCGAGGAAGAAGAGAAAAGCAAAGAAAGTGCTCCGGTTGAAGCTCCCACCCGGACCAGATCATCAAAGAGACCTGCACCTCCCACAACCAAAAGTTCAAAACCAGAAGTTCAGGCATCCAGTAAGAGATCCAAGACAAAAGCCACAAGGGCTTATGGAAGCCAAAAGGATGAAGAGGAAACAGAATCAGATGAGGGAGTAAGAGAAGTAAAGAAACAGAAGAAGAAAGGATCCGGAAAGCCCTCCATAGGCCAAGACAAGGATGAAATGGCAGAAGGATCTGTTGAAAAGCCCACTCTGTCTCTAGAGAGCATAATCAAGTCGGTCACGGTGGATGGAAACCTTCAACCAATGACTGAATCATATGATGACTTCAGTGAGGCTGACCAAAAGACTCTGCAGGAAGCCACAGTTAAATATCTGAACATATACAATAAGGCTTTCATTGAGATCATATCTCTCATTCCTAAAAGCCTAGAGAAGGAAATGGAAGTAAGAAAGAATAATGCTCATGCTAAAGATCTTGAGATCCGGGAGCAGATAGCTATTCAGCTATATCCTCAAATTGATCCCAAGACAATGAACATTATCTTCAAGGACTGCAAAGATGAGTTCAGAAGCAAAGCCAGGATGAATCAACTCATGCTTGGTGAGACTGACAAAGTGGCCCAAGAAACAGAAGAGATCCTCCGGAAGGCCTTCAAAAGGTTCAATCTTCCGGTTGTAGAGGATTTAGGTACAGAAACAGCTGAGGACTTGGGACCCTCTGCTCCAGAAGAAGTGGCCCATGAACAAGCTAGCATCTCTCCTCCGGTTTCCCCTACAGTCTCCGGATCTAAAGAAGAAGAGCAATTACAGGAGAAGGAAGCAGTGGTGAAAGAGAAAGAGGTTGACAGTTCTAAGACTGCAGAAGAAAAGAAACATCTGTCTCCGGCAAGAGACACTGCACAAACTGTTCAACAATTTTTGAGCAAAGAAACTCTAGAGATTGATGAACCGGAGCTTCTAAAAGGCCCATTTGATTTTGACTCTCTCTCTCCGGTACAAACTATGAAGATAGCCTCATTTGCAAATGCCAAGGCAAATGAAAAGCTCCTGAAGTCTCATATGGAAGACTGTGAGTTGATAGAGGCTGCTTCCGGAGTACTTGTAAAGATCATGCCATCAATCCAGATAGATCCGACAGCCTCCTCTTCCGGTAATCTAAAAACCTTAGTCAGCAGTGTTGATACACATTTTGATTCTCTAGAAAAATCAGCTGAAGAAAAGGTCCGGAAGGAATTTTTGGATAAAAGATTTTCAGAAATATTAGAATTAATCTCTAAGGATAGGAAGATTGTAAGCATTGGAATAAGGAGCTTAGGGAATGCTCTTAAGGATGGCGGTGACATCTACAAATTTTGTATATCCTGGTCAAAGGCAACAGCAGCATTTGACAAGAAAATAAAAGAGGAACAGGATAAGCTACAAAGCTTATCTCAAAGTTTTGATCCTCTCTCTTCCTCTATAATAAATCAAGAATGTCAGACCATTGCAGTCTTGAATGAAATAAAAAATCTTGAGAAGGAAAGGAAGAACATCACTAACCGGATGGGAGAACTTAGAAGGATTATAATCCCTAAGTTGGAAACTATGCATGAGGCCATCAGTGATGCTCAGACCACCGCCCAAACAAAAGATCCGACAGATCTCAAGCGGGCAGAAGCGTTTGCATTTTTGCTAAGTGGTCACATTTCAATTTTGGATAGAATGAAGCAAAGTTGGGCTACAGAAATGATCCAATTGCAGACATCCTTTGCAGACATTCTTCAATACATGTGAGTATGTAAATATGCGGCTATATATAGAAAATTTTTGAAAATTTTGGTGTGCGGACCCTACCCTTTGCCATTTATGTCAAAGGGGGAGTGAGGAGCAGTGAAAAATGAGGAATCCAACTAAGGGGGAGTTCCAGAAATTATATATAAAGACAGAGCATCAGCAAAGGGGGAGCATAGTGAAAACACTTAGTCATTTTTCACTAAGTGTTGCCATCAATGCCAAAGGGGGAGATTGTTGGCAAGAGACACTATATGGATTCATGGTTGTTGTCATTGATGGCAACAAAGGTCATCCCACATATCCGCAAGTCATAATGTGTCTCTACCGGAAGTCAGAATAAAGAATGTTGTGGTCCGGTGAAGAAGAACAGAGCATGTGGCAAGGTCCGACAGATTGGTCCGGATCTCTCAGAGAAAGTGTCTTGGTGCAGTGCGGATTTGGGGAAGTCAAGAGGACTACCTTGAGTGGTATATTCCAAGGATTTAGCCTCCGGTGATGGACAAGGAAAAAGATATGAATGGTTGAGTACCGGATTCCTGAGAGACAGTGAAAACAGAGGAAGAACTGACTGGCAGAGTATCAGACTACTTTCCGGATGGGCTACTGTTGATGACAGAGGTTGTGAAGGCATGAATCATGTTTGGCCGACATGATTAATGATATCTACAAGTACATGCTTGATCCGCATTGCTTGGTGAGGAAGGATTCAGCCGACAGAATGAGAGCTTGTAAGAAACTAGACTGTTCCGGATGCCGACTAGAAAGGTGATGAAATTACTTGTGTGGATATATATAGAGGATGGATTTAGTTGTGAGTGTGGTGTTGATGTGGAGATATATGCGAATAAGTCCAGATAAAGAGCAGAGGTAGCAAAAAGGATCCGGTATGTGAAAGATAGCAGAATAAAGAACAGAGGAAAGATGAAGTGCAGCAGATCAGTGTACTGAGCCTAACCGGAACTGAACTCCAGCATATGCAGATGCTTCCAATCAGTTCAAGACTGTGATTCTCATCACTTTGTAGACAGTGTGTCTTCTTGTAGGCAGTGGGCCTCTTGTGAGCAGTGTGCTCAGGCAGTGAGCCCTAATTGGCAAGTGCCATTTTTGTAATTTCCTATTCTTCTAACAGAGAATAATTTTGGGTTAATCACCCCGTGGTTTTCTCCCTTAACAGGGTTTCCACGTCAAAAATACTGTGTCATGTGTTTCTTGTTTTATGGTTAATGTTTTATGTTTGATTTTATGCTGCATCAATTAAAAGGAAAGTTCAAAAAGGGAAATAATTAGGATAACTGATTCACCCCCCCTCTCAGTTATCAACAAATCATAGGGTAGGATTTTCTATAAAATGTAATATATTAAAATATGAACTAAAAAATTGCATCAAAATCCATCCAAAATATTCTCAAGTTTTCAGGTGATAAGGAGTTGACAAAAGCACTAGGAAAATTCTACATATGGAAAAAATTCCACTCCAATCTGGAAGCTACAACTAACAAAGAAAATGTAGAAAGGCTCACCTCATTACCATGTTAGGGTTTCAAGTTTCATGGCCTTGCATTAGTGCACATGATGCAAGTAGTGGAGACAAGATTGGAAGATGTGATCAAAGAACTAGTTGCCATACAATGCTTCTTATAGGAGAGGTGCTAGATTGAAGGCTATCAACCTACCATAGATATGGTCAATCTTCTTCATCCTATAAAAGATTCTCCCTCTCAATAATGTTTCTCAGCTACCAAAGTCGAGAAAGCCATCAACTTCCTTGCCCATAGAGTAGCTCTGGTGAAAATGGAGGATGACTCCTTTGGCCCTGAAGGTGGACACTGAGGATCCCTAGTTAAACTCTTGCCCAATTTTCTTAGTTCTGTCTATGATCTTTGGCTTTGTTATTATGTATTTTTTCCTTTAATTTTATTATGTTTCACCACATGAAGGTCCGAATTTGATAATGATTGTTACTAGATAGGAGCTTGGCTCCAGACATAGCCATAGATTAGGAAATTCTGATGAAGAATAGGTTGCTAGTGTTTGATCACATAAATGGAAAATTCAGAATAGTCATATTATATAGTGGTTGATTTTGAATCTTGTTTGCAGCTATATATGTCAAATGTAATGTATTTGAATTGAATCTCATAGTCAAAATATGTTAAACATACTAAAATGAGGCTGTGCATGTTTCTTTTCTACTAGTTAATAAAAAAAGGGAGAGTGCTCATACCCTCACTTTATCTATCAAAAAAATTCACCTCAATTAAATAAAAAGATGAAATCTCAACCTTATAGATTTCAAGATTTGGCTTGAGTTAATTATAAGGAAATCACAACATGGTTGACAACATGACAAAAAAAATTAGTGTTTGTATTACACTAACACATTGTAATTATATAATAACAGATTCTCATGCAATAAAAAAGCATTAAAATTTAAAATGCATTCAAGAAGTGATAGACACATCTAGAAATGTGTATATACAGAAAAGTAGATTCTTTTAATTTGTTATACAAAAAGGTATCTTCAAAGATGCTTCTTACTTATAAACAACACTTAAAATGCTATGAAATAGTTAATGCGCCCAAATATTTAAGATTCTTTTGACTAAACAATTTATATAACAAGACTAAAGAGTATAGAAAAAAGAAAACTATAAATATTTATACCAATAAACCATTTAAAAGACTTCTAAATACTCTATGTAATCACTCATTATTGGTTTTTGTTATCAAATTTGTTATTGGCATCCTCATCTTGACATGGTGAGAAATGTAGTCTTGATACACGTAGCGAGATAATTAGCCAATAGGCTTTTATATGTGAGCATTATAGTGCTCGGAATTGTCACACGCCGTGAATTTTCTAAGGTCATAGGTTGTTCCTATCCGTGTATTCCTTGAATCTCTATGGGTGCAAGTGCTAGTTAGTTAGCTGATAGGCTTTTATATGCCAACATTATAGTTCTCTGAATTGTCCAAAATTCATGGCCGAAAATTTTCTAGAAGTGTCATTTGTTCCTATCGTGAACCTCCTATGGGTGCAAGTGCTAGTAATTACTAGCAATTGGACCCATAGGTTCAATGTGTACGCTGATAATCTTTTACAACCAAACAACACACAAAGCTTTGGCTTACTTGCAAGGAACCTACAAAAGCAACACCATATACATATCCCTTAGACAAAATAAAATAACAAAAATAAAGATCACTTAAATATGTACCTCAAAAATTTCAAAAACCTCCATTGACAAGCACTTAAACTCTCTGAACGATTTAAACTTGTTTTTGGAGTTGTGTGTGAAGCTTTCTCTTTGGTTAAAAATGGATTTAAAGGTGTTTGTATCCAATTTATATGGCCAAAATCCTTCCAATCAAATGTGTTGTCTGTAAACCCATTTACCTCCAATAGTTGAATTGTCTCAAATATTAGAGTGCCTCAAATATATATCTTAAATCCTCCACTTGATAAATTGGTAGAAGGGTTATATGAACAATTGGTCAATCATGTGCCATTCAGTAGATAAAACTTATTTTAGTAGATTTCTCTGAGATCATTCTTTTGTATCATCTTCCATCTAATTATGGGGAAATCAATTATCCCTAACAAAGATTTATTACAATAAAAAACCATCGACCTACCCATTCAAAATAGTTTTCTAGAAGATTCTATTTCTTCTATAAGACAATTATCTCTTGCAATTTCCATAACATGCTCAACACTCCATCTGGATTCCTCCCATACTCTTATGCCTAAACTCATAGATTTATCAATTAAAAAAACATGCAATATGCATGAATCTCTATTGTTCCTAATTGTCTAATGGGTCAAAACTAATTTTAAGTTTACCCAATATGATTTGAGGCAAAATCTTGCAAACTTTATTCAATTCCATTCCTGGTAAAATTTATAACTGAGGGTAATTACCACATTTATAAGCACCCCTTCATCATAGGTAGTAATGATCTAGACCCTTCATAGACTTTTCTACCATAGCTATGACCACTAAATCATCTAACTATTCAGCATCATCTATATCATCTAGAACAATAAAAAAGCTCAAGTTCTTTCCCTTCCTAGACAACTCGAGAGATATCTAGTTCCTTCCTCTACATGTTATGTAAACTGGGATGAACTCCATCAAATAGATTTTTGAGGAGAACATTTTGTAGAGAAGCTAATTCACTTCTAATACAAGCATCTCTCACATCAAGAAAAAAAGCATGGTCAAATATATTTTGAGCAATTTTGGTTGAACAATTCTTTAGACATACCTAATCTAGAACCATTCTAGAAATGCAAATGAACTTAACCTTCTCTTTAGAAGAGGAAACAAATAGGTCAAAAGCTAAAATCAAAGGGTTCAAAATTAGAAAATAGGTTCCAAAATGAGCATATCTAAAATTCTATTAAGACCTTGCTAAAAAAATTGGCATTTACTTCCTTCATAGCCACATGAATATTACTAAGAATAAGAGCTATATCTATGCTTGAACCCATTAAGCCTCCACCTATAAGAGCTATTTTTTAAAATTTCCATTGGTTTTATCCCCAAGTCAGTCACTCCAAGTACTTGCAATTGTATAGACTAAATATTTTTATTGAAGATGATGAGCTATAGAATATCAATTTGAATTTCACACTTTCCGAATTTTAAGCTAAATTTGGCATTCATGTTGTGGTAAAACATCAATAATTTATTGTTTGGAAAGAAACTTCAATATTCAATATAATTATCGCTTTTTCTTTTTTCATTTGAATGAGTGGTTGAATAAATTAGTAAGCATGTTCTAAGCTCCTATCATAACTAAAATGAATCATTTAAAAGAGTTGATTGTAAACTATGGAAGCACACAAAAATGACATGGCAATCTTTGCTTTTGCCAATCATGAACCTTTAGTCACATAGATCCAAATATAGATTTTGAAATCATTCATCATTATTTTTCAATCACATTTACAGAATACAGATTAATCTACTAAACAAAATGCAACTTATCTATAAGGCAAAGAAGTGCAAAATGTGGATTAAAAGTGACAGAGACAAAAGTATGTTCTATTTTGGACAACAAACAAGTTACACACAAATCCACAAACTGGAAGAACCTATTTTTTTCAAAATGAAATATTTGAATTATATCAAAATAAGTCAAATGCTGAAGTGACGAATTTGACCTCTTAGAGTAAACCACCACACAAAACAACTAAACAGAAAATTTGAGTGGAAAAATAGTGAGATGACTTGCCATCGTCTTGTGAGCACAACCAGAGGTTCCAAATTCAATTATGTCTTGAACATATTCAACATATTTTGCACCATCAAAACCAAATGAGCTGCACCAAATTAACCTAAAAACAAGTCACCCCAAAAATTGTTTGATGGCCATAGGTGGTCATCAAAAGTTTAAAGAAATTGAATAAATTTTCTTAAATTCAAGTCATCCTATGTGAAATATTTGAGTACAGTTCTTGTCGGTTGGTTCTTGTAAGTTGACCCCTTGTGATTGACATCTCTAACTTTTCCTATGAGTAATCATCCCCATGTGACTAGCACTTTTATCCTTGAGGTTGAGAACAAAGTAACCTTTCCCCAATGCAATCATTCACAAGAACTTGTTATTTTTTATCCATACCTAGCTTAGCTAATTCATCAACATGAATATTTCTCATAATCAAAACAACAGCATATATGATTTAATGACTATTGCCTTTTGTATTTGTGTAAGAAACAATCAAAATTTGCTTAGCAATGAGTTGTTTAAGTGTTGTAACTATTGGAGATTGTTGCATACATGAATAAAAAAATACAAAATATACTGAAAAAAAAAGATCACACAAAGGACATTTACCCTAGAGAAACTCAAGTAGGAAAACTCTAGAATTACTTTGTCTTGCCACTATCTCCTCTGCAAATTTACAACAGAATGCTTTCTCAATGCCTTCAAGGATATCAATCAGCACATCAACAGTATTGTAACACATGCAAATGCTCATGCAAATGCTCTGCAACTTGTTTCAAATTACACTCTCCAACTGCACTCGCATCTACGACTCCCTAGAAATCAAACAGAATGAAGTGGGTTACTCAAAAACAGAGCAAAAACATAAAACAGTCGTGACATTGATAAAACTGCCAGAAACAAGAGGTTGGTGATTATACTTAAATACTAATCCAAGCTTATGGATATGACTTGGATTAGTATGTAAATAAACTAGATCATTTTCTATCAGAGAAGCCACCCAAATGCCACGAAATATGAAGCGATGTCATCTGCAGTTGTTACTCTATTTGATTTTTTTCACTAATTCAGGAAGAATCACCACATACATCAGGGTAAAACCACGACGACACTTCTACAATAGCCATGACACATCCGAAACCACCATCATGCAAGTAGAACCATGATGACATAGACAACAATGTGGGCCTCTTGTTTCTGGTAGTTTTATCAATTTGTAGATGTTATTGTAAAAAATCGCAACAAAGCAATTAAATTGAAAGGAAATGATGGACAAACTAATGAGAAAATACAAATATCTGGGTTTAATACCTGCAAACTTTCAACACAACTTATTATAGGAGCATCTAATATAATCATTTCCTTGAGTCCCTTCAATTCTTCAGTACCTCTTATATTATGCAACTCCAGACAATTATGAATCATAATGCTCTCCAGACATATTAATAATTCAATGCCTTCTATATTCTGCAACTTTGGACAATCCACAATCAAGATTCTCTTCAACTCCTTCAATTCTTTAAAACATATTGTCTCCTGCAGCTTTGGACAGTTCTCAATCCAGATTCTCTTCAATCCCTTCAATTGTTCAGTAGCTTTTATATTCTGCAGGTTCCGACAGCCCCTAATATTGATTCTCTTAAGGCAACTGACACACCCAAAATTTGGTAACTCTTTCTTCTTCCAGCATTTCTGTATAAGGAACATTTCAAGTTTTACCAGATCATTACCAAATACTTTTCTCAATTTTTTGCCATTGGAACAGCTCCAGACGTTCCAGTGTTGTTACCCCTGTTAAATACAATTGATTGCAGGCGTCACTGCAGTGGAGGATTCGAGGGCTGAGTCTGTTTTTCAAGAGAAATCAGGGCTCTAAATATACTTACAAAGCTCAAGGAGGACAGCAAATCACTTATCTTTTGCATAGTTAAAGCTCACACAGAAGGCATTCAATTCAATTCAAATCAAATCGTATCTGATATTTTAGCAGACGACTATCAGATTCATGCCCATAACATTCAATTTATCAAATCGTATATGATATTTTAGTAGAAGGCTATCTGATCTATGCCCACAGCATTCAATTTGGATTTGAATTCTTATGGAATAAACTTTTCACAATAAATGCAAGACAGAAATTTCAATAAAATGATAGCCAACGGATTATTTTACTCCCTTTTATTATTTATTTTTTATTTTTTCTATTTATAATGGTTAGAAAAACCAATGGTCAAGATTGATTTTATGGGCGTCTTTTTAATCTGGACCCTTTACCTATATAATCCAACATGTGCTACTCACATAGAGAACGCTTATCAACCTAATAAAAATACTTGGGAAACAATAAACTTATGCCTACTATGCTCCAAAATTCAAACATATGAGGCCCGTCATTGTAGCGAAGTTGGGGCAGATACAGACCCCATATAATTTCCAATGTATCTAAAAGTGGGGACCTACGCACTAAATTTGTATATTCTATGTTCGTTTGATTGTTGTCGCCTCACTTTTACATATTGTGATTGTAATTGCTTTAATGATGTTTTCTTTGAAGCTACACGCCAAAAGAAGGTTTGGACGGTTGTTATTATTCAGTCTCTTCAACTGCTCAGCTTGAAAAGTGGTCTTTTATCTGTTCATTATATATATATATATTCTTTGAGTTCTTTTCTTAATAATTAGCCGATAGGCTTTTATATGTGAGCATTATAGTGCTCAGAATTGTCTCACGCCGTAAAAAAAAATTGACCGACAGAAAATTTTCGTAACTGTCGGTTGTTCCTATCGGCATTCCTTGAACCTCCTATGGGTGCAAGTGCTAGTATATGTTACTTGGTGTTGTGTAATAATCTTTTTAACTAGCACTTGCACCCGTAGGAGGTTCAAGGAATACGCCAATTGAAAAACCGACGAGTTTATAAAAATTTTCGGCCTATATTTACTGCGTGAGACAATTCCGAGCACTATAATGCTCACATATAAAAGCCTATCGGCTAATTATAGCATGTTTACAAATTTATTTATTGAGTTATATTATATAGTAGTAGTTTAGTTAAGTAATATGTTTTGAGTATCAAAATATTATGTTTCAAACAGAGGTGGTATATAATACAGTTTTGTATTCTTTTAATTTTTAAATAATGAAAAGAAAAAAAAATGGATTTTTATTTGTGGGGATGTACTTACCATAACAGAAGTTGTATTTAATACATTACAGTATTCTTTTAATTTTATTCTATTATATATTAGTAGTTTAGTTAAGTACTATGTTTTGAATATCAAAATATTGTGTTTCAAACAGAAGTTGTATATAATACATTTTAGTATTCTTTTAATTTTTAAATAATGGAAAGAAAAAGAAAATGGATGTAATTACGATAACAAAAGTTGTATCTAATCCTCGTTGACTAATATTATTAGTATTGAAAAAAAAATTGTTATCTATTTAGTAATTGTCTAATATAATTAAGATAAGCATAACATTAGATTTATTTTTATTGAAATGTAGAAAATTACATGTAACTCTATATTGATTTCATAAAATAGAAAATATTAAACAATGAATAGATTTGGACATCTTATATATTTAGAAGATGCGAATAAAATGAGAAGTACCATAGTGTCATTATAGAGCATATTAAATTTTTGACACAATGCAACACATTCATTAATTTGAATACTAATAATATGGCGTTTGTAATATCCTAACATTTTATGCCGAGCCTTGTGTGAAGTAATAATACGTGATACATAAATAGTCGTCCTTGTATTATAACAGTTTATGATTTTTTATCCATGTGTTATATCTAACTACAATGAATTTTTGATAATTTATAAAATTGATTGCAAGGAGAGCATTAAAATCCCTAGAAAGCACATCATTTGATCTTGCATCATGTATATCTTAATTGATGGATAACTAGTCATATTAAATATAAATCTAATGGTAAGAAAATGATCTCAAATATGTTAGGGTTTACAATTACACCTTGAAATAGTGCATGTGCCACCTATTTTATGTCCAAAGTGGGTCCCTCATTTTTTATTTCTTTCCATTCTAGAGAGGTAAGATTTTTGCAAAGTTCTCTAAGAAAATTAGGTTATCCTTTGTTGTTAATAGAGCATAGTTATGGCTTTTAGGAGCTATTATCATGGTTGTAATCAACTAAACACATTCTTCATGAGCAACTTAACCACAAAAGGCCTACGATTCCTAACCCTCACAAGAGAAATTCACTTCATCTAAACACCTTTGTCTCCCATAGAAAAAGAAGAGGAGGAAAAAAAAAATTGATGCCTCTTAATGATGTCCTATAAAACCATAGCTACAATTCCTTTTTTAAAACGATTCTCAAGTCTATTCAAACACATGACCTCAAGTTTCTATATAAATTTAAATACAAGCCACTAATAGCTCTCACCAACCAATTGATCTATAAATTCCTAAGACTAGTAGAATTCAAGAATCACAATATTTACTCTACCTCCTACTTGCATAAAAAAAAATGAGGTTGTTAAGAGGTATGAATATTATGTGAAAAATTAAAAATTATACTTGCAAAATAGATTTAAGCACTAACATAACTCAAGATAATTTCACCATAAAAACTCCATAAGAGAAAAACTAGCTTTTAGTAGTGGCAATTTTCCCTACTACCCAATGGAATTAATTTGGAAAGTAGGTATAACATGAAAGGAAATATGCACTAAATCCTACTTAATCTAATGAGGAGAGTATTACAAGTTTTCTAATCTAGTTAAATTTCAACAAAGTTATGACATACTAACAACACTTAGATAAAGAATAGGAAGAGAAGATGAAAGAAGAAGAATAGAACATAGTAACCACAACACAAAGTGACACCAAATATACCTTGGGAAACCACTTTTAATGGAAAAACTAGCCTCCAAAGCATTAAATCTAATGTATTAATCATCAACTAAGAGTTACAATATAATAGAAGTCTTCATTCTTCACAAGATATCTACACTTTGAGCCTGGAGCAATTTTGAAAGGATAATGCTACATAAAACATGACATAATATCTTCATCCTAATCCTTGTATATATAGGCTAAGTAAATGTAGGAAACCAAGAATGATTTTCCAAAACCATGAGCCAAAATCAAGTCAAGGTGGCCCAAGTCCAAACCATATGCTCCATCTCCAAGAGTAACTTCACAAAAATAGAAGCTAACTCTTGATTGATTGGTTTGACCACTATGACCAATGGGTCCAAGTGTAACTACAAAGCACAAAAAATGAGGAAATAATTACACTCACAAACCTTTTATACATAACAATGAATAGTTAGTCAAATATGCTAGTCATAGTCCACCTAGTAGACCCTATGCAATGACTCTTTACAATTATCACAAGACCAATGACACATGGTAGAGAGTTTCAATAATGGAATCTCAAGATATCATCCAAGTAGAATGCCATTTTCCATGTGGGAACGTCATGTACAATATTACAAATATTAGATAATTACTCCTAGGTATACAACAACACCTAGTCTTCTAGTCCTAACAATCTTCCACTCGCATACATTGCAAGAATCATAAGGAATTCTCAACATGATGAAATAATGTGAGAGGTTGATCCCTATAGCCATCCTACACCACCTAAATGTCTTTGTTCTCACAAGTTTTCCCAAAGCATTTGTAACTTTTGTCAAGCTATCCACCTTCTCAACCATGACCATATTATTTGTCACCATGTTATGAACAAAGTGATGTTGCACACTAATATGCTTAGTCTATACATGAAAGGAAGGGTTCTTTGCCAACCTAGATAGGCATTGTGACTATCACATTGAATCACCATTTTATCTTGCTTCAACCTAATGTCTAAACATAGTCATTGAAGCCATATTACTTCCTTACAAGAATAAGTAGCTACCCTATAAATTTGTAGTTGAATGAGAAGCCACATCTTGACATTTTATCATCTAATAGATTGCACCACCCAACATGGTAAACACATACCCATTGGTAGACCTCCTACTATCCACATTACCAACCCAATTAAAATCCACAAATCCATATATATCCATTATCTTGCAAGTAAAGTCTATCCTACTTAGTAGAAAATCAAACACACTCAAATGTGTATCTAAGATACTTGAAGACCCTCTTCATTGCAATCCAATGTTTTTTTCCTAGATTGGACATATACTTACTTAGGACTCTCATTGCTTGGACAATGTTCATGTAATCCTCAATTTTAACCATGGGCAAACACTGCAAAAATATAGCCAATTTTTTGAAACAAGTATCATTGAAATTGTAAAGTGACACACAAACAAACCCCTATCATTGCCACATGTAGTTCCACTTAGTGTTGATGATGTGGACATATCGACATGCACTCAATAAGGTAAGGGTAAAACAAGAAGATGTTGTAGATGACACACATTCCAAGTGAAACACCTTATGGGATAGAAGAACACTAAGGCAAAAGGACAATCACCATCACACATAACACCCCAATGGAATGTTTCCTTAAGGACGATCCATTTTAATATGTCCTAGAAGAAAGAGATAAGGGAAATTCCCTTCATGGGTAATGAGAAGACTAAATTAAACAAGAAAGATGAATTCATGAGTTTAATAAATTCTAGAATTAATTCAATTTGTAAATATAAAATTGTTAATATTTATTAATCATTTAATGTGAAAGCATGGAAGTAAGGAAGACAAGGTATATTTATCCTTTTCTTGAGTTTGTCCATTGGCAATTAACACATGATCATCTACTAAATTCAACCTTTCCAAAGAGAGAATGGGAATGGAAATTGGTAAGTGCTTATCATTTTATACATATACCCATAGCCTAATTATCTTTCTTAAAAAGAACATATAGGAAGATTTACATTCATCTTACATTATTTTTCTTTACCTATTTTCACCATTGCCAATTTACTTATAATTACTGTTAATCTATCATTTCCATGAGAGAGAGTGTTTTAGTGTATATTTTATTCACCTTAAATATGTTCTATCCTAAGTGTGATATTGTACCTATTTAATAATTTTACTTAGGATAATTCTAAGATATTTAATTATTCTCACATAAGTAGCTAATAATGACATGTACACCTTCACTTGAGGTACACAAGTGCCACCACTACCTCATCAATGCTTGATTGATGGTAGTTAGGTGCAACCTTTGTTTAGTCAAGGCCACCTATATCTCAATTAGATTGAGTTAACTCACCTCTTGATTTAGAGTGATTGATATTTAACTCATACCTCTTAGACATGTCATCTCCTTGATTCATACATCCAAGAGGTCTATATATTTGAGTGTTAGTCTTTGTAACTTCTCTCCTTAATATTGAATATAGAAATTATTGATTTATATTCTTGGTTTTGTGATTAGCTTATAAGTGTTTGGCCTTGGGTACATTTGTTGTTCATAACAAATTCTAACATTGTATCAGAGCCATGATGTCCTAAAGTTAGTCCATTTCTAGAATTAGAGATCATGGTTTCTCTTTAAAAAGTTGAGTATGATCTTCTTTTGCATCAAATGATGATGTGAAGAATTAAAAAATTGATAGAAATACTAGATTTAGGGGCTTTTTATTTGTGGCATTGTTTTACAGGTATCTTTGGGAAATTCTTCAAGCAAATCTAAGCTCCCCATTGAGTTCACAACATCTAAGAGAGTTATTTTATCCTTTCGATGTGCTCATTATAGACATTGTAGCCCAAGTCTACAAGGGTTTATAGTTGAGAAGCGCATGTTAGATCTAGTAAATACCTAATCCTTTGAAGAATTTTTGGTTAAACTCAACCTTACCTCACATTTAAAAGGTCCAAGAACCTATAGATTAACTATTAAATCATCAAAAATAGATAATTTTACTTGTAAATATTATAATTATTTTCCCCTCCTTGATCATACATATTGTACCTGTTGCAAGTATGTGCCTAACTGGTGTTGTCATTGATGTCAACATATCTGTGTTGTCATTGGTGTCAATTGTACTCTTGTTTTGATGCTTGATTGTAATGAGTTAAGTGTTGAAGATGATTAGTATTCTTGATGCAGTAGAATAGTTCAGGAGATTACTCGGCATTTCTTATAGGATGAATATTCTTATCTGTGGATTAGAATTTATTTAGATGCATGTCTGAAGATGCTATGTTTCAAATTTGAGCCTCTAGTATGAAGATTTGAGCGAGCTATGTTCACCAGAGTAAAAACTACTTTTTTTGTACATTTGGTGGTGATAGGGAGAATGTATTATGCTCCTCATTCCTTCGCATTCCTCCATAGTTAAGTATTTATGTCCGCAGTTCTAGAATCATGTTTGTGATGATGATAAGTGCCATAAACTCCAATGGTTCATGATTTGGTGGTCCGCAAGCAATCTTTTCCTTATGACTGTAGCTGACAGTGTTGTTCATATGCTCTGGTTTGAAGGATCTCCTTGACAGGATGGTTAGAGATTATGCGGTTGTTCCTAGTGATTAAAATGTGCTTGTGGATGTCTCCTGATCATGTTCCTAATTCTGGATTGGTCCGTAAAGAGAAATTTGGATCATGGGTGAAGACTGTTCTTAGAAGACTACATGATATTACTAGCCTTGGCTAACCTGTTTGATTTCATTTCTCACAGAGATACATCGAAGATTGTATTTGAGTCCTAGCTAAGGAATAATATGATCTGTATACATCCTTCCCTTAGCTAATCTTGTTTAGGTCCAGACCTATTTCTGTGTATGTTTACAATGCTGGCCTTGGAGATTGTTCCAACGATTGATGAATGTAATGTCGACCTTGATGTACATTCCAAGGTTGATGAATTGTATAAAAACATGTAATGAAGTTGCAAAAAAATGTCCTTGTGTGAAAATGATCAGATAAGTGTGAAGGTGTAAGAAGAGCAAAGTAGAGGTGTTATATTGTGCTTCAATGGAACTGAACCCAGGCATGAAGTAGATGCTATCAAATCAGTTCACCAATCCTTGGCAATGAGCTAATCTTGGCAGTGAGCCCTAAGGTAGTGAGCCTCTAATTTTTGGTATTTGTATAACTTATTTTATTTTGTGGACTAACACCCACTGTGGTTTTTCTCTTATAGGGTTTTTCATGTAAAAATTTTGGTGTCTCATGTGTTGAGATTCTTGTTTTATGCTTTCATGGTTAATCTTAATAATAGAGATTAAGAGTTTGATGTGTTGATATTCATAAGTGGTTAAAGTTTTGTGTGAATTAATTCACCCCCCCCTCTCAGTTGTCATGTGTATTTCAACAATTGGTATCAGAGTCGGTTCCTCAGAAGAAAGTCTAACCGCTTGAGGAAGATCCAAGATATCTTATAGGAAGGAAGCTCCGCAATTTGATGGAATGAATTATTCTTTATGGAAGGTATGAATGAAAATCCATCTCCTTGGTCTTGGTTACAAAGTGTGGAAAGTGATAGAGACAAAGTATACTTGCCTCTGAATGGTTTGCAAACTGAAGATGAAATCAATGATTATGAGTTGAATATACTGAGCTAGGGATGCTCTGTTAAGTACCTTATCTGACACTAAGTTGATAAAGGTCATGGATCTATAATCTACAAATGAAGTCTGGGATAAGCTGAAAAATCTATATGAAGGAGATGATTCTGTAAAAGGAGCAAAATTATAGGGCCTAAAAGTGAAATATGAAGGTTTGAAGATGGGCGAAGATGAAAACATAATAGCCTACATGCAAAGGTTGATGAACTTGTCAATGGAATAAAAGGTATGGGAGGAACTATTGATGAAAAGGAAGTTGTGATGAAAATTCTTAGGTCTCTACCTAAGTCCTACAGTCACAAGGTAGCTACAATTAAAGAAATAATGATTGTAAAAGATGTCGGCAAGGATCAATTGCTTGGAAAGCTTACAACCTTTGAGATGAGAGAGTTTAGTGATGCCCTGCTGAAAGTTGAGACTGCTTTCAAAGCCAGTACTTTAGAGAAGATCTCCAGAGCTAAGAAGTACAAGGTAGAACCTAATGATGAACTTGATGAAATTTAATCCAACTTTATTGATAGACTGCAGAGAGGTTCTGGTAAGTTCAAAGAAAAATTACCCTTCAAATGTTTTACATGTGGTAAGGTTGGTCACTATGCTTCTAGATCTCCTGAGACAATTGAAAGGAATAGAAAAAGATTTGAGAGTAAATCTAGAGTTCCAAAGAAATGCTACTATGTTAGAGATCTTGATGATGAAGGTGTGACAAATGATGAATCTGATGATGCTAGTACTAGTGCAAATAAATGCTTATTTATTGCAATTAAAGAAGAACACATGTCTACTAATCCTACTAGTTGTGTGAAGGAAGAAAAACCAATGGAAGAAAGTGTTTTGGCTATTTAGACTGAGAAAGATAAAGATGAATGGATTATTGACAATGGATGCTCACATCACATGACCGGTGACAAAAGTAAGTTTGTTAGTTTGGAAAAGTTTGATGGAGGACTGGTTAGGTTTTGAGATAATGTAGCCGGTAAGATTTGTGGAAAAGGATCTATTTCTTTTGATGGGAAGCATAACATTGATAATGTCTTATACGTGAAGGGTTTAAAGCATAATCTTTTGAGTGTTGGTCAAATGTGTGTCGACAAAGGTTATGATCTGAGATTCAAATATAATAGGTGCAAGATTATGGAAAGCTCCAAAACAGTGATTTCTACTGGTAAGAAGACCAAAGGTAACATTTACCAATTAAAAGGAGCTAATGATTATTATTTAGTGGCTCAGACAGATGAGAGATTTCTATGGTATAGAAGGATGTTTCATATCAATTTTGATAATTTGGTGAAGATAAGCTATGCACAGACTATAAGAGATCTACCTAAAGTTGTGAAGCCTACCAACACCATTTGTAAGGAGTGTCAATTTGGAAAACAAACAAGAACAAGTTTCAGAAGCAAAGAATAGTTTTCTACTGGATTGCTAGAGCTAGTACATATAGATTTGTGTGGTCCCATAAGAATAAGAAGTCTGCAAGGTGACAGGTATTTTATGTTGCTCATTGATGACTATTCTAGAATGACTTGGGTCACTTTTCTAAAAGAAAAATCTGAAGCCCTAGACAAGTTCAAAATTTTCAAGGCAATGGTTGAGAATGAGTTAGAATTGAGGATCAAATGCTTGAGGTCTGATAGAGGAGGTGAGTTCACATCAAATGAATTCAATATTTTCTGTGAAGAACAAGGGATAAAGATTATCTGCACCTAGAACTCCTCGGCAGAATGGAGTTGTTGAAAGAAAGAATAGGATAGCTCAAGAAGCTGCAAGGACTAAGTTAAAGGAAGCTAACTTATTGGAAGTATACTGGAGAGAATCTATACATATTGCTATGTACATCCTAAACAGAGTTCAAGTCAAAGGTAACAACTCTAAAAATCCTTTTGAATGATGGTATGGAAAAGTTCCTACAGTGAAGTATTTCAAAGTTTTTGGAAGCAAATGTTATATCAAAAGAGATGAAGAACTAGGCAAGTTTGATGCTAGATGTGATGAAGGAATTTTTCTTGGTTACCCTACCAAGAGTAACGCCTACTGGTGCTACAATAAAAGACTAAATAAGATTTTTGAGAGTGCTAATGTGAAGGTCGATGAAGGAAAGGAAAGAATATCAGACTTGAGTTGCTATGAACCAGATGAACATGTGACTATAGTGAATGAAGAAAAAGTTGAGCAAGAAGATAGTCAGGATGAAGAAGAGGCTCTAGAAGTGTTGTTAAGACTCCCAGGTATGTAAGGATTAATAATTCTGAAGATCAGATTATAGGTGACAAAAACAAAGGGGTGTTGACAAGGAAAAGAGCTATAGAAGAACAAGTGAATTACTATTTTCTTTTAAAGGTTAAACCAAAAACTATGAATAAATCTTGCAATGATAAAAATTGGTTAAAAGCCATGGAAGAAGAACTGATGCAGATAGAGAAGAATCAAACTTGGGAATTGGTTCCTAGACCTACTAATAAAAATGTCATTGGAACTGTTACCTCTCAATCCGACTGGATGCTTATTTCTAGTTTTCCGTACACGATAGCCATCAATGATCAATAGGATTCCTGGGCCAGCAGCTAATAGTATAGGAGATAGACTATAGATATCTCCTCTTCTTCTTTAGGCTCTGCAGAACCAAGGGGGGTATTCCCTACTCAACATCTACACATATGCACATGAAACTACTCAGATGTTGAAACAAAGTAGATAAATCCTCTATAATGCAGACCAAAACTATGGAATAAGTGCAAAGGGGCTAGTTTTGGGCCTATGCTCAGTTGTAGACAGAGGGTTTTGGGTCCTAAAACTACTTCTAAAATCCTAAAATCTTGATTTAAAGTTTAAGTTTGATTTATATATGAATGCAAAACTAGAACCTTGGGTTACAACGGAGATACCAGACCAGATCGGTGCCTATCCAGGGCTCGGAGTCAATAGACATACACATGTGAATGACCAGCATAAACGTATACCAAAGACTGGATATCAAGGGGGTTTTTAGTGTCTGCCTTACAGATACTTCCCAAAATAGAGTATCCCATTATCTCTACTTATTGATATCCCTATTGCAATGTCTTATTCCCAACACTTGATCTAAAACATTTAATCTACTCCTTGAGCAGAGGTAAGAAATCAAGCATTCAACACAGGAAATCTATATTCTAGAATCAAAAACATCCCTTAAATGCCTAGATTCATAAGAAGAACACATTCAATTTGGAGACAGATAACATAACACATGCAATATTGCATTACTCATTTAAATCAGCATGATACTAATAGATTTATGCAAAAAAAAATAACATACAACAGGAGACTCATAAACTCACAAGACACTTGAAACAGAGCCACCAAAAAAGCTGTATTCCAACTGCAGCACCAAAAATTTGTCTAGTTTTCAACAATGTTAAAATGAATCACATAGCCTACTATATACAGCAAGGAAGGTGCACTCAGCATTAAAAGTACATGGTTGACTCAAAAATTTGCCAGATACATGCATTGCGATAAAATGGCACCCAACACATTGAATGCAACAGGTAGAAGAGGAGACCGGGAGTGGTTGAACTCGAGCCATGCGCTGCCACTCGGGGATTAACATCTTCAATCAGGTACTTGATCCGTCCATGCCTTCGCCCATACCCTGTAACATCTACCATTAATGACATACCAACCCACGGCCATCGGGAAGTGCAGTATACTGTGCACTCTTAAAACTTTCCCGCCAAGAAACATGACCCTGATATTTCAAATTATGTGGGAACCAATTATCCCACATGCACCCCGCGGCGACCTCCTCAATACTTTATATACTAGGTTGTGAGCATATATGATGTTGGTGATTTTGTTCCCGACAGCACCAGTATAAACCTCATCATCATCCTTCCACAGGATGCTCCGATGTTCAATATCACCCTGACGTCAGCGAACCACCTGCATGATAACTTTCCTTGAAAAATCACCCCGATATTTCATATCATGCTGATGTGAAATATCACCCTTATCGAAAAATCATCCCGATAAGAAAATACTACCCTCATCGGCACAACCTGATGCATCGGAGGAAGCTCCTCCTGCTTTGCCAATACCATATATCTTACCGATGATCCACATGATCATGTCCACTGACATCCTGATGACATCACCATCATATTGTAAGATCGGGGTGATCTTTGTAAGATGACTAATGTTAAACATATGACCCCCCATCCTCATTCAAAATATCGGGCCGGATTGAAAAACTTGGAATATGACCCCATTGGACCTTGATGACGTCATCATCACATCGGCATCAGGGTGATATTTAGAAAATCACCAGATATTTGAAATATCACCCCCTGCACAAATATCAGGGCGCACTGTAGCTTCGGTGTAAGATCGGGGTGATCTTTGAATATGACTGATATTTGAAATATCACCCCCCCTTTTGAAACATGCATGAAGCTTATAGGCAGATATCACCCCCACATAAAATTGACATTCACAACATCAGGGTGATAAAACAACATGGGGGGTGATCCTGACTAATATCACCCAATATTCAAAACATGACCACCCAGAATATCAGGCTGACAAAAATATGATGATGATGACCCCCTCCTCTGGAAAATTAGGTCAACTAAAACATGTCGAGGAGGCCTAAAGACTTAGAACTTTTTGGATTGTTTGGGAAGGCACCTGCATACTTAAACACATGAAACCAGATTGCTCATGCAAGCGGTAACATAGGCTCTGATTGGGGACGTGCAGGCACAAGGCTACAGCGAGAACCAGATCACTCCAGGGCAGACCAGGCAGAACACAAAATGCAAAACAGCACCAACTATACAAGGCGAGCACAGACTATTTACACCTAATTTACAAATGTGCACAGAGGAAGAGCATTTATGAAAAATAGGGCTTCAGGAACTGACCATGCATTGGCAGTTCCAGCAATTCACCACTCAGGGCCTAGATGAAGTATGAATTTTCTCCATGAATATTGCTAATTTGATATGGACCCATCCACAATGGCTCGAATTTATTATGCTTACCTTTTTCTTGGTTCTTTGCATTCCAAACAAGGACCAAGTCACTTATCTAAAACCTTCTTTCCGTAGCCTTTCTATCAAACAAATATTTCATTTTCTGATGTTTCTTGATGTTTGTGATGTGTGCCTCTCTTCTGATTTCATCCAATGCAACTAGCTAATTTATCCTTTCAGTCATTGAGTCCTCAACCTCCTCACCATTTTCTTGTATGAATCTATAAACTGGCAAAAGGTTGTTCACAGGCAGCCTAGCCAATGTACCATACACTAACTCAAAAGGTGACCTTCTAACTGATTCCTTCACTGTCATCCGGTTGGCCCATAGTGTCATCTTTAACTTTGAATCCCATGCCCTTTTGCTCTTATCTAGCATTCTCTTAATGATTTTCATGAGCCTCTTGTTGCTTTCTACTTGACCATTTCCTTGTGGGTGATATGGTGATGCATACGACAAATTGATCCCATATTTGTTGCAGAAATCAACAAAAATCTCCAGATCTGAAGCACATGGCATTGTCCATGACAATTGTAGCTGGCACTCCAAATCTGATAATAATATACTCTAAAATAAAATCCATCACCACCCTTCTTGTAGCCTTTTTAGTCGGAATGGCCTCAACCCATTTGGTGAAATAATCAGTAGCAACCAGAATCCAACTGTGTCCTCCACTTGATTTTTCTAAGATTTCCCCTATAAAATCAATTCCCCACTGCTGAAATGGGACCTCTACAGTCATAGTCCTAAGGGGCAATGCACCTTCATATTTTAGCTTTCCTGAGAACCTTTGGCAAGGATCACATTTTCTTACCAACTTTTGTGCATCTGAGAAAAGAGTTGGCCACCAATATCCTGCTCTAAGAATTTTGTGGGCTATTGTCTTGGCAACATAATGTCCACCACATCCTCATGTGCAAATCATTTAAAATATCAGCAGCTTGGTCCTCATTCACACATCTGAGTAATACACCTTCAGGATTCTTCCAATACAACTCTCCTTGAAGAAATATGTATTTGATTGCATGTAGCTTCAAGGTCCTTTTCTGACTATTACTGAAGTGGGAAGGGCAATTCAAATTCTACAAGTAATATACAATGTCCTTATACCAATCAGATTCTGATATACTGACAGTTTTATTTTGCACCACATTCACTTGGCATGCCTCTAGATTTGACTGTGTCATCAGCTTCGCCAAACCCTATCCCTTTACCAGCTTTGTAATCTATATCTCTATGTTGAACTCTTGTAGTTTATTTATCCATCTACATCTTCTTCCATTTACCTCCTGTTGAGTAAAGATGTCTTTGACTGCTGCATGAGGCACATATGCAATTATTTGAGAGCCCACCAAATAAGGCCTAAAACTCTTGACTGCCCTAACCAGTGCATATGCATGTTTCTCCATGATGTCATACTTTAATTCAGTAGCCTGTAATGACCTACTAAAGAAAGCTATAGGTTGTTCAAACCCTTCTTCATTTTTCTACAATAGGCATGTAGCAATAGTGTGGAAAGAAGCAAATAAAAATAATTGAAATGGCTTGGAAAAATTAGGAGATTTTAATACAGGAGCCATCTTTATAGCTTCTTTTATGTTCTGAAACGATCTAGTTGCTTCATCTTCCCATTTGACAGTTGCATTCTTCTTCAGCATTTTAGAGATCTCCTTGGTGGTCTCTGCAAAATTAGGAACAAATCTCCTAACAAAATTAATTTGTCTAAAGAAGGACTGAACACCTTTCACTATTTTTGGGATCTGAATTTTGTCAAATGTAGCCACCCTCTCAGGATCAATCCTGACTCCATCCTTAGAAACAATGTGTCCAAGCAACTTTCCTTCCACAACCCCAAAAGTACATTTCTTTGGGTTGAGTAAGATGCCATACTCTAATGCTCTAATAAAAATTTGCTCCAAATGCATACAATGCTGCTCCTCTTTCTTTGAAAAGGCAGTTAAATCATCTTGATACACAACCAAGATTGAATCAATCAATCCTGCAAAAGCAACATCCATTGCCCTCTGAAAAGTGGCACCTGCATTTGTCAGTCCAAATGGCATCCTCACATATACATAGGTTCCCCATGGAGTAGTGAAAGCAGTCTTGAATTGTTCTGATTCTTTCACTTTCACTTGATTGTACCCTAAAAATCCATCCATCATGGATAGAAGTTCACAGCCAGTCACCTTCTGCAACATGGCTTCCATATTCGGCAATGGATAATTGTCCTTCAAAGAAGACATATTTAGATTTCTAAAGTCCACACACAGCCTTATATCACCATTCTTTTTTCTGACTGGGACAAGGTTAAACACCCAAGTTGAATGTCTGATAGGCATAATTATTCCAGCCTCCCTAAGCTTCATAAGTTCTTCTTGCATTTTTGGAGCTGAGGTTGGGTTGATAGGCCTTTGTTTTTGTCTAAATGGTTTAGCTCCAAGCTTTAGAGGGATTTCATGCTGAAATGAATCCTCTCTATAAGCCTTCAGGTCCTCATAAAACTAGGCAAAAACACGCTTATATTTTCTCAGTAGTGCAATCAGCATACTTCTGATATGTGGTTTGAGTTGTTTGCCAATGTATACCTTTTTGGGAGCATGAGATGTTCCCAAGTTTATCTCTTCCAAATCATTTTTATTTGTTGGAGATGTCTTTGTAATAAATTGGTCCCTATTGTCAAAAGCTCTCTCTAAAGCTACCAGCCCTCTAGGGATTTTATTTGTCTTGAGTTGAATCACCTCCTTCCCTAAGAGAGTTTATTTTCCATCTATAACCTCCACAAAGTTCTGAAAATCCATTTCTTGGTTCTCATATTCATCAATACAATGTAGAAATCTCAGTAAATCCTTATCATAATCAAATATCTGCCAGCTGTATACATTATCTGGCACTGCGGGTCTCAGTTTGCCTTTGACACTTGTAACATCTGATAGAGTAATGTCATCTGGCCTTATAGCTACATTAGCTAGAAAATCTGCCCTAACATTTTTTGATCTTTCTATCTAGTTTATTGAGAAGGCATCAAACAATTCTATTGTATCCCAAACAGCATGTTTATACTGCTTTAACCTTTTTTTTATGCATACTTATCTCTAACTTGGGAAACAATAAGCTATAAATCACCAAACACTTTGAGCATCTTAATTCCATGCTTCAAAGCTACATTCAATCCTAATAACAAAGCCTCATACTCTGCAATATTGTTTGTACAGGCAAACTTCAACAAGAAAGAGAATTTTAGAAGCTTACCAGATGGAGACAGAAATACAACTCCAGTACCAGAGCCATCCTTAGAATAAGCTCCATCAAAATACATGGTCCATAGACCCTGTTGATCCAATTCTTGGATGCAAATATTTTTTCCTTTATCTTCCTTATCATCTGAGACAACTCTGAAATTATCACAGTCAATGTCCACAAAACATATATGTTCCTCTGATTCTTGATCCTCCACTGTCTCTAATGACCTTTCTTCTCTGATCAGTTTGACATCCTTGCCATTCATTGGGATCATAGCATATGACAAATCTAACTGCATACTCCCACCAATTAATGCCGCCCATCTTCTTGACAGTAACATGTCATATTGTGGCTTGATATCAACAACTGTTATGTTCATTTCATAGGTCTTTTCAGGATATGATGCCAGTCTGAAATCAACATCTTTCATAATTCCAATGACAGGTACCTCCCTAGCATCCATTGCATAGCATTTCCCACATGCCTTATCTATCTTTAACCCAACTTGTTGCATGATAGCCAACGGCATGATGTTTGTGGATGCTCCTAAGTCAAGCATACAGTTTTTAATCACTTTTCCATTTATGACAAGGGAGAAATAAAATGGTTCCACTTGTGAAGGGCATTTTGTCATGGTCACCCCTAGATATACCTCAGGAACTTCATCTTCGTCAATGCACATGGTTTGTTTCTTACACTGAGATTCATCACTCGGCCTAGCTTGACAGGGTACTCCTGAAATTAAGGAGACTGCCTTATTTTTTAATTCTTCTACTTTCATCAGTTCCATCAGTGGAACAGAAACTTTTATCTAAGATAAAACTTGAGTCATGTCAAATGGAGCAAAATTCTGAATAACAGTTGTAACCTGCTCCACCATTTTACCTCTATCCTGAGGTGACCCTGCTTTAGTTTTTATGGCTCCTTGACTATCATTCTTGGCCTGTGGATTTTTATTTTGATCCTCAATTTGGGGAATTCTGTTTTCTACCTTTTGTGGATCATAACCTATTTTTTGCTTAAAACTTTGCTTGTTATTGTTCCATTGTTTCTTATATGGTTCAGTCCCTTTATGATCATGCACTGGCTGGCTCACAAAAGTATTCTCTAGTTGAGGTGTACCACTCACCTGAGCTTTACCTCTTAGGTTGTAATTGCTTTTGACTTGAGCTACTGCTATAGCTATGAAGGCTCTTATCTCTTCATTAGATGGTCTCCTCAGGTTGTTCAAGAAATTGTGTGAGTCCTAAGCATAAGCATAGCTATCCTCCTCCTCCTCATCATATGGAAACAGCTGGCAGACCTGACTTTCATTATTAGCACTTGCATCAGCATCATCAGAAGAGTATTCTCTGTTTGTAGACATCATGTTGACACTATCATCTTCCATGCAATGTGGCTCATTGCACTCATCACAGGCAACAGCATTATTGTATAAAGATTGAGCAATCATGCATTGTGACAGTGAGTGAGGCATTTGGCATATGATACACCATGGGGTGTTATTAACAATATTAACAGTCTTCTTCAAAGGATCAGGAGTTTCCTTTGTATTTTGTTTCTTTGGGTTTGGGTTGTTGTATGGAAGAATAGGCTTACCATTATGCCAATTGGTATGATATGGCATGTCATGTAATGATGGTCTTCTTTCTTGTCTTTGGTAAACCAATCTGTCAGGACCTATCCCCTTTTCATTTTTAGCCATCCTATAACCTAGGTCCTTGACAATAGTTGTCAATTTGTCTATTTTGTCCTTAGAAGTAGATGCATTGCTTTGACTATTCTGGGATTTAGTATTTGGATTTTGCAGAATTTTCACATCGTCCCTTCTGTTTGTTTTACCAGATGCCTTTCTGTTATTTTCAATATTTGTTGCAATTTTGAAAGCATCCCTAAGGCTAGTAGGACCCTTGTCTCTCAATCCATAAGCTATCTTGGCATCAAAAGCATTTATGTATAACACTATGCACATTGGTTCATTAGGCCTCAAGTCCTATGGCAATTTGTTCAATACTTTCTTGAATCTAGCATTGAAATCAGCAACCTGTTCATTTGATCCTTTGGTAATGCTAGTAAATTCAATAATCAAGAAACTAGGATCAATTTTGTCACCATATTGTTCTTTGAATATCCTCTTGAACTCATCCCATGATGAAACACTTCTGTCAGGAGAATCATGAAAAGGACGTTCTTGAAACACCTCTGACCTTATTCTCAAACCATCACCCTGTTGTCTTTCATACACATTCTAGATTTTAGCCTCAATGTTTGAAAAATAAGGTATTGTCTTCTCTGAGGATCTAGGATTGTCCTAAATAAATTCATTTTTCTTGGGGCTAGGAGAACCATCTTGACTGGCTCGAACAGTGTCCTTTTTCTTGTACATCATTTTTGTGGGTAACTCTTCAAATAGAGTATTACACTGGGATCTTCTCCCTTGCATACAAATTTTTACTTTAGCGGTTGGGAGATTAGTTCGGAGTCACCACCTATTACTAGGAATTGTTTTCTTTTAAAATTAGGGTTCTTTCACAAAGTATTCCCCGGCAGAGTCACCATTTTCTGTTGGTGACTCGGATGGGCACGTAGATACCACTTCTCTTTTTTCTTTTCTAATTCTTCCCCAGCGGAGTCACCAATTTCTGTTACCTCTCAATCCAAATGGATGCTTATTCCTAGTTTTCCCTACAAGGTAGCCATCAATGATCAATAGGATTCCTGGGCCAGTGGCTAACAATATAGGAGATAGACTCTATAGATATCTCCTCTTCTTCTTTAGGCTCTACAGAACCAAGGGGGGTATTCCCTATTCAACATCTACACATATGCACATGAAAATACTCAGATGTTGAAACAAAGCCGATAAATCCTCTATAATACAGACCAAAACTATGGAATATGTGCAAAGGGGCTAGTTTTGGGCCTATGCTCAGTTGTAGACAGAGGGTTTTGGGTCCTAAAACTACTTCTAAAATCCTAAAATCTTGATTTAAAGTTTAAGTTTGATTTATGTATGGATGCAAAACTAGAACCTTGGGTTACAACGGAGATACCAGACTAGATCAGTGCCTATCTAGGGCTTGGAGTCAATAGACATACACATGTGAATGACCAGCATAAACGTATACCAAAGACTAGATATCAAGGGGGTTTTTAGTGTCTGCCTTACAGATACCTCCTAAAATAGAGTATCCCATTATCTCTACTTACTGATATCCCTATTGCAATGTCTTCTTCCCAACACTTGATCTAAAATATTTAATCTACTCCTTGGGCAAAGGTAAGAAATCAAGCATTCAACACAGGAAATCTATATTCTAGAATCAAAAACATCCCTTAAATGCCTAGATTCATAAGAAGAACACATTCAATTCAGAGACAAATAATAGAACACATGCAATATTGCATTACTCATTTAAATCAGCATGATACCAATAGATTTATGCAAAAAAAAAACATACAACATGAGACTCATAAACTCACAAGACACCTGAAACAGAGCCACCAAAAAAGCTGTATTCCAACTGCAGCACCAAAAATTTGTCCAATTTTCAACAACGTTAAAATGAATCACATAGCCTGCTATATACAGCAAGGAAGATGCACTCAGCATTAAAAGTACATGGTTGACTCAAAAATTTTCCAGATACATGCATTGTGATAAAATGGCGCCCAACACATTGAATGCAGCAGGTAGAAGAGGAGACCGGGAGTGGTTGAACTCAAGCCACGTGCCACCGCCTGGGGATTAACATCTTCAATCAGGTACTTGATCTGTCCATGCCTTCACCCATACCCTGTAACATCCGCCATTAATGACATACCAACCCGCGGCCATCAAGAAGTGTAGTATACTATGTGCTCTTAAAACTTTCCCACCAAGAAACATGACCCCGATATTTCAAATTATGTGGGAACCAATTATCCCACATGCACCCCGCGGTGACCTCCTCAATACTTTATATACTAGGCCATGAGCATATATGATGTCGGTGATTTTACTCCCGACGGCACCAGTATAAACCTCATCATCATCCTTCCATAGGATGCTCCAATGTTCAATATCACCCTAACGTCAGCGAACCACCTGCATGATAATCTTTCCTTGAAAAATCACCCTGATATTTCACATCATCCTAATGTGAAATTCACCCTTATCGGAAAATCATCCCGATAAGAAAATATCACCCTCATCGGCACAACCTGATGCATCGGAGGAAGCTCCTCCTGCTTTGTTGATACCATATGTCTTGCCGATGATCCACATGATCATGTCCACTGACATCCTAATGACGTCACCATCATATTGTAAGATCGGGGTGATCTTTGTAAGATGACTGACGTTAAACATATGACCCCCCATCCTCATTCAAAATATTGGGCCGGATTGAAAAACTTGGAATATGACCCCATCGGACCTTGATGACGTCATCGTCACATCGGCATCGGGGTGATATTCAGAAAATCACCAGATATTTGAAATATCACCCCCTGCACAAATATCAGAGCGCACTGTAGCTTCGGTGTAAGATCAGGGTGATCTTTGAATATGACTGATATTTGAAATATCACCCCCCTTTCAGAATATGCATGAAGCTGACAGGCAGATATCACCCCCCACATAAAATTGACATTCACAACATCGGGGTGATAAAACAACACGGGGGGTGATCCTGACTAATATCACCCGATATTCAAAACATGACCACCTGGAATATCAAGCTGACAGAAATATGATGATGATGACCCCCTCCTCTAGAAAATCAGGTCAACTAAAACATGTCGAGGAGGCCTAAAGACTTAGAACTTTTTGGATTGTTTGGGAAGGCGCCTACATACTTAAACACATGAAACCAGATTGCTCATGCAAGCGGTAACAGGAACTAAATGGGTTTTTAGAAATAAGTTGAATGAAAATGGAGAAGTTGTAAGAAACAAAGAAAGGCTTGTGTGCAAAGGATACTCTCAAATTGAAGGAATAGATTTTGAAGAAACTTTTGCTCCAGTGGCTAGGATTGAAGCAATCAAAATATTTTTGGCATTTGTAGCTCATAAAGATTTCAAAGTGTATCAGATGGATGTGAAGCCCGCATTCTTGAATGGTGAGTTGGAAGAAGTCTACATTGAGCAACTGGAAGGATTTCAGTTATCAAAACAAGGTGATATGGTGTGTAGACTGAAGAAGGCATTGTATGGACTGAAACAAGACCCCAGAGTCTAGTATGCAAGGTTAGACAAATATTTATTGCAATTAGGGTTCAATAAAGGCACTACTGACAGCAATCTCTATTTCAAAATCAACAATAATCAAATCCTAATTGTTGAATTTTTTGTTGATGACATTATCTTTGGAGGAAATTATAATATGTGCATTAAGTTTGCAAAAGAAATGCAAGATAAATTTTAAATGTCTATGTTTGGTGAAATGAATTTCTTTCTAGATCTTCAAATTACTCAATCAAATAAATGAATCTTCATTTCTTAGTCTAAGTATGTGAAAGAGTTGTTGAAAAAGTTTGGGATGGAAGACTCCAAACCAGTATGTACTCCCATGGTGACTAGCTAAAAATTAAGAAAAAATTATGAATCACCTAAGACTGATTAGAAGAGGTACATATCTATGATTGGAGGGTTACTTTATCTAACTCAAAGAAGACCTAATATAATGCATGTAGTATCTCTTGTGGCAAGATTTCTAGAAGATCCTAGAGAATCACATGTGATGGCAGTCAAAAGAATCCTGAGGTATTTGAAAGGCACATTAGACCATGGCTTATGGTATCTAAAGGATAATGATTTCACTCTTAGTGCTTATACAGATGCAGACTGGGCCGAAGATGATGATAGAAAAAGTACAAGTGGAGGTGTTTTCTTCTTGGGAAATAGATTGGTTTCATGGCTGAGCAAAAAGCAAGACTCAACCTCCTTGTCTGCTGCAAAAGTAGAGTATATTGCAGTAGCATGTTGTTGCACCCAAGTGTTATGGATGAAGTAGACCTTAAAGGACATAAGAGTTGTGTATGAAGATCCAATTGCAATCTTTTGTGACAATACAAGTGCCATAAACATTTCAAAGAATCCAGTGATGCACTCAAGAACAAAGGACATATCAATAAGGTGTCACTTTTTGAGAGAAAAGGTGATAGAGAATGAAGTAAAGATGGAATATGTATCCACAAAGGATCAGATTGCAGACATATTCACTAAGCCTCTACCTAAGGATTGTTCATATGCACCGGACAACTGAGAGAGAGGTGAATCAGTTGTCTTAAAAACTCAAATACTTCTGCATTAAAACATTAAACACTTATCCACAATGATTAAGATTTAACCATGAAACCACAAAATTAAAACTTTAACCACATGTGTAGCAACAAACACAAGAGACACCAATTTTACGTGGAAAACCCCAACGTGGGAAAAAACCACTAAGAGGATTAGCTCTCAATATATATTGTAATCTTGAAATAATGATGATTGGGCTTGGTCACTCCATAGGCCTAATTATACTGACTCACTATCATGAAGAACAACTAGGTCTAGTAGGCTCACTACCTCAACCCTAAACTTGGCAAGATTACAATAAGTGTTGTTAAACCTTGAGGGCTATTAAACCCTACTGGTGTCTCACTGCCAGGCTCACTACCATGATCAACACCTTTTTATATTTATCATTGAAGTACAATTCCTTTGCTTTACTCTGCCTCTTCTGCTCTGCCTCTTCTCTACTCTTCCTCTTCTTTGTTCTGCCTTTGGACCTTTCTTAGAATCTTATCATTTCCGCTCAAGGACAAATTTTCCTCGATTCATTTACAATTATTTATACACTACATCAACCTTGGAATGATCATCAAGGTCAGAATTACAATCATCAACCATTGGAGCAATCTCCAAGGTCAACATTACAAACATTTACAAAATAAGTCTTGACCTATTACAACATTATGCAAGGGAGATGAAATAAAAATGCACATGGATCACACCACGCCTTAGCTGGGACTTAAACACGATCTTCCACACTTCAACACGCCTTCACAATCTTCAAGAGATCTCCGCAATCGCTGGAATCAACCAAGTCGGCCAAGTTGGTTACACAACACACTATCAGGAAGTAATCTTCAAAACACCTTCACAATTCTTCCACGTGGACCAATGTAATGATGGGAACATGATCAGGAGGTATCCACAAGCACGTTATAATCATTAGGAGCAACCACACAATCCTTAGCCACTTTATCCATAGGAATCTTCTCATCAGAACACACGAACTTCTTTGTCTTCAACTGTCATAAAAGAAGGATAGCTTGCAGACCACCAGAACATGAACCACTACAATTGTAGGAACTTATGATCATTACATACTTCACTCTCAAACCACAAAGGAAAATACTTTACTATAGAGGAATGTGGAGCATATTACTTTCTCCCTATCCCAACTGATCTTCCAGAAAAGGCAGACTTTACTCTAGTGAATGCAACTCTCTCAATTCTTCATACCGGAGATTCAAACTCAGGATTTAGCAACTTCAAACATCCCTTTGAATAAATTCTAATCCACACAACAAGATCTTCACCCAAAGGGAAATGCAAAGCAGTCTACTAGGATGTTCTTAACATGCCACACACTATCTATTCTACACTTCACTGGAGCTTACTTGTTTCTTCCAGAGAGGCCAATTTTCTCAATATCCTCAACATGCAGAGCTTCCTAACATGTGATAGAATAAGATATAGTTGACACCAATAACAACAAAGATATGTTGACATCAATGACAACACCGATTAGGCACATACTTACAACAATCTCCCCCTTTGTCATTGATGGCAACATATGATGTGAAAAACTGCAACAACCATCAGACAAGATTCTCTCCCTTTCTCTTTACACATCTACACTCTTTGTCTCTCTAAGTTTTTCACATGACTTCTCTCCCCCTTTGACATCAATGGAAAAGGGCACATACTTGAACTCTTTTGCTTTAATCCAGTCTCTCTTCAGAACTCTTTGAGTAGTCCCCCTTAGAAGTAGCCCTAAAAGGCATCAATCTGAATCTCTAAACACCTCCAGACTGATGCACTATTGTGCATCTTAGTTTAGCATAGGAGGGGTGATAAACCCTAATTTTTCTCCGAGAAACTCAAAAGTGTCCTTGGGCAGAGGCTTGGTAAAGATGTCTATAATCTGATCTTTGGTAGAAACATATTCCAACTTGACTTCATTTTCTGTCACCTTTTCTCTCAGAAAATGATACCTAATAGATATGTGCTTTGTCCTTGAGTGCATTATCAAATTCTTTGATATGTTGATGGCACTTGTATTGTCACAAAAGATTGTAATTGGATCTTCATACACAACTCTAATGTCCTTCAAAATCTTCTTCATCCATAACACTTGAGTGCAATTACATGCTGCTGCAATGTATTTTTCTTTTGTAGTAGACAGAGTTATTGAATCCTATTTCTTGCTCAACCAAGATACCAACCTTTTTCCCAAGAAGAATGCATCTCCACTTGTGATTTTCCTATCATCCATATCTTCGACCCAATCTACATCAGTGTATGCTCTAAGGGTAAAATCATTGTCCTTAGGATACCACAAGCCATAATCCATTATACCTTTTAAATACCTCAGAACTCTCTTGACTTCCATCACATGAGATTCCTTGCATTCTTCTTGAAACCTTGCTACAATACATACTACATGCATTATATCAGGTCTAGTTTGAGTCAAATAAAGCAATCCTTCAATCATAGATCTGTACTTTTTATGATCTGCCATGGGTGATTTATCATCTTTACTCAACTTACAACCAATAACCATAGGTGTGTAAACTGGTTTAGAGTCTTCCATCCCAAATTTCTTTAACAGCTCTTTCACATACTTAGAATGAGAAATGAAGATACCTTTATCTGACTTACTTATTTGCAAACCTAAGAAGAAGTTCATCTCTCCAAACATAGACATTTCAAACTCACTTTGCATTTCTCCAGCAAAAATTGAGCACATACATTCATTTCCCCTAAAAATAATATCATCCACAAAGACTACAACAATTAGGATTTGTTCACCATTTATCTTGAAGTAGAGATCATTGTTTGTAGTACCTTGACTAAACCCTATCTGTATCAGATACTTGTCCAACCGTGCATACCATGCCCTGGGAGCTTGTTTTAATCCATACAAAGCCTTCTTCAATCTGCATACCATGTCACCCTAATCTGATAACTGGAATCCTTTTGGTTGTTCAATATAGAGCTCTTCTTCCAAGTCTCCATTCAAGAAGGCAGACTTCACATCCATTTGGTAAACCTTGAAATCTTTGTAGGCAGCAAAAGCCAAAAACATCCTTATTGCTTCGATCCTTGCCACAGGAGAAAAACTTTCTTCAAAGTCTATTCCTTCAACTTGAGCGTATCCTTTACATATCAATCTTGCTTTGTTTCTTACCACTTCACCATTCTTATTCAACTTATTTCTGAAAACCCACTTTGTGCCAATTACATTCTTATCTGTTGGTCTGGAAACAAGATCCCAAGTCTAATTCTTCTCTATATGCATCAAATCCTCTTCCATAGCCTTTACCCAGTTTTCATCTTTGCAGGCTTCATCCACAATTTTAGGTTCAATCTTGGAGATCAGATAGAAATTTACTTGTTCCTCTGCAGCTTTTCTTCTGGTTAAGATCCCTTTACTCTTATCTCCTATAATCTGATCTTCAAGATGATTAAGTCTCACATACCTTGGAGTTCTGGTGACACTTTTCATGGCTTGTTCTTCTTCATCTGAGTTATCTTCTTGCTGCACCATTTCTGAAACCTTTGGTTCATCAGATTCATATCCATTTGATTTTTATGGCCTTTCCTTACTTTCATCAACTTTGACATTTGCACTTTCAATGATCTTATTCAGCCTCTTATTATAGCACTGTTATGCTTTACTCTTAGTGGAGTAACCAAGGAAGATTCCTTCATCACATCTAGCATCAAACTTGCCAAGATCTTCTTCCCTTTTGATATAACATTTGCTACCAAAAACTTTGAAATATTTCATAGTAGGAACTTTGCCATGCCACAATTCATAAGGAGTTTTAGAGTTGTTACCTTTCACTTGGACTTTGTTTAGGATGTACATAGTTGTATGAATTGCCTCTCTCCAATATGCTTCTGGCAGATCAGCTTCCTTCATCATGGTTCTATCAGCTTCTTGAATTGTTCTATTTTTCCTTTCAACAACTCCATTTTGTTGTGGAGTTCTAGGTATAGATAGCTGTCTTTTTATTCCATGTTCTTCAAAAAATAAATTGAATTCATTTGATGTAGACTCTCCTCCTTTATTAGACCTCAAGCATTTGATCTTCAAGTCCATCTAATTTTCAACCATTGCCTTAAAAGCCTTGAACTTATCTAGGGCTTCAACTTTTTCTTTCAAAAAGGTAACCCAATTCATTCTAGAATAATCATCAATAAGCAACATGAAGTACCTGTCTCCTTGCAAACTTTTTACTCTGGTAGGTCCGCACAGATCTGTATGGACTAGCTCAAGTAGTCTTTCAACTGATTGGTCCTTGCTTTTGAAACTTGTTTTTGTTTTCTTCCCAAATTGACACTCTTTGCAAATTTGATTAGCAAGCTTCACAAGCCTAGGCAGATCTCTAACAGCCTGGGTGTTACTTATCTTCATAATGTTATCAAAATTTATGTGACACAACCTTCTATGCCATAACCAACTTTCATCAGTCTGAGCCAACAAACAATAATTTTTAGTTCCTTTCAAGTGATAGATATTACCTTTGGTCTATTTACCAATTGCAATGATTGTTTCAGAGCTTTCCCTGATCTTGCATCCATTGTCCTTGAAGCTTAGATTATAGCCCTTTTCACACATCTGACCCACACTCAAAGGTTGTGCTTTAATCCTTTCACATACAAGACATCTTCAGTATTATGCTTGCCATCAAAAGAAATAGATCCTTTTCCACAAATCTTACCAGTTGTATCATCTCCAAACCTAACCAGTCCACCATCATATCTTTCCAAACTTACAAACTTACTTTTGTCCCCAGTCATGTGGTGAGAGCATCCATTATCAATAACCCATTCATCTTTGTCCTTAATAACTTAAGTAGCCAAGGCACTTTCCACTAGTTTTTCTCCCTTCACACAGCTAGTAGAATTAGTAGACACGGGATCTTCCTTAATAGCAATAAACAAGCATTCATTTCTAGAATTAATGGCATTATCAGGTTCTCCATTATCTAATACTCCTTCATCATCATCAAAATCCTCAACATAATAAAACTTCTTTTGGGTCCTAGGTCTATTCTCATATCTTTTTCTATTTCTTTCAATTCTTTTAGGACATCTGGAGGCAAAATGACCTACTTTACCAGATCCTCTTTGCAATCTATCCACAAAGTTGGCTTCAACTTCATCAAACTCATTATTAGATGCTACCTTGTATTTTTATGATCTGGAAGTACTTCCTGGAGTGCTGGCTTTGAAGGTCATCTCAACTTTTAGCAGAGCATTACCAAACTCTCTCATTTCAAAGGCAGTAAGCTTACCAAGCAGCTAATCCATTTCAACTGCTTTAACTTGCATGAATTCTTCAATTATGGCTACTTTGTGACAATAGGCCTTAGGTAGGGATCTGAGAATTTTCATAACAACTTCCTTTTCGTTGAGAGTTCTGCCCATGGCTTTTATCCCTGTAATAAGTTCATCAACTCTTTGCATATAGGCTAAAATGTTTTCATCATCATTCATCTTCAAACTTTCATATTTCACTTTCAAACTTTGCAACTTGGCTTCCTTCATAGAATCATCTCCTTCATATAGATTGTTCAACCTTTTCCATACCTTATTTGCAGTTTCAAGATCCACAACTTTCATCAATATTGAGTCAAATAAAGAGCTAGTAGAGCATCCTTTGCCTTGACATCTATCTCATATTCTTTGATTTCATCTTCACTCATTGAACCATTTTGAGGTATGGTGTATTATGTTTCTGTAACTTTCCATACTTTGTAGACTAAGAAGATGGCTTTTCATCTGAGCCTTCTAGAGAACATAATTCGTTCCATCAAAATGTGGCGCTTCCTTCTTGAAAGACATTTTGGATCTTCCTCAAGCTGTTAAACTTTCTTATGAAGAACTTAGCTCTGATACCAATTGTTGATATGCACCAGAAAACTAAGAGGGGGGTGAATCAGTTGTCTTGAAAATGCAAATACTTCTGCATTAAAACATTAAGCACTTATCTGCAATGATTAAGATTTAACCATGAAACCACAAAATTAAAACTTTAACCACATGTGCAGCAACAAACACAAGAGACACCAATTTTGCGTGGAAAACCCCAAGGTGGGGAAAAACCACGAAGAGGATTAGCTCTCAATATATATTGTAATCTTGAAATAATGATGATCAAGCTTGGTCACTCCACGGGCCTAATCATACTGACTCACTGTCATGAAGAACAACTAGGTCTAGCATGCTCACTACCTCAACCCTAAACCTAGCAAGATTACAATAAGGGTTGTTAAACCCTAAGCACTGTTAAATCCTACTAGCGTCTCACTGCCAGGCTCACTACCATGATCAACACCTTTTTATATTTATCATTGAAGTATAATTCCTTCACTCTACTCTACCTCTTCTACTCTGCCTCTTTTGCTCTGCCTCTTCTCTATTCTGCCTTTGGATCTTTCTTAGAGTCTTATCATTTCCTCTCAAGGATAACGTTTCCTTGATTCATTTAAAAGTATTTATACACTACATCAACCTTGGAATGATCATCATGGTTGGCATTACAATCATTAACCATTGGAGCAATCTCCAAGGTCAGCATTACAAACATTTACAAAATAGGTCTTGACCTATTACAATATTATGCAAGGGAGATGAAATAAAAATGCACACGGATCATGCCACGCCTTAGCTGGGACTTAAACATGATCTTCCATGCTTCATCTTGCCTTCACAATCTTCAAGAGATCTCTGCAATCACTGGAATCAACCAGGTCGGCCAAGCTGGTTACACAACACACTATCTGAAAGTAATCTCAAAACACCTTCACAATTCTTCCACGTGGACCAATGTAATGATAGGAACATAATTAGAAGGTATCCACAAGACCATTATAATCATCAGGAGAAACTACACAATCTTTAGCCACTTTATCCATAGGAATCTTCTCATCGGAACACATGAACTTCTCTATCTTCAACTATCATAAAAGAAGGATAGCTTGCGGACCACCAAAACATAAACCACTACAATTGTAGGAACTTATGATCATCACATACTTCACTCTCGAACTGTAGAGGAAAATACTTTACTACAGAGGAATGCGGAGCATATTACTTTCTCCCTATCCTAATTGATCTTCCAAAAAAGGCAGACTTTACTCTAGTGAATGCAACTCTCTCAATTCTTCATACTGGAGGCTCAAACTTAGGATTTAGCAACTTCAAAAATCCCTTTGAATAACTTCCAATCCGCACAGCAAGATCTTCGCCCAGAGGGAAATATGGAGTAGTCTACTAGGCTGTTCTTCAACATGCCACACACTATCTATTCTGCACTTCACTGTAGCTTACTTGTTTCTTCCGGATAGGCCAATTTTCTCAATATCCTCAACATGCAAAGCTTCCTAAAAATTGATAGAATAAGATATAGTTGACACCAATGACAACAAAGATATGTTGACATCAATGATAACACCGATTAGGTACATACTTGCAACAGGGATACCTTTGAGTATCTCAGAGAAAAATTAGGGATTATTACCCCTCCTACTCCGAACTAAGGTGCATATGAATGCATCAATCCAGTTGTGCCTAGAGTCTCAGTCATTGATCTGGATTGATGTTTTGAGAGCTACCTCTCAAGGGGAGTAGCTAGATAATAAGAAGTAAGTATTAATAGTAGAGAAATTTTAGTTTGATCAGAGAAACAGAATGCAAGTATCTGCCCTTTACCATTGATGTCAAAGGGGAAGAGAAATCATGTGAAAAACTCAGGGGGAGAAAGACTGCAAATGTATAGAAAGAAAGGAGTATCTTGTCTTGATGGTTTCTATAGTTTTTCACATTATATGTTGCCATCAATGACAAAGGGGGAGATTGTTTCAAGTATGTGCCTAATCGGTGTTTTCATTGATGTCAACATATTTGTGTTGTGATTGGTGCCAACTGTTCTCTTGTTTTGATGCTTGCTTGTAATGAGTTAAGTGTTGAAGATAGTAAGTATTCCTGATGTAGTAGAACAGTTCAGTAGATTGCTCTACATTTCTTATAGGATGAATATTCTTAACTATGGATTGGAAGTTATTTAGATGCATGTCTGAAGATGATATATTCCAAATTTGAGTCTCCAATATGAAGATTTGAGTGAGTTATGTTCACCAGAGTTAAAACTACTTTTTTTATACATTTGGTGGTGACAAGGAGAATGTATTATGCTTCGCATTACTCCATAGTTAAGTATTTTTGTCTACAGTTCTGGAATCAAGTTTGTGATGATGATAAGTGCATTCAACTTCAATGGTTCATGATTTGGTGGTCCTCAAGCGATCTTTTCCTTGTGACAGTAGCTAATAATGTTGTTCATATTCTCTGGTTTAAAGAATCTCCCTGACATAATGGTTAGAGATTATGTGGTTGTTCCTAGTGATTAAAATGTGCTTGTGGATGTTTCCCAATTGTGTTCCTACTTCTAGATTAGTCTACAAAGATAAATTTGGATTGTGGATGAAGACTGTTCTTAGAAGACTAAATGATATTACCAACCTTGACCAACTTGGTTGATTTTATTTCTTGTAGAGATACACCGAAGATTGTGGAAGCATGTCATGGCATGGAAGATTGTATTTGAGTCCCAGATAAGGTATAATATGATCCACATGCATCCTTCCCTTAGCTAATCTTGTTTAGGTCCAAACCTATTTCTGTGTATGTTTGTAATGCCAACCTTGGAGATTGTTCCAACGGTTGATGAATGTAATGTCGACCTTTATGTATATTCCAAGGTTGATGAATTGTATAAAAACATGTAATGAAGTTGCAAAAAATATGTCCTTGTGCAAAAATGATTAGATAAGTTAAGGTGTAAGAAGAGCAGAGCAGAGGTGTTATATTATGCTTCAATAGAACTGAACCTAGGCATGAAGTAGATGCTATCAAATCAGTTCACCAATTCTTGACAGTGAGCCGATCTTGCCAGTGAGCCCTAACATTTGTAAGGAGCATTTTGGGCAGTGAGACCTAAGGCAGTGAGCCTCTGATCTTTGGTATTGCTATAACTTATTTTATTTTGCAGGCTAACACCCACCATGGTTTTTCCCTTATAGGGTTTTCCATGTAAAAATTATGGTGTCTCATTTGTTGAGCTTCTTGTTTTATGCTTTCATGGTTAATCTTAATAACAAAGATTAAGAGTTTGATGTGTTGATATTCATAAGTGGTTAAAGTTTTGTGACAATGGATTCACCCCGATGTCTCAGTTGTCCTGTGCATTTCAACAGTAGCATCACAAAAAATAATAATTACACAATACTAAGTAGGGTTACACCTACATACTACCCACACAACATTATTGAGGTAGTGGCCATCAACTAGGCAAAGGTCCACAACCCTAACACCACCACTAGAAGTATAGTGGTACAACAACAAAAATCACCACTAGCACAGTGTCATTGGCAGTGAAACCTATAAATATTTAGGGAATATTACCTAAAATAAACTATAGACCAAAAGTGGTTTCCTGCTTGATTCTAGTAGTTTTCAAATTTAAAAATAACAATTTTGGATTCCAAAGGCTACTTCACAAAATCTAATGACAATTTGGAGAATGTAGAGAATATTCTATCCATCTTAGCATATTTTGTCATTTGGTGTTTGTTAATATCATCATTGTGTTAGGATGATGTCAACATCTTCTTCCCTAACTCATGTCCCATCTCCAATGTTGTTTTATTTTTTGTACTTAGACTACGAGTTACTATTCTATGTCATATTAGCTTCATTTTTAAAGAGATTTGTAGTGGTGCAAATGATTTCTAATTTTGGTGTCTGTATTTTCAAAAAATTATACATTCTCACAAGTGATGCTTAGTTCTTGTTTTGGGAACTTCCAAGGCTTCATTTGGGCTCATATAATAATATTTTTGGGTGAATTTTTTTAAAAGTACATAATTTTTCATGTACTTCTCTTTGGAGCGGTCTGATTGATCTAATTCTATCATAAAATTGTACTACCAATTATGTGGCCTAATTTGGCATTTGTAATACACTATGATCAAGACCACTTCATTGATTTGGTGAGTGGTGTTAGTGTAGTTTTTTATTTTTCTAGTTGGGTTATTTATTTTCCTATATTCCTAGGTTTTTCCTACACATGTTATTAAGCTTACTTAGGGTTAATTAAGTGAGTATTATTGTAAGTTTTTGGGTTATCAATCTTGTTCAAGGTTTTTAACATGGTATTAGAGCATCTTTTTTAGAGTTTTTAAGTTCATAGATTCTTGATTGAGAGATAGTTCTTTTTGAATCTTGTATGATCTTGTCTTGCATTTTTAATGATCTAGAGAATTGAAAAGGATTTTACAAGACCCATTAACCCCTTTATTTTGCATGCAATTTTTTGTAAGATCTAGTTGGTTGCAGCATTTTTTACTATTCCAAAACATCCAAGAGGCTCAAGAAAGTCAGATATGGCTTTCGTTTCATCAGATTTGGAGATCATGTGATAAATTTATGAATAGGGGTTTCTTACTTAGATCTGGAAGTCAGTTTTCAATTGAAGAACTTTCAGGCCAAATAGACCTTTCCATTGCATCTAGGAGGCCTCGTAGACAAATTTAGATATATTACATGCCCAATTTCAGTGTCAGAAGCATCCGAGGCAAAAAAGATTTGCTACAAGGTAATTTTAGCCCCCCAACATGCAGATTAAGGCCTATTTTTTGTAATCTCTGCAAAAATTGTAAAAAAAATTAAAAATTTCAAAGTTTTTACACTTCCAAGCATTGAGAATTGAGTGCTCCTTATATTCTAGAGGCCTTAGCCTATGCTAAAGGGGCCTCAACCTTAGGGAAGGCTTCAACCTCCCTTAGCAGGCCCACAAAACTCTTAAAGGCCACACCTCCCTCTCACGTGAGCTTGGGTGTGGCCCTAGGCCCCCGACCCACTCTTGTTTGACCTTTACGCATGCAACTTCATTCAACCTTTGGCAATTTTAAATTTCATTCCATAAGGTCAAAAAATTCTTCAACGCTCCTCATCTTGACCTGTGTGTCATTTTTTTGGCTTGTGGCAAACCTTTACTATCTTCGTGGAATTCACTTTTTTTGCTCTTGTCTAAATTTGACAGGTAGTGATCTATTTTTAGAAAAGGAGAATACCACCTAGAAGTACCCTATTTCTAGCTATTTCATCAAAGTTGGAGGCATTTTGGCTAAATTTGGTGGAGGTTATTCTTTTGCAAATTTGACCCCCTTCTATTGGTGATTTTGTTTTTAAAGGAAAACTTCAAAGGCTTTGTTTTTCTCATACGACCTTCAATTCCTGAGCAATTTTTATTTTGGGCTAATTTTTCATGCTCTATGCGCTGGTGTAGACGATTCTTGATTTTGGTGCATGGTTTTTCCAAAAATTGCATATTCTCATAGGTGATGCTGCACAATTCTTATTTTTTGAACTCCAGAGACTCATAACTTTCACATACGACCTCAAATTGAGGTAATTTTTTTGAAAGTGGATGATTTTTTATTAATCACAATGTTGCTATTAGTTTCACTTGGTTTCATTCCAGTATTGTACTTTCAGCATACACCTATAGTTGAGGATTTTGTAAAGAATTGAGATGAGACCACTAAATATTTCTTGCTAGTGGCAATTGTAAACGCACTAAATATAAAGTGCCAAATCATCTTTTCTTGGGGGTCTCTTTGATTGAGTGAAAAAAGGGGTTGTCCTATGTGTGTTCTCTTCTTTTTATCACTTCATTTCTACATTTCTTCATCATGAATCGAACAATAGTGCCCATATTGACTCCTTACAACTACTTTGAGTGGAAATCATGCATGACAATCTACTTTAGGAAAGTTGGATTGCATAGGATAACAATGGGACTAGAAACTGAACCCGCTAAAGATGAAGATAAGACTAAGTGGTTTAAGAAATGTGATGAGTCCTATGGAACATTGTTTTTATCTACTTCTCCTAATTTTCTCTTTCACATTGAGTCTTTGAATTCACCAAATAAAATCTGGACAAGGCTAGAAACACTATTCGGCACACAAGATTCAATGAGGGGTCATATGTTGGAAAATGAATTAATGAGTGTAAGTCTGGACAACTTCAACACAATTCAGGATTTTTTCACAAAATGGAAATCACTAAGGCTATGTAATTAAAATAGTGTGGAAATGAAAAGAAAGATGAACAAATGATTCTTAGTATTCTCTCTAAGCTAAGTTCAGAATATTTTGTATTTTTTTCTACCTTTTATGCTACTAAGGGTGCACTTGGTACTCAAATCACCATGCCATCTTTGGATGACTTTACTATCTCTCACACATGGAAGCAAGATAAGCTAATCTAGACGGGCACTCTAAAATCTTCTAAGTCACATGCCCTAGCTGCCAACCAAGGCACAAAAGAACAGAAGGGACAAAGCATTAACGATAAGGATAAGAAACAAAAGTATAGCAAGGAGAAGAAGGGTCCAAAACTAGCTACCCCAAAAGTAGCTAATGAGACCCAATATTGTAATGGAGACAAGGATAAGAAAGAGAAGATCAAATGTGCCTATTGTAATAGACCTAGTCATGATGAACATAAATGTTTGAAGAAACAAATTGATCACTTGACACACATTCTTGAGAAGAATAATATTAGTGTTTGTGAATCTATAAAATAGAGTTCTAATGAGGAGTCTAACAAGGCAAAGGATAATAGCAAGGGGAAAGGAAAGATCAAGGCCCTTGTAGTAGTTTATTCACAACCATCCACTCGGGTTCTTGATTTGGGTGCTTCCAGCCACATGGCTTCATCTAAGGAAGAACTTGAATCTTTGGAGCCATGTACTATGCCTTCTAATTTGATGGGTGATGACACTCTTGTTGAGGTGTGTGGGAGAGGTTCTATTGATGTGGGGATGGCACATTTCATGATGTTCTTTACATTCCCTCATTATCAACTAATCTCTTGTCAGTATGTCAGATCACTCACACAAGTACAGGCAAGTGGGTTGAGTTTACTCCTAATTCAGTGGTGATTCGTGAGTTGCACAGTGGTTCTATAGTTATAGTTGGGAGAGTAGATCATCAGTCATGGCTATATTTGTTTTCTCACTGTGTTCCTGATCCTCATTTGTCTATTTTTCTTATTCATTCAAATGATGTGAGTAGATTATGGCATGAATGGTTTGGCCATCTTAACTTTCGCTACTTGCAACATCTCAACCAGTAGAGCATGGTCATAGGGTTTCCTTCAATTCATTTTTTAGGTGGTGTTTGCCAAGGTTGCATTCTTGATAAGCATCCTAAGGAAAAAAGTTACAAAGGTAAGGTATGGAGAGCTTCATAGATACTAGAGTTAGTTCATAGTGAATTGGCTGGTCCATTTCCTCATCCATCCTTTAGCAAGGCTAGATTTGCTCTAACTTTCATTGATGACTTTTCTCGATATATTTGGGTGTACTTTCTCAAATAGAATTCTAAGGTATTTGATCACTTTCAGGGCTTCAAAACTTTTGTAGAGAAGTAATCTGGGACAGCCATCAAAGTTTTTGGTGAATAGTCAACCATCATTTTGAGCAGTTTTGTACTTTAAAGGGAATTGATTAGCAACATTAAGTTCCATACGCTCCTCAACAAAATGGTGTGGTAGAATGGAAGAATAAGTCCTTGAAGGAAATGGCAAAGTGCATGATTCACTCCATATCTCTTGCACCATAGTATTGGGTAGAGGCCATTAATTATTCTTGTTATATCTAAAACTGCACATTTCTCACTGAGCCTTGAAGGGAGTCACTCCTTTTGAAGCTTGAGTGGTCAGAAACCATCAATTAAGCACTTTGAAATTTTTGGCTATCTTGCATGGGCCCACATTCCTTTAGATAAATGTAAGGCCTTGGATCTATAGAGTAGGCCTTGCATATTTGTAGGCTATCTTGATGGTGTGAAGAGTTATCGATTGTTGTGCCCTAGTACACCTGAGTTATTCAATTAGAGGAGTGTTCAATTTGAGGAGGGATCTTTGATCTCAACTCCTATCACTTCTCCATCTCCTTCTACTTTGACATTGGAGTCACTTGGGCTACGTGATAGATCTTCTAATGAGTCAAATTAACCTAAGTAGATTCTTGATGATGAGGATTCTTCTACCTCCACTTCTGATGCTAAGAGCAATTCATAAGATTCACCTCCTTCCTCTCCTAGTCATCATTAAGAGGGTGATGATTCTCCTCCAGATTCTCTCACTGTTGGTCTACTTTGGCCTAGATAGACCTTGCAGTCTATAGGCAATTGGGTTAGGGATCCATCAGACACCAGGAGGACTCTTTCACAATTCCAAGATGCTCCACATGTCTTCATTGCTACTACTTCTGATTCACAATCCTTTCAAGAGGCTTCTAGTATTCCTAAATGGGATACAACTATGCAAGAGGAGTATATTTTCTTAATGAGGAACCACACTTGGGATCTTGTCCCTCTTCCTAAGGGAAGAAAACTTGTTTGATGTAAGTGGATCTATCAGATAAATTTTGCAGCAGATGGGTCAGTTGATAAGCATAAGGCTCACCTCCTCACTAAAGGATTCTCCCCAGTTCTTGGGATTGACTACTCTGAGATTTTTATGTCGGTTGCCAAAATGAACTCCATCTGACTTGTTCTTTCCATTGTTGCATCCAATTTTTGGGAAGTACACTAGATGGATGTGAAGAGTGCTTTTCTTCATGGTGACCTTCAGGGGGAGATCTACATGGAGTAGCCATAGGTTTTTGTTCAAGATTATTCACTTGTGTTCCACCTTTGAAAGTCTCTCTATGGCCTCCAACAAGCTCCTCGAGCCTGGTATGCCAATATGGACTCCTTCCTTCTGATAGTTGGGTTCACTCGGTGCCATTCTGATCCTAGTGTCTACTTTTTGTAGCAAGTTGATTCACTCTTATTTCTAATCCTATATGTTGATTTGTTGATCACAGAGAGTTCTTCATCTCCCATTGGGGTAGTCAAGCCTACCCTTCATGATAGGTTTTTAATGACTAATTTGGGCTTGTTGCATTACTTTCTCAAGATTGAGATCTTCTAGTCTACTTTCGGGATCACACTCACGTAGTCCAAGTATGCTCTAGATTTGATCTAGAGGTTTCATATGGCTAATTATAAGCCTACTCTAACTCCCTTCCTTTCTGGAGTCAAACTTGAGGCTCAATGTTCTTCACTATTTGTTGATGGCACTTTGCATCGACAATTCATTGGGAATCTCATTTATTTAACTCATACGAGACCCAATATTTCATATGTTGTAGGCATGGTCTCTTGATTTATGCAAGAGCCCCATGAGCTACACTGGAAAGAAGCCAAGCAGATACTTCACTCCATTTAAGGTACTCACAATTTTAGGATTCATTATGCAATGGGTATTGATCTTGAATTGGTGGGATACACAAATTCAGATTGGGCAGACAATTCTCAGGATCGTAAGTCTACTTCAGGGTACAACTTCTCACTTGGGTCAAGTCATGTTTATTGGTCGAGCAAGAAGCAGTTTGTTATTTCTCTATCTTCTACTAAGGCTGAGTATTGAGGCCATCTGGCTTTATAATCTTCTCACTAAGTTTGTTATCTAGATCAGATGACCATCAGTCATATTTTGTGACAACCAGAGTGCCATTCAAATCTCACATAATCTGGTCCATCATCAACAGAAAAAACATATTGAGGTTCACATGCACTACATCCGAGAGCTCATCCATGGCCATATCATTGACTTTCACTACTGTCTGAATTCTGAGCAGGTTATCGATATCTTCACCAAACCCTTCATAGAAAGTAAGTATCTTCATTTGTGAGCTTTATTGGTGGTATAAGAGAATTCATCTTCTAGGGGGCTTCTTATTCATCTCACTTGGAGTCTTGACTCTCTCTACTCTAGGGGGGTCTCTTCTCTCTATTTGGGGGGGAGGACTTTTCTCCCTTTTCTGGGGGGGATTCTTCTCTTCGGGGGGATTTTATAGACATAGATACCTCATCAAACTTCATTTGTTGAGACCCATATTTTCACCCACCTAAGTTGCACTTAAGGGGGTTGTTAGTGTAGGTTTTTATTTTTATAGTTGGGTTACTTATTTTCTTATATTCCTAGGTTTTTCTACACATGTTATTAAGCTTTCTTAGGGTTAATTGAGTATTAGTGTGAGTGGGTGAAAGGTATAGACATCTTCCATAGGAGTTACACTTGCCTACTTTAGGCTATTGTGTTGGACTCTTCCCATTGGTATTTAACACCTCTCCCCTCTCTCATAGTCTATTTACACTCACCTCCTAGCTTGTATTTTGCATCTTGAATGCATTGTCTAGTTACTTTTCCATTCTTTTATATAAGCTTTGAGTTCTTAATGCAATTCTATCACATTGACATTTGCATCTCTTAGAATCATTGGTTTGCTTCTATTTTGCATTTCAATTTATGTAACTTTGAATCTCATTTTTAGGGGGTCTCATTATGGTGTGATTTTGTGGGGGTGATCTTACATGATTCTATATTTTCTTGTCAGTTTCTTGATTGAGTAATCTTGGGGGATCTAATCATGTCTCTTACTCTCTCCTTTCCATTTGAGTAATCTACATAATCCTCATAAATCACAAAAGGTCAAATGTGGTTATTGTGGGAAGAAAAATTAGGATGAAAATGAATGGTTTCTAAATTAGTTTGATGAACTAAAGAAATTTCTTTAGGATAATCACATTAGTTTCTCAAAATATTCTTGTTTTATATGGAAAAGAGGGATGATGGATGTTGATGTTTTAGTTTGAATCCTCCTTTCCACAAAACATTCCAAGGGATTTTCAACCGAGTGCTTCTCCTATCAAGAGGAGAGTCATCTATCAGATTGGGTTGCCACTTGGTTTTCTACTGGGAAATTTAGAAGTTATCACACAATGTTGCTAATTAATGCTTTAATGCTCTTGAAACACTAATTTAAGCAAAACAGTAATCAAATGTACAAATTATGACAAATGCTACTAGAATTAGACAAAGGGCAAAGAACCTTAACCCATTGTTTTTCACAATCCAAAAAATGGAAATGTCAGGGACAATGGTGATGGTGCCCTAGTCCAAGATATAACCTTTTCTGTAGATTCTTGATCTCCTTCCGGCACTGATCTCTATTGTATCTTCAGTTTTTGGTGATCTAACAGTGGAGGACAATGTTGATGGCGCCCTAGTCCACTGAGGAAGATTCTTCCAGATGTCGAAAGCTCTGTAAACCCTGATGCTCACTATTCAGTCTATTTTTGTGTCTTCAAATGCAAGGACAATGGTGATGGTGCCCTTGTCCCAAAATCCTGTACAGTGTCCGCTTCTTTTTAGATCCTGAATCTTCAATGTCTTCCAATCTTCCTTACAACTCCACTTTCTCCAAATCTGATATCTATAACCTGCAATCACAAGGAGTGTGGGAGGGGGTTGTGGTTTTTAGAGGCTTGCCTTAGTTAAGCCCCGGAGAGACATTCAAGTCTTCCAAACACCGTTGTCAAAGAGAGTGCATATCCTTGTAGGATAGAGACAAAAATCCAAATGATAATGATGATAAAGCACAATAAATGTCACCTTGATGATGAAGCTCTCATGGAAGGAAGAAGCTCTTCAATGCCATGAGGAGAAGATATAATCCTACCTACAAAAACAAACACAATAACAATGCTATGCTCTGCAACACAATGATATCACAAGTATGCCTTAAGTTCACAATAATCTTCTAACATAATAATCTTCTCTAGTTTCTAAATGATAACCTAAACATGCTTATATATGCAACTACTAAGATTCCCACCAAGAATTTCATATTTGAAACTTATGATGTCGGCCTAGAAACCAAATAACGGTCACAAACCTGACATTTGAATTTAAGGCAGACCCAAAATAGGGTTGGACTAGGGTGTTAGTGCCCTTGTCCACCCCCTTATCTTTATTCTGAGATCATCAAAATAGACCCCCTTAGGTCCCATTTGTCACAAAACCCAAAGGTTTTCTCATCGGGAGTCTAAATTATCATGCAAGATGCTCTAAATGCAATCTAAAGACCCAGGAGCTAAACCTTAATAGGAAAAAGCCCCCAAGGGTGCATTTTCCTAACATAACATTTAGCCCCCACTTTAATGTATATATAAACTTAAGGCCAATACATGCATTAAAGTAAGGTCAACAAACATAGCAAACATGTCAGGCACGGAGAAGACATGCCAAACACATTGAAGACAATAGCAAGCACGCAAAACATGGATAATACAGCATTGAAGACATGCAAAGCACAGAGAATACAATGAATGTAGTGACTATTATATTTTTTATTTTCCCATATGAAATTCAAAATGCAAATACAAGGAAAGTAAACAAACAAATCCCAAAAAGTTTAGAGGAGCTATTCACCACCGGTCTTGCACTTTTTGAGAACAGACATGCCAAACAAAATCCCAAGGTGTAGAGGAGTTTTTCACCACCGGTCTTGCACCTTGAGAATAAACACGGCAAACAAATCCCAAAGTGTAGAAGAGCTCATCGCCAATGGTCTTGCACTTTCAGAACAAGCACGCCATACACACACACGTTGAAGACATGGAGAAAACATGACAAACAAGTGATGGAGTGAAACTATTGCTAGGTTCATCACCATCTCAGGCACATTACAGGCACACATCAACAATTGGGCTTTGCCACAACAACCACCAAAAACATGCTTAAGGGTTGAGTTAGTCACAGAACCGCTCCCTGCCTCACGATGAGGACTTTTGAAAATGACAAGATAATGCAATCTCTCCAAGAAATACACCATCCCTGCCTCATGATGAGGGCTTAAGATATAAGGATGTGCTTAATATCCTGCCTCGTGATGAGGGATTAAATGATTGATTTGATTTTCAGATTGTTCAAACATGCTTTTCTATGATCTAAAGAGATAGCTTACCTTATATATGCCCCCACCTTAAGGTGGTTGATATCACGTACTGATATCAAGCACGTTAAGGTAGGAAGAAAACACACAAGGGAACATAAGCTCTCATAAAGCCCATGCCCCCCAGAGGTGACATGTACCTTATGATTGCCAAATGTTCCCACAAGCACATCCCTGCAAGAAAAGTGTTAGTGCCCAAATAATCATGATAAACAACAATGCATATGATCAACTACATGAAAGAGCCAAGCAAGGTGATCTCCATGATAAACAAAGTGCACAGAGCAGCAGTATTGTTAAAGTGTTGTTAGCAAGATAAGATAGCATCAAAATCAACATCAAGATAGAGAAATCATGGAGTGATTCCACTAGCCAAGCATCAAATAATTTGTTACGACCCCATCGTCATGTAGGAACTAAGTCCATTTTTTTATTATTCATGAAAGGGACACTAGTTCCACATTAGTATAATATGTTTTTCGTCATCCACCAGCTAGATGGAAACACTAGAGGAAGGTAAACAATAAATCAGAGAGGAGAACAAGTGCTTAGGGACAGTCATGTAGGAGGGTGCCCCCAATTCACGAACTGCAATGTTATGTCCGTAAGACACAACACACAATAATGAAATTAGAGGAGAGGAGATATAGAAGAATGATGATACAAATAGAAGAAGGTCACAATAGAGGCAATCTCCTAGTATCCTTGACCTTACAAGAGAATCAAGGGTCATCCTAGGAGGCCTAACAACACATAACACATCACGGGGGAAACACAACATGAAGATAAAGGGTTAGAGATACTTACCTATAGAGAGGTTCATGCTAGAAGTCATCATCGAGGAGGTCATCATCCTCCCAATCCCAAATGCTAGATAAAAGGGGTGTGTAAGATACCAAAGCCCAATTGTTGTTCTTGTTTTCAACTTGTTCATCTTTAAGCTTTGTTTCAAAGTTAGGTTGAATGTTCTCTTGTTCATTTGTGATCTGTTAGGCATAAGATTGTCTTCTCCTCCTCCTTTCCTTTTCTAGTCTATTTCTTCTTGTCTTGTTGCTTATTTCATCATTGTTGTGTTTTTCCATAGTTTGTACAGTAGAGGAGGAAGCACCATGTTCAAATCTCATTGGTCTTGGTGGAATATTTTGTTGTTGATGAAAGCCTCCTGATCCCTATAAGGATGACGGGGGAGGGATCTCAGCATAAATGCCATCTCTTTGTGGATGAGGTGGGTTATGGGACCTTTCCTTATCCACATTTCTCATGTCAAAAATTTCATCAAAGCCATAATAATCTTATTTTATGTTTGTTTCTTGTTCTTCTCTTCTTGGATGCAAAGGAGACCTGGCCACTCGAGCTAGTTGTTTTGCTTTGTATTTTCTGTATTCTATGAAAGTTCTATCTCTTCTTTGCTCAGGATATATCTTAGATTGTGGCCAAAAGTAATCAAAAATAAATTTCTTGTCCTTAGCCGGAGGTCGATACTCATTACGACGGATAGTACGGATCTCTCCATGCAAGGGAAACTTTATACATTTGCGAATAGTGGAAGGAAAAACATTCATAGATTTAAGACAAGGATGTCCAAGTTTTACATGGAAGAGGTCAGATAAGGGGATTATGTCAAATGACTGATCCATAGCTTTATCATAGACCAAGACCATTAGAGTTATCCTACCAATTAGTTTCATGAAAGCTCTGTTATGTGTTTTAATTCTCAAATTCGATGGTTCATAATATTCTTGTGCCATTTAATGTTTAAGGAGGAAACCTTTAGTAACCACATTTGTCATGCAATTAGGATCTATGAGTATTCCATGCACAGGTTGTTCCATTATCTTTACTATGATATAAAGAGGCCCTTTAGTATTTACCATTTCTTTGTCATGAGGTGTGAATGTTATTTCAAGCTCAGGGGCTCTTCTTTTTAAGTGAGGCCTAGGAACAAACCTAGCGTTATTATTATGTTGAGAAGCCATCTATAATTTTTCAAAGGAGTGTCAAATTAGATTTTCAAGATCTTCCAAAACTAATGAAAAAGCCAAATGCAAAAAGTGATGTCAAATATGCTCTAAAATGCTTGATTTTTCAACTTTTCTCAATGAAAACAAATGGAATAAGGGTTGAGTAAATATTTTCAAGAGGGAAAGCAAATTATATGCCTAAAAATATTCCACTAATGCAATAATATCTTTCACAACTCTAGAAAGTTGATAAGCCAAAACCTAGTGAAAATAGGCCAAAACATGTGATTTTCACCAAATCTTAATGCAAAAGAGTAGGGCAGCGGGTGTTGTAAGGAAAATGATGATGGAAATCAACTTATAACAGTAATATAATCCACCTAATGCCAAAAAATTGTTACAACATGCCTATAGTGCCTCTCTAGACCAAACCCTAGTGCAAAGATAGCAAAAATATGCCGATTTTTCCAAAATTTCAATACAAAAGCCCAAAAGAAAGGGTGATGTAAGGAAATTGAGAAGTTTTAGAAGATAATAAGGCTAATAAAATCCAATTAGTGCAATAAAATTCCTTACAACATGCTTGGAGTGCAAATCTAGCAAGATGATAGGCTCAAATCTAGTGAAAAATGCAAGTTTTCAAGCCCTAGGCATGAAATTTCACAAGGAGGCCACTATGATACAACACTACAATTAGATATTAGACATAATGATTGTTTTAACAAGGTAGTAAAATCTGAAACAAGATTTTGACTACAACCCTAGCTCATGCAAAACCAAGTTTTTAGGAAAAATGCAAAATTTCAAGCAATTTCTATCAAATCAAGCATGCAAATGAAATGAAAATGAATTGTAAATGATGAATTTCTGTATTTTGGATCAGATATAATTCAAATAATATAAATTAAATTAAATTAGATTCCAATTAATTCAAATTTCACAAAAATGCAAGCCTAATATGTCAATTTTTGCAAATTTTTCCAATTTTTTAATTTTCTTGTACTTTTTCAAATGCAATATTGAAAATAATGAATTGAATAATTATGAATTTCAGATATGATGTAAAAATCATAGAATTAACTAAATACAATTGAATGAATGCAAACTATGTCAAAAATCAAACCCTAGAATGCATTTTTTTTCAATTTTTCCAAATATATCATTTTTTTGTAAATTTTCGAATGCAATAGAATGAATGAATGCAAATCTATCAAACAACACTCAGCAGGTGCCAAAAATTTAAAAACATGGGTTCATCAAAATGTTTTGGATGTTGATGTTTTAGTTTGAATCCTCCTTTCCACAAAACATTCCAAGGGCTTTTCAACCGAGTGCTTCTCCTATCGAGAGGAGAGTCATCTATCAGATTGGGTTGCCACTTGGTTTTCTACTGGGAAATTTAGAAGTTATCACACAATGTTGCTAAGTAATTCTTTAATGCTCTTGAAACCCTAATTTAAGCAAAACAGTAATCAAATCTACAAATTACGACAAATGCTACTAGAATTAGACAAAGGGCAGATAATCTTAACTCACTGGTTTTCGCAGTCCGAAAAATAGAAATGTCGAGGACAATGGTGATTGAGCCATAGTCCAAGGTACAAGTTTTTATATAGATTCTTGATCTCCTTTCGGCACTGATCTTTGTTGTATCTTTAGTTTTCAGTGATCTAACAGTGGAGGACAATGTTGATGGTGCCTTAGTCCACTGAGGAAGATTCTTCCAGATGTCAGAAGCTCTACAAACCCTGATGCTCATTGTTCAGTCTATTTCTATGTCTTTGGATGTAGAGGACAATGGTGATGGCACACCTATCCTAAAATCCCGCACAGTGTCCACTTCTTTTTAGATCCTAAATCTTCAATGTCTTCCAATCTTCCCTACAACTCCACTTTCTCCAGATCCGAAACCTGTAACTTGCAATCACAAGGAATGTGGGAGGGGGTTGTGGTGTTTAGAGGCTTGCCTCAGTCAAGCACCAGAGAGACATTCAAGTCTTCTGAACACCGTTGTCAGAGAGAGTGTGTATCCTTGTGCAATAGAGGCAAAAATCCAAATGATAATGATGATAAAGCACAATAAATGTCACCTTGATGATGAAGCTCTCATGGAAGGAAGAAGATCTTCAATGCCATGAGGAGATGATATAATCCAACCTGCAAAAACAAGCACAATAACAAGGCTATGCTCTGTAACACAATGATATCACAAGTATGCCAAGTATACATTAAGTTCACAATAATCTTCTAACATAATAATCTTCTCTTGTTTCTAAATGATAACCTAAACATGCTTATATATGCAACTACTAATATTCCTGCCAAGAATTTCATATTTGAAACTTAAGATGTTAGCCTGGAAACCAAATAACGATCACAAACTTGACATTTGAATAGGTAGACCCAAAATAGGGCTGGACTAGGGCACTAGCGCCCTTGTCCACCCCCTTGTCTTTGTTCTGGGATCATCAAAATAGACCCCCTTAGGTCCCATTTGTCACAAGACCCAAGGGTTTTCTCATTGGGAGTCTGAATTATCATGCAAGATGCTCTAAAGACTTAGGAGCTAAACCTTAATAGGAAAAAGCCCCCAAGGGTGCATTTTTATGAAATAAAAAATTATAATCTAGCATTATTAGATATATTAAGTGTTCATAGATAGATATCTTGTGTGGACACATCATTCAAGGATGAGCAGTGTAATCAAATCACATGCACTAAGATCTCATTTCCATTACTTTTTGCTCCATCTAAATCTAGCATTGCTTCATCCATATCTTGTAATGATTCCTTGTAGTGCAGGTTCATATTAGTCTTCCAGATATAACTATATGGGATGAGTAGTTGGTAGATATATTAGGTTTGTTTTATGAGTCCCATCTTGCAAATTTAGAGGACACCATTGAGGATATTCATCTCCTCTTTAATGTTATCTCTATGGAGTTGCATCATCTTATTCGGATGTCATAAGGGCACATTCAAACCCTCTAGTTCTTTCTCTACTTATATCTACTTCTATAATGATAGATTCTATAGATATTCATGAGTCCACATTTATAACTCTATCATCATTCATTTTGACACCCTTTGAAAGAGTACCAAATTCTCATTAATCCACTTGTCTTGCCTATGGTGAGCATTATACATCCATGGTTACAATGTACGTAAATATTTTATGGTACCTAATTTATCTTATCACTATTTATCATAGTTTGGAATTGGCTTGGATATCCTTGATTAACATTTAAAGGACTCATCTTCATCTTTAGATCTTTTTCTACATCTATTTCTAAAAGGTTCTAATTTGTCACTTTTTCCAATTAGGCCTAGGAGTTTTGATTTTATCATGGCACCTCTCAACACCAACATGGTGACACCTAGAAGCAACTCCTATAGGCATTATACATTCTTAACTCTCTTACCTCATGGTCCTTTAACAAATGGGAAGATATCTTGCATACACCTTTGGATTTATTTCTTCCTAAGTGGAGAAATGTTGTTCAAGAATCCTAGACCATCTTTAGCATTTAGTGTCAAGCATCTACATTGGCATAGGAAACTACACATTAGGGGGCTTTTATGGTCTCTCTTCTTTTGTCTATTCTAGGAGGGAGTTTTTCCTCACATGGGGTTTTATCCTTCTCATATATTTTGATGGGGGTCACCTAGACATTCTCTCTTCATCCTCTCTTTGGGGGGGTTTTTCTCCTCTTCTTTTCAAGGGTATCATCATTGTACATTGGTAAATAACATGACCTATTAGCCAAGATCATATTATCTTTTAATTTCTCTTAATTTTCACTTATTGGGGGTTGTTGGTGTAATATTTTATTCACCTTAGATATATTCTATCTCAAGTGTGATATTTCACGTATTTTATAAGTTAACTTAGGATAATTAGGATATTTAATTATTCTCACCTAAGTGGGTAATAATGGCATGTGTACACCTTGAGTTGAGGTACACATGTGCCACCACTACCTCATCAATTCTTTATTGATGATAGTAAGGTGCCACCTCTATTTAGTCAAGGACATCTCTATATCAATTAGACTGAGTTAAATCACCTATTGATTGAGAGTGATTAAATGTTAACTCATACCTCTTAGACATTTCATCTCCTTGATTCATGCATCCAAGAGACCTATATATTTGTATGTTACTCTTTGTAATATCTCTCCATAATTTTGAATATAGAAATTCCTTATTCATTTTCCTAGTTTTGTTATTAGCTTATAGGAATTTGCTCTTGGGTAGATTTTTTGTTCATAACAAATTTACACACACACACATAGAAAATTCTTATCATTTGTTCCCTATAATCATTTCCAACTTCAACCCTTTGAGAATAAACACATAAGAATGGATAATTTTAACCTTCCAATAAGAATGTAAGATAAGGAATGAATGGATAATTATACACACATTAATCTACCCTTTTATCACTCTATCTAACTCATTTCATGGAATAAGATAATTCATTAACATAACTTTCCAATGCAAGCATAGGGATAGAATTATATTTAAGAATTAAAGGTGACTTTTAATTCACCATGAATTACTCATTCACCACATCAACTTAAAAGCAAGAAATATTACTTTCCACTATTTATTGAACATTGCATCAATTCACACACATTATGAAAAAGGAGTGTTCAAGAATGAGATAAAAAGTATACAAGGTGATTTAAGCTTCCAAAAACAAGATTCACATGAATACTAAATGAATAAGATTGAATGGGGAGAAAGTGTATTTCATTCACTTTAATTATAATAAGATAGATTCATTTCATATCAAACACTTATAGGGATGTGAGAGAGATCACAAGCATACTTATATTCAAATCCAAATGCATCATTAGCACTTAACCATTTATCTTATAAAAGTGATAAGGTGAGAGAAAGAGAGTACAAACACAATTTCCATAATGATAGTGTAGACACCTAAAATTGACCTTGTCATCTTGACATTACTAACATCATCCATCTTTTGACATCTTATGACACTTTCATCTTAGGACCCTGTTGAACACACCAGGATACTGAGAGGGGGGGTGAACCAATATCTAAACAAACTTTAAATCCTCTAGAGTAGATTAAAACTTAAGCATTATAGCATCAACATAAACATAAAAGTGTTGGAAACAAGGTAGATAACTAAGAGGGGGGGTGAATTAGTTATCTCAAAATTTCTTTGAGTTTCTTTTCTTTTGTTATCTTAATATTCAGTGTTGTATTAAAACATGAAAGCATATGTAATCATAAGAACAGAAATAAAATCAAGACCCATAACACAAGGATTTTTACATGGAAACCCTGTTAAGGGAAAAACCACAGGGTGACTAGCCCAAGATTGTATCCTCTATTAAAAGAGTAAGGAGTACAAAAATGGCACTTGCTAATTAGGGCTCAATGCCCAAGCACACTGCTCACAAGAGGCACACTGCCTACAAGAGACTCACTGTCTATAAATCTTATAGAAGATAATCAAGTGTTTGAACTGATGAGAGGCACTACAAATGTAGGAGTTCAGTTCTGGTTTAGGCATAATATACTGATCTGATGTACTTCATTCTTCCTCTGTTTAATGATGTTGTTCTATCACATACCAGACTTGAATTGTTGTTCTCACACTTCTCCCTACTTTTTTTCACACTTTATTTCATCACTTGTTCACACACACACTTATATGCAGAAATCTATCTGGTATATATATTTGCATCAAGGATTTTTATCAACTTTCTAGTCAGCAACAAGAACACTGCAAGTTATTAATCTGTCGGCTGAATCCATGCTTGATTTGTGATGTGTATCAAAAACATAGGCATAGAAGTCATTAACCATGTCGGCCAACAATGTATAATCCCACAAATTGCTTGATCAACACCTTTTACTCATCTAGATTGAAGTTTCATACTCTATTGGTCAGTTCTTCCTCTATCTACTCTACTTGACTGGAACCCAACACTTAGATGCTCATATCTTTTTCTTGCTTTATCACCGGAGGCTAAATCTTTGGAATACAGTAGTCATGATACCCCTCTTGACTTGTCCAAGTCCACAACTTACTGAGTTACACCATCTGAGAGATCTGAACCTGATTGTCAGACCTTGTTACATACTCTATTCTTGTTCACCGGATCAAAACATTCTTCAATCTGACTTCCGGTAAAGGCATATTATGTACTGCGGATGTGTGGGATAGACTTTGTTGCCATCAATGACAACACTAATGAAGCCACATAGTGTCTCTTGCCAACAATCTCCCCCTTTGGGAGTAATGGCAACACTTAGTGAAAAATGGCTAAGTGATGTAGTAACTCCCCCTTGGCTGATGCTCTGTCTTTTGTACTATTTTACCGAAGCTCCCCCTTAGCTAGATTCCACATTTTTTACTACTCCTCACTCCCCCTTTGACATCAATGGAAAAGGACGAATTTGCATACCAAAAATTTTGCAAAAATTGTCCTATACATGGTCACATAAGTATATATAAATCATATGTTATACTTACATATACTTAAGTATATCTGCAAAAGTAGTCTTCAACTATACAAACTCTATGGCCCAGCTCTGCTTCATCCTATCCAAGATGGAGATGTGACCACTCAACAAAAATGCATATGCTTCTGCCCTTCTTAAATCTATTGGGTCACTAGTCCGGGTTGTGGTCTAAGCATCTGTTAAGGCCTCATGCATTGCCTCTAGCTTAGGGATAATTATCCCTCTAAGTTCACCCATTCTATTCATTATGTTCTTCTTTTCTTTGTCTAGCCTCTTTATTTCATTTATGATAACAATAGCCTGGCATTCTTGACTCATTAGAGGGGAGGAAAGAGGGTCAAAATTCTGAACTAGACTTGACAGTTTTTCTTCCTATTCTTTTACCTTCTCTTCAATATATTTTGTCAATTTGGGCCAAGATAAATAGAATTTGTATATGTCCCCACCATCTTTAAGAGCATTTCCAATGCTCTTTATTCCAATGTCTAGGGTCCTCCTATCATTAGTAATAAGTCCTTGAACTTCAGTGAATCTTTTTCCCAAAAACTCCTTCAGGACCTTTGCTTCTGTTGATTTCTCTAGAGATTCAAAATGAGTGTCAACAGAGTTTACTAAGTTTTTCAAGTTACCGGATGGTGAGGCCGAAGGATCCTTTTGATAGAATGGCATGATCTTCTCCAGCATCCCGGATGCAATCTCCAACAGTTCACAATCCTCCATGTGAGATTTCAAGAGTTTTTCTTTAGCCTTGGCTTGGGCAAAAGATGCTATCTTCATCATCTGTACTAGAGAGAGTGTCCAGATTTAGGGGCCCTTGAAACAGCTCCAATTCATCTAACTCCATCACCTCTTTGTCTAAGAAGTTCTTCACTCTCTGTAGTGTCTCTGTTGATTTAAGATAAACAACTGAGAGGGGAGGTTGAATCAGTTGTCTCAAACTTTCTTTCTTTTAAACACTTAAAACCTTTTGTAATTTTAACAACATAATAATAAATCAATCATGGAAGCACAATGTAGTAATTCAAGAGCATAAACATGTTAACACATATGACACTGAGATTTTAACATGGAAAACTTGATTAAGGGAAAAACCACGGGGTGACTAACCCAAGATTGTATTCTCTATTAAAAAAATAGGAAGAACAAATAGTACTTGCCAATTAGGGCTCACTGCCTGAGCACACTGCTCACAAGAGGCCCGCTACCTACAGGAGACACACTGTCTACAGAATAATAAATATTACATACTTGAACTGAAGATTAGCATCTTCACCATGCTTGAGTCAGTTTCTTTTAAGCTCAATACTTCTCCTCTCTACCACTTCCTCATCTTCACCAATGATACTTTAAAATGACTTCACCAATCTTATTTATACAAAACATCGACTTGGGATAAACATCCAAGTCGGCACAACACATACTTTATTTTATTACAGAGCAACTACACAAATGAAACTTAACTTATTACAAAACTTCATGTGTATCTTCACACTGTCGGCCACACATATCTAGGACTTCAATCTTCCTTTAGGAACACACCAAGCTTTGCAGAACATCTTCAGGATCATCTGCAAGATGTGTAAAACATAAGGTTGGCCATGATTAGGAAGAACATCATCATCCAAAAGTAAATCTTCAATTACGAGCTTAATCTTCAATGCGGACTACCAACACGTACTAGACACAATCTAGAGACCCCCACAAGCTTGTCTGAATCACCAAGAACATCCACACCACTTCTGTTCACTAAAATCATTTGCATCTTCATCTAGAACCTCAAGAACATAGTCTATCATCACTGTCACATTAGAATAAAAGCTTGCAGACCTCCAGACCATGAACCAATTGAGTTGTCAATTCACATTGGCTTCCTAAACACTCCACCAAATCCATACATCAAGATATTGCATTTCTGGATCTCACCAGGCCTATTTGTGTCACTTTGTCACCCCTGAACATTTACCAGAACTGGTTTCACTTATATGGCCATAATTTCTTCAAATCTTCATGTGGACCTCTCAAATCTTGATTGGATCATATTTAGACACATATATGCAAACCCTTTGATGCACATCCTCTAATCTCCATCTATCAGGGATCTTCACTTCATAGAGCTTCACTGTCTTCACTGTTCTTCTTTGTTTCTGATAGGACTAATTTTCTCAATATCCTCAGCACACAGCTCATCCAATCCTTGACATTAATGCAACAGGAGTATTTTGACATCAATGACAACACCGATTAGGCCCATACTTGCAAAAATCTCCCCCTTTGTCATTGATGGCAACATATGATGTGAAAAACTATTTTAACCATCAAGACAAGAACTTCTCCTCACTTACTGACATAGCTCCCCTATCAACAACAACCATTCACATGTATTCTCTTCCTTTACTACTCCCCCTTTGATCAACAACCACTTTTTGTTTTTCACATGTCTTCTCTCTCCCTTTTCCATCAATGGCAAAGGGCACATACTTGCATCAATATTCTAAATCATACAAACTACTCCCCCTGAGTAGCAACTTCCTATCATCAATCTGGATCACAAGGTATGACTGTGAGATCCACCAGACTGATGCACATCAGTGCACCTTAATTCAGAACCAGAGGAGTAATAACCCCTAACTTCTCCCTGAGATACTCAAAAGAGTCCTTAGGTAGAGGTTTAGTAAAGATGTCTGCAATCTGATCCTTGGAGGACACAAACTCCAATCTAACTTTATTCTTGTTCACCTGCTCTCTCAAAAAGTAAAACTTGATGGATATATGTTTTGTCTTTGAATGCAACACCAGATTTTTTGATATATTTATTGCACTTGAGTTATCACAAAAGATTGTGATGGGTTCTTCATACTCCACTCTGATGTCTCTTAGCATTTGCTTCATCCATAATACTTGAGTGCAACTGCCTACTGCTACAATATATTATGCTTCTGCAGTAGATAGAGATATTGTCTCTTGTTTCTTGCTTAGCCAAGAAACCAATCTTTTTCCCAAAAATAATGCACCACCACTGGTACTCTTCCAATCATCCACATCTCCTGCCCAATCTACATCTGTAAATGCATGAAGAGAGAAATCATGATCCCTAGGATACCATAAACCATACTCAGCTATTCCTTTTAGATATCTGAGAATTCTCTTGATTGCCATGACATGAGATTCTCTAGGGTCAACTTGAAATCCGGCAACAAGACCAACAGCATTCATAATGTCAGGTCTGGTTTGGGTAAGATACAGTAGTCCTCCAATCATTGACCTGTACTTTTTTTTATCAGCCTTAGGAGATTCATCATCTTTTCTTAGTTTACATCTGGTTGCCATGGGAGTATTCATTGGTTTTGAATCATCCATCCCAAATTTCTTCAACAATTCTTTCACATATTTAGTCTATGATATGAAGATTCCCTTCTTTGATTGAGTGATTTGCAGACCCAAGAAGAAATTCATTTCCCCAAACATAGACATCTCAAATTCACTTTTCATTTGATTTGCAAAGGTTTTGCACATACTATCTCTTCCTCCAAAAATAATATCATCAACAAATACTTCAACAATCAAGATATTTTCATTTTCAATCTTGAAGTACAAGTTAATGTCAGCAGTACCTTTGTTGAAACCAATCTTCAAAAGATGTTTATCCAGTCTTTCATACCAGGCTCTTGGGGATTGTTTGAGTCCATATAGTGCTTTCTTCAACTTGCAAACCATATCACCATGACCAGACAATTGAAATCCATCCAGTTGCTCAATGGATACTTTTTCTTCCAAGTCACCATTGAGAAAGGTAGACTTGACATCCATCTGATATACTTTGAAATCCTTGAAGGCAGCAAAAGCAAGAAATAATCTGACTACTTCAATTCTTGCCACCGAAGCAAAAGTTTCTTCAAAATCAACTCCTTCTACTTGAGAATAACCCTTGCAGACCAATCTAGCTTTATTTTTGACTACTTCACCATCTTCATTCAGTTTGTTCTAGAAGACCCATTTGGTTCCAATCACATTTTTATTTCTAGGTCTGGGAACAAAATCCCAAGTGTGATTTTTCTCAATCTTCATCAATTCTTCCTCCATTTCTTTGGCCCATCTTTCATCATTGCATGCTTCATTTACTATTTTTGGTTCAATCTTTGAAATTAGACAATACTTTTCTAAATCTTGAGCAATCTTTCTTCTTGTTTGAACACCTTTGCTTCTATCACCTATGATCTAGTCTTCAGAGTGATTTAGTCTTACATACCTGGGAGTTTTGTGAATTTCTTGCACTTCTATTTCTTGGACAAGTTCATTTAGGCTTGTCTCTTCTTCCTGTATTTCAGGATTCTCCAGATCAGTATGGATCTAAATTTTAGAAGGGGCTTGAACTTCTTGAATCAAAACATCATTCTGATCATCTTCTTCATATTCATAAAACTTTGATGGTTTTTCAATGCCTTCATCAACTTTCACATTTGTACTTTCTATAATCTTTCTCAATCTCTTGTTATAACACCGGTATGCTTTGCTTTGAGTAGAATAACCCAAGAATATTCCTTCATCACTTCTAGCATCAAATTTTCCAAGGTCTTCATCTCTTTTAATGTAACATTTGCTACCAAAGACTCTGAAATACTTCACAGTAGGAGTGATGCCAAACCAAAGTTCATAAGGGGTCTTACTAGTATTGTTTCTGATTTGTACTCAATTAAGAGTATAGATAGTAGTGCTTATAGCTTCTCTCCAGTAGATCTAAGGAACATTTGCCTCCATCATCATGGTTCTAGATGCTTCCTGGATGGTCTGGTTCTTTCTTTTCACTACTCCATTCTGTTGTGGAGTCCTTAGAGTAGATAACTGTCTTTTTATCCCATGTTTCTCACAGAATTGTATGAATTCTTCAGATGTGAATTCTCCACCTCTATCAAACCTAAGACATTTTATGTTTAACCTAGTTTCATTCTCTACCATAGCCTTGAATATTTTGAATTTCTCAAGAGCCTCAGATTTTTCTTTTAGGAAAGTCACCCACATCATCCAGGAATAGTCATCAATTAGTAACATGAAATATCTATCACCTTGCAAACTCCTAATTCTTGCTGGTCCACATAGATCAGTATATACTAAGTCCAACAATCTGGTAGAAGATTATTCCTTACTTTTAAATGTGACCCTGCTCTATTTACCCAATTGACATTCTTTGCACAAACTATTAGTAGGTTTTACCAATCTTGGAAGATCTCTTATAGCCTGAGTATTGCTTATCTTGATGATATTATCAAAATTTACATGACACATTCTCCTATGCCACAGCTTACTCTGATCAATTTGAACAAATAAACAACTTTTGCCAATACCAACCAAGTGGAAGATGTTACCTTTTGTTTGAGTACCGGATGCAATCTTTGTTCCAGAACTTTCAAAGATTTTACATTTTCTATTTTTGAATCGGAGATCATAGCCTTTGTCTACCAATTTCCCAACACTTAGAAGATTATGCTTGAGGCCTTCAACATACAGTACATCACTAGTTTTATTCTTTCCATCAAAAGAAATAGTTCCTCTACCTCTGATTCTGCCAGCAGAATTATCACCAAATTTTACAACTCCTCTTTCGTATCTTTCCAAATCTATGAACTTATTTTTGTCACCAGTCATATGATGGGAGCATCCACTGTCAATGACCCATTCATCCTTCTCTTCAATTTGAGCAGCCAAAGCTCTTTCTATCTATTTATGATTGACAAATTCAGTGGGCAATGGATCTTCTTCCTTATGGCTATAAACACCTAGTCACTTCCGGATTTGTTTCATGTCTCTGATTCATCACCTATTACTCCTTCATCATCATTGTCTTCATGAACATAGTAACATTTCTTTTGGAATCTTGATTTATTTGGATTTGTCCTTGAAAATCTTTCTAGACACCTTGAAGCAAAATGACCAATCTTGTTGCAGTTGAAACATTTGAAAGGCAATTTTCCTTCATACTTACCGGATCCTCTTGGCAGTCTTTTTGCAATAAGGGCTTCAAGTTGAGTAGCTTATGTCTCATCTTCTTCCAAATCTTTTCTTTCTTTTTCATACCATGATAGTTTCTTTGAGGAGTTCTCTCCTAGATCATATCTTTGTTTACCTTTTACAGAGGCACTAGCTTTGAATGCATATTCAGTCTTGGGGGGCATCTCTGAACTCAACCAATTCAAATACAACTAATTTTCCAACCAATTGATCTCTTGTGATATTTGATAAAGATCGGAATTCTTTAATAGTAGCAACCTTGTGTTTGTAGGCAGGAGGTAGGGATTTGAGAACTTTAGCAACAATCTCATCTTCATCCAAGGTTCCACTGACACACCTAATGCCACAGACAAGCTCATTTACTTTTGGCATAAATGTAGTGATATTCTCATCTTCATTCATCTTTCAAACTCTGTAGCTTGGCACATTTAACGTATTTGTCTCCTTCATGCAGAAGTTCCAGCTTTGCCCAAATCTCATACGCGGTTTTTAAATCCATAACATTTGTCAGTTCTAAATCAGATAAGGCACTTGGCAAGGCTTCTTTAGCTCGAAGATTATCTTCAACATCTCTGATTTTATCTACATTTGTCAAACCATTCTTTGGAGGAACATACTTCTTTGAAGTTATGATCCAATATTGCATTCTTATACATTGCAAGTGACACTCCATGCGGCTTTTCCAAAGAGTGTAATTAGTTCCATCAAACCTCGGACTATCCTTCTTGTAGGAAGACATCCTGGATCTCCTCAAGTGATTAAGCTCTTTTTAGAGGAACTTAGCTCTGATACCAATTGTTGATTTAAGACAAACAACTAAGAGGGGGGGTGAATCAGTTGTCTCAAACTTTCTTTCTTTTAAACACTAAAAACCTTCTGTAATTTTAACAGCATAATAATAAATCAATCATGGAAGCACAATCTAGTAATTCAAGAGCATAAACATGTTAACACATATGACACCAGGATTTTAACGTGGAAAACCCGATTAAGGGAAAAACCACGGGGTGACTAACCCAAGATTGTATTCTCTGTTAAAACAATAGGAAGAACAAATGGCACTTGCCAATTAGGGCTCACTACCCGAGCACACTGCTCACAAGAGGCCCGCTGCCTACAGGAGACACATTGTCTACAAAATAATAAATATTACATACTTGAACTGAAGATTAGCATCTTCACCATGCTTGAGTTAGTTCCATTTAACCTCAATACTTTTGCTCTGCTTTTTGCTCTTCTCCGCTCTACCACTTCCTCATCTTCACCAATGATACTTTAAAATGACTTCACCAATCTTATTTATACAAGACATTGACTTGGGATAAACATCCAAGTCGGCACAACACATACTTTATTTTATTACAGAGCAACTACAAAAATACAACTTAACTTATTACAAAACTTCATGTGTATCATCACACTATCGACCACACATATTTGGGACTTCAATCTTCCTTGAGGAACACACCAAGCTTCGCAGAACATCTTCAGGATCATCCGCAAGATGTGTAAAACATCTGGTCAGCCATGATTAGGAAGAACATCATCCTCCAAAAGTAAATCTTCAATTACAAGCTCAATCTTCAATGCGGACCGCCAACACGTACTGGACACAATCTAGAGACCCCCACAAGCTTGCCTGAATCACCAAGAACATCCACACCACTTCTGCTCACTGAAATCATTCGCATCTTCATCTGGAACCTCAAGAACACAGTCTATCATCACTGTCACGTTAGAATAAAAGCTTACGGACCTCCAGACCACAAACCAATTGAGTTGTCAATTCACATTGGCTTCCTAAACACTCCACCAAATCCCCAAATCAAGATATTGCATTTCTAGATCTCACCAGACCTATTTGTGTCACTTTGTCACCTCTAAACATTTGCCAGAACCGGTTTCACTTAAATGGCCATAAGTTCTTCAAATCTTCATGCGGACCTCTCAAATCTTGACCAAATCATGTTTAGACACATATCTGCAAACCCTTTGATGTGCATCCTTTGATCTTCATCTATCAGGGATCTTCACTTCATAGAGCTTCATTGTCTTCACTATTCTTCTCTGTTTCTGATAGGACTAATTTTCTCAATATCCTCAGCACACAGATCATCCAATCCTTGACATTAATGCAACAGGAGTATGTTCACATCAATGACAACATCGGTTAGGCCCATACTTGCAACAATCTCTTGTTGGTGATTGAGTCTTCTTTGAAATGTCAGAAGAGTCATCATTAGTCTTATCTGCTTGTTCTTCTTCTTTTCCCTTAACCTCTTCTTCTCCTCTCTTCTACCTTCTCGTTCAACTTCAGAGTCTAGAATGTCTATCACAGTTGTAGTGGGATCCAGAGGAGAGATGTTACCTGTGTTTGTTGCTTCATGAACTTCCTCCTCCGGAACTAAAGAGTCTAAGTTCTTAGAGATCTCTTCATTTATTTTCTTTAATCCTTTGACATCCTTGTCAGAAGTTTCTTCATTGAGTGCGTTTAATCCTTCAACATCCATGGTAGAAGGTTCTTCATCTGTTTCTTCTACAATGGGAAGATTGAATCTCTTCAAGGCATTCCAGAGGATATCTTTTGTTTCACTTGCTACTTGGTTTGTTTCTCCAAGCATGAGTTTATTCATTCTTGCCTTACTCCAGAACTCATCCATACAATCTTTGAAAATCATGTTCATTTGTTTTGGAGTGATGGAAGGATAAAGCTAAATTGCTATCTGCTCCTGAATCTCTAAGTCTTTTGCCTTTGCATTCTCTTTTCTCAGCTCAAGTACTTTTTCTAGACTCTTAGGAATTAATGATATAATTTTAATGAAAGCTTTATTGTAAATGTTCAAGTACTTGATAGTAGCTTCTTCCAAAATTCTCTTGTCAACATCACTGTATTCATCATAGAACTCAGTCACCTTCTGCAAGTTCCCATCCATAGTGACTGCCTTGATGATGTCATCAATGGAAAGAGTGGGCTTTTCTCCAAATTCCCCTGCTTTCTCTTCCTCCTTATTGCTAGCAGAGAACTTCTCAGATGTTCTCTTTTTCTTTATTTCCCTAATTTCTTCATCTGATTTTGTTGCCTCATCATCTTTATGGCTTGTAAACTTCCTTGAGGCTTTGGTCTTCATCCTCTTTTCTCCTTTTCCAGATGTCTTGACTTCTAGTTTGGTAGACTTTGAGCTTTTGGAAGTGACAGGAGTAGAACTCTTAGAGGATCTAGTCCTAGAGGACATTTGTGCAAGGGCACTTTCTTTCTTAGCTTCTTCTCTTTCTTTCTCTGCCTTCTCCATTTTATCTCTATTAGCATCTAGAGCCTCCTTTGATATGCCAAATCTTTTGGCAAATTCCTCTACTTCCCTTCTTACTTTCCTCTTTATCTCTGGTTGTCTTAACTCAACATGTATTTTTACACTTAGCTCTTGAAAGGTGCCAAACCTTTCTGCTTCAGTGTCCTTAGGCTGGCTCAGTAGATGTTGAATATGTAGCTCCAAGATTTTTTCATCGACCTCATATCCCATAGGCATTACCCACACAGTTGTTGGCTCAACTGCCTCCATTAGGCATTGATCAGTGTCAACCATGAAGCACATTGTGTCCTTGTATTTTTCAACTATGGATTGAGGTATTCTCTCTCTAGCTTGCATCATGCTTTGGAAGTTCTTAAAGTAACCCTAGAGGGCTATATTTTGGGCTTAAGCATCACCAAGTCCATACATGTAATCTCTTATCTGAATTGCAACCGGTTTATCATTTTGCCAAACCTAGCCACTTGATCCAGGTAGCTCATTCATATAATAGAAGAATAGACACAATATTAGACAACCATATTTAAAGGAATTCTTCTTATCCTTTTTGATCTTTTGTAGGTTTTCTAATAGTTGATTTAGAAAAAGTTCACACATGTCATAATCTACATATTCCCTCAACATCTAATATGCTGCATAGATTGTTGTCCCAGACATAGAATTCTTCCTGCTCGAATGATAGATTTTGTAGCCGATTATCATTGAGGCAAACTTGACGTCCGGATCTGTGATGTCATCTATGGTCATTGCTCTTTTGTCAAAGTTAGATCCAGTGGCTTCAGTTACTGTTTAGTTCTTCACAGATTTAAGTGCAGGTAACCCACCAGATGAATGCAGTCTGGTTACTGCCCTAATGGCATCTTTAGTTATCTTGAAGGGCCTCATTAGCCATATGAAGTTATCATGCATCCTACTTAGAACATACCGGACCCAATCATCTTCTACAAAACATGGAAAATGTATACAATGTCTAAAGTGTTTATCCCAGACGGCCTTGAATTCAGGTTTGAGTTCAAAATTCTCATCTATTAGTTGTTTGTGATAAATGTCCATCAATTTTGAGTCTCCAAATTCATCAATGTTGGCATGGATATAAACCCTAACATCTTCTACATGCAATACTCCATGCGGAATGCTAGAAAATACACCCAAAGGATCAACTTCTAGAGATTTATAAGGGTGTTTCTTGAATTTAGGACGTGACCTATCATAGATCTTGACAACCATTGGAGTAGTCATTTTGCAAGAGATTCAGAGAGAGATTTTTAGAATGGAAGTACCTTTTGATGCTTTAGAGTTTGAAATAGGAGCCGGAACAAATTGTTGGTTGAATTCATTTTCCAGTTGATCTTGAGTGAATTGTAGAATCTTTGTTGCAGAGCTCTTCTTTTCTTCTTCATGAGTGCAAGTGTGCAAATAATGAGTGAAAGAACCCTTTTATCCTTACGTAAACCCTAATTTTCTTTTGTAATAAATGCACAACTTAAGTTATCTAGTTGCCCTATTTTGAGGGAGATCTTGAATCACTGAGCTAAACTTAGAATCATTATCAGTGAGGATTGACAGCGTATCTTCTTTTCTTCAATCATATCATGGCTCCACAGATCAAATCATTTCAATTCTGAATCATACTAGATCCGTCTATGAAACTCTGCTTTACCGAATAGCTCCCAGAACTGGATTAACTTGAGCAATTATAAGTCTTGCAAAACTCCATGCGGATCTTTCACATTTTGACTGAAGGTTATTTGGCTGATTTTCTGAGAACCCTTTAATCTGCAGTGTCAGATGTTTACTCAATGTGCCAAATTTAGGCACTAGCTGGGTGGATGGGGGAAATTATTCTTCTCTGTGACTCCCTCTGAGCCAGAGCCCACCCTTTTAGTTTCTGGAAGGAATATCAGCACCGGATTCTGGTGTGGATCCATCCCTAATATTTTATGTACTCTTCTTTACCCAAATCTTGCTCATCTCCTTTTGAACTTCATTCGCATTCACTATACCTTTCCCCTTATCTTGTTTCTAATTATGTTCCACTCAACCTTTTCTATCCTGATTTTTGTTTCTATAGAATTTGGCAATATGACCAGATCTATTGCAATTGTAACATACAACATTTCTTTGCTTATTTGATTGATATCCTCTTGATCTTCATTGATTAGCCATATGTCCCATTCTATTGCATGCAAAGCATCTACCATTGAATGAATTGTTTATTTGCATATTTTTGCATTCATGAGATTTGTGACCATACCTTTTGTAGTTGAAACATTGTCCAGAGAAGGATGGATTAGTCTAATTCATTCTCCTCCTGCACTGAGTTGCTTTATGACTGAAATTGTTGGAATTGAAGCAGTATTCATTGAAGGATGGATATCTTTGAGCATTTGGTTTCCTTACCAGAGGTCTTCTAGGCCTGTTTCTTTGATTTCTTGATCCAAAGTTCTTCTGACTTGATCCAGAGCTTTCACCTTTCTCATATCCCAAGCCATGCTTATCATCTACCTTCTTTTGGCTTTCAAGAAGAACTTCAAATTGGGCTAAGCTTATCTTGAATTTTTCTTTGTATTCATTTACAGTTTGAAGATCTTGTTTAAGAGTGTCTATCTGATTCTCAAGTTGTTCTTCATTGTCTCTAGCTTCTTTAAGATTAGATTCAAGATGCCTGATTATTTTGTCCATTTTGTGGCAATCCTCTATTTTCTCCTTGAGGGTTTATTTTAGATTATCTTCAATCTTTCTTTTTTCTTCAATTTCTTGGGTGAATCTCATAACCCCTGATTCCATTTCATGCCTTACCATAATGACTTCTTTTGACAGCCTCTCACATAGCTTATTTTTCTCATTCAGATCTTCATTAGTATCATTGACTTCATTCTGATTGGCTAATTTTGAATTAGTTCCTTTCTCCTTTTCATAGAGATACTAAGTTTTTCTTTTAGCTCATTTATGAATTCATCAGCTTGTTTGAGTCTTTCTCTCAAATTATTGACTTCAGATTGAGATTGTTCAAGATCATCCAGGGTAGACTGAAGTTGTTCCTTTTGTTAGCAAGAGACACTGTGTGGCTTCATGATTGTTGTCATTGATGGCAACAAAGTTCATCCCACACATCTGCAACACATAGTATGTCTTTACCAGAAGTCAGATTGAAGAGTGTTTTGGTCCAATGAACAAGAACAGAGCATGCAGCAAGGTCTGACAATCAGGTCCAGATCTCTCAGAGGATGTATCTCAGCAAAGTACAGACTTGGGGAAGTCAAGAAGAGTACCACGACTACTACATTCCAGAGATTGAGCCTCTGGTGATGAAAGAGTGAAAAGATATGAGCATCTAAGTGTTGGGTTCCTAACAGGTAGAGCAGACTGAGGAAGAACTGACTAGCAGAGCATCAAATTTTAATCCAGATGAGAAACTGATGATGGTCAAGCTAATTCAGAGATCATATATGGTTGGCCCACTTGATTGATGACTTCTAACTCTATGTCTTGAATATGCATCACATATTAAGCATGGATCCAGCCGACAGATCTGCCTTGTAAATATCTTGAACATTCCAGTTGCCGACTAGAAAGATGTTTAAATCCTTGATGTGAGTATATATACTAGATTGATTTCAATATGAAGGTGTGTGTGTGTGTGTGTGTGATATAGTGTGTGAGGAAAGGCAGAGAGTAGAGTGGAAGCAGGAATACAAGTCCGGTATGTAACAGAACAGCAGCACTAAATCAAAGGAAGAATGAAGTGCAGTAGATCAGTATACTAAGCCCAACTGGAACTGAACCTCAACATATGTGGATGCCTCTCATCAGTTCAAACACTTGGTTACCTTCCATAAACATTGTAGACAGTGAGTCTCTTGTAGGCAGTGTACCTCTTGTGAGCAGTATGCTCGGGCAGTGAGCCCTAATTGGTAAGTGTCATTCTTATTCTTTTAATAGAGAATACAATCTTGGGTTAGTCACCCCATGGTTTTTCCCTTAACAAGGTTTTCCACGTAAAAATCCTTGTGTTATGTGTGTTGATTTTATTTTTGCTCTCATGATTATGTATGCTATTATGTTTTGATGCTGCACTAATATTAAAGAAGAAAAGAAAGTTAAGATATTTAAGATAACTGATTCACCCCCCATCTCAGTTATCTACCTTGTTTCTAACAACTGGTATCAGAGCTAAGTTCCTCCAATTAGAGCCTAACAGCTTGAGGAAGATCTGGGAATCTCAATGGATATGTATGGTATGAGGGAACAACTTCAGTTTGCCCTAGATGATCTTGAGCAATCTCACTCTAAAGTCAATAACTTGAGGGAAAGACTCAAACAAGCTGATGATTTCATAAATGAACTAAAAGAAAAACTGAGTATCTCTATGAAAAAGAGAAAGGAACTACTTCAACATTTAGCAAGTCAAAGTGAAGCCAATGATACTAATGAAGATTTGAATGAGAAAAATAAGCTATGTGAGAAGCTATCAAAAGAGGTCATTATGGTCAGACATGAAATGGAATCAGGGGTTATGAGATTCACCCAAGATATTGAAGAGAAAAGAAAAATTGAAGATAATCTAAAACAATCTCTCAAGGAGAAGTCAGAAGACTGCCACAAAATGGATAGAATAATCAGGCATCTGGAATCTGATCTTGAAGAAGCTAGAGATAATGAAGAACAACTTGAGAATCAGATAGACACTCTTAAAAGGGATCTTCAAACAGCAAATGAATACAAAGAGAAATTCAAGATAAGCTCTGCTCAACTTGAAGTTCTTCTTGAAAGCCAAAAGAGGGTAGATGACAAGCATGGCTTGGGTTATGAGAAAGGTGAAAGCTCCAGATCTGGTCAGAAGAACTCTAGATCAGGAAATCAAAGAAACAGGCCTAGAAGACCTCCAGTAAGGCAACCAAATGCTCAAAGATATCCATCTTTCAATGGATAATGCTACAATTGCAACAACTTCAGTCATAAAGCAACTCAGTGTAGAAGAAGAATGAATCAAACTAATTCATCCTTCTCTGGACATTGTTTCAACTACAAAAGGTATGGTCACAAATCTCATGAATACAGAAACATGCAAATAAATAATTCATTCAATGGTAGATGCTTTGCATGCAATAGAATGGGACATATGGCTAATCAATGCAGATCAAGAGGATATTAGTCAAATATATAAAGAAATGTTATTTTCTACAACTGCAATAGATCCAATCGTATTGCCAAATTCTATAGAAGTAAGAATCAGGATAAAAAGGGTCTGGTGTATCATAATCAAAATCAAGACATAGGAAAAGGAAAAGTGAATGTGGATGAAGTTCAAAGGGAGATGAACAAGATTTGGGTGAAAAGAAGTACAGAAAATGTTGGGGATGGATCCACACTAGAATCTGGTGCTGATATTTGATGTAGAGCAACACAATGAAAGCACTTAAAATAGGTATAAAAACCCATTAAACCCACAAAACCAACAGTACAAATAGAAATAATATTCAAAATGCTTTTAAAACCCCTTCGCAAAGTCCACATGATGCCAAAATGCATTCTTTTCTACTATCGGCATGATAATACATTTCCTGACCTTCTATCTCTGGTAATCCATTCGCATCTTCACCCATTTTGACCGCTACAGCCGGTCATCAATTGCATCAAACAAAAATGTATATTTCAACATACAATTGAAATATACAACCAGAACATACATTTGACAACTTCCTATAGCCGATTCTCTCTCCCGGTTCAACCGGTCACTCCTTGCACCCAACCCTTTGCTTCATCCGAATGTACATTCAAGACATGCTTTTGTAACATACAATCCTGATATGCAATAGCAGTATATACGCAAACTGACACTCGCATACAATAGCAATATACACATACACTGTCTGCGACATATAATTGATGGATACTGACAATTTGTATCTTCTCAACATGCAACGGCAGGATGTACACATACATCTACGATATACACAGGAAATGTTCGTGACATGCGACTGTCATATATTCATAAAATGCATAACTCCAACATACAAAACCAATGTGCATTTACCATGTACATTCAATAAACCCAATAACTTCCTCAATAATTTCTATAACCAAACAACACACAGAAAACAACAAAAATTTAACAAAATAGAAAATAAACTAAATACACGGAGGTCATTCCACTAATTTCACAGAAATCCACCAGTGGAATGATCCCAATCTACATTTCTGTAATTAGGCCAAAATACCCAATCTAGTTTTTTTCCTCTTTCTCAAAATTATACAAAAATATAGATCCATTATTTCTTCTCTTCCTCCCTTTTAAATCCGACTGTCTACTACTTCTAATAAATACGGACTTTAGCTATTTTAAAGACACCTATCTGGCCAATTACACACATGGTGGAAGGTGAACCACCAACAACCACCGATTATAATACCAAATAGTTCGGTTACATTCTTTTTAATCTTTCTTGACACATATAAACTTAAGATTACTTGGCTAATGACATTTGGACAAAATAGAATATGTAAGGGAATCTTTCAGATTCATTATGTTTTGAGGTGCTCCTACACCATACAACCAACCAACAAAATTTCCAAGTCCCTTGGAAATGTACCTGCAATATAAAACTTCTTTTTCTGCATCTCTTTTTGGCTTCAACTTCTGTCTCTTCAGCTTCAGACTTCAAATCTGCACATCAGTGACCAGCCAACCAACAAAATCAAACTACCATCTTCAGATCCTTTTACTCCCATCAGTGGAGTACTCTTCAGGCTGCAACTTCAAGTGCTTCTTCAGTCAGGTATCCATCTTTCTATTGCTTCACAACACCAACTCACCAAACCATTCATCTTACCCAACAACAGATTCTGGTGATGCACCTACCACTCTCTCCTTAGTGGTTTCTCTCTGCACCCTTATCCAGCCTAATCTCCATTGGAGAATGGTCATGATAGACCTCATCTTGTCTGCCCACACACACAACCTCAGAAACCTCCTTCTGCAGGTAGATAGAACAAGCACCTGCAACAGTCTAAGAACTTTGTCAGCCTTTAAAATACCTTATGAAATCTCTAACTTTAAAAATGGTCACCAACAAAACTTTAACTCTTCATCTGCCTTCAGAAATCAAAATATAGAACACCTCCTCCCAGAGCTTTCACTAGCTCTGATACCAATTTGATGCAAAGCAAACACAGTGATAGCACTTAAAATAGGTATAAAAACCCATTAAACCCACAAAACCAATAGTACAAATAGAAATAATATTCAAAATGCTTTTAAAACCCCTTCGCAAAGTCCACATGATGCCAAAATACATTCTTTTCTACTATCAGCATGATAATACATTTCCTGACCTTCTATCTCCGGTAATTCGTTCACATCTTCACCCGTTTTGACCGCTACAGCCGGTCATCAATTGCATCAAACAGAAATGTATATTTCAACATACAATTCAAATATACAACCAAAACATACATCTGACAACTTCCTATAGCCAGTTCTCTCTCCCGGTTCAACCGGTCACTCCTTGCACCCAACCCTTTGCTTCATCTGAATGTACATTCAAGACATGCTTTTGTAACATACAATCCCGATATGCAATAGCAGTATATATGCAAACTAACACTCGCATACAATAGCGATATACACATACACTGTCTATGACATATAATTGATGGATACTCACAATTTGTATCTTCTCAACATGCAACGGTAGGATGTACACATACATCTATGATATACACAGGAAATGTTCGTGACATGCGACTGTCATATATTCATAAAATGCATAACTCCAACATACAAAACCAATGTGCATTTACCATATACATTCAATAAACCCAATAACTTCCTCAATAATTTCTGTAACCAAACAACACACAGAAAACAACAAAAATTTAACAGAATAGAAAATAAACTAAATACACGGAGGTCATTCCACTGATTTCATAGAAATCCACCAGTGGAATGACCCCAATCTACATTTCTGTAATTAGGCCAAAATACCCAATCTAGTTTTTTTCCTCTTTCTCAGAATTATACAAAAAAATAGATCCATTCTTTCTTCTCTTCTTCTCTTTTAAATCTGTCTGTCTACTACTTCTAATAAAGACAGACTTTAGCTATTTTAAAGACACCTATTTGGCTAGTTACACATGTGGTGGAAGGTGAACCACCAACAACCACCGATTATAATACCAAATAGTTCGGTTACATTCTTTTTAATCTTTCTTGACACATATAAACTTAAGATTACTCAGCTAATGACATTTGGCCAAAATAGAATATGTAAGGGAGTCTTTCAAATTCATTATGTTTTGAGGTACTCCTACACCATACAACCAACCAACAAAATTTCCAAGTCCCTTGGAAATGTACCTGCAATATAAAACTTCATCTCTTTTTGGCTTCAGCGTCTGTCTCTTCAACTTCAAACTTCAAATCTGCACTTCAATGACCAACCAACCAACAAAATCAAACTACCATCTTTAGATCCTTCTACTCCCATCAGTGGAGTACTCTTCAAGCTGCAACTTCAAGTGCTTCTTTAGTCAGGTATCCATCTTTCTATTGCTTCACAACACCAACTCACCAAACCATTCATCTTACCCAACAGCAAATTCTGGTGATGCACCTACCACTCTTTCCTCAGTGGTTTCTCTCTACACCCTTATCCAACCTAATCTCCATTGGAGAATGGTCATGACAGACCTCATCTTGTCTGCCCACACACACAACCTCAGAAACCTCCTTCTACAGGTAGATAGAACAAGCACCTGCAACAGTCTAACAACTTTGTCAGCCTTTAAAATACCTTATGAAATCTCTGACTTTAAAAATGGTCACCAACAAAACTTTAACTCTTCATCTGCCTTCAGAAATCAAAATACAGAACACCTCCTCCCAGAGCTTTCGCTAGCTCTGATACCAATTTGATACAGAGCAAACACAGTGATAACACTTAAAATAGGTATAAAAACCCATTAAACCAACAAAACCAACAGTACAAATAGAAATAATATTCAAAATGCTTTTAAAACCCCTTCGCAAAGTCCACATGATGCCAAAATACATTCTTTTCTACTATCGGCATGATAATACATTTCCTAACCTTCTATCTCTGGTAATCCGTTCGCATCTTCACCTGTTTTGACCGCTACAGCCAGTCATCAATTGCATCAAATAGAAATGTATATTTCAACATGCAATTGAAATATACAACCAGAACATACATCTGACAACTTCCTATAGCCGGTTCTCTCTCCCGGTTCAACCGATCACTCCTTGCACCCAACCCTTTACTTCATCCGAATGTACATTCAAGACATGCTTTTGTAACATACAATCCTGATATGCAATAGCAGTATATATGCAAACTGACACTCGCATACAATAGCGATATACACATACACTGTCTATGACATACAATTGACGGATACTCACAATTTTTATCTTCTCAACATGCAACGCAGGATGTACACATACATCTACAATAAACACAGGAAATGTCTGTGACATGCGACTGTCATATATTCATAAAATGCATAACTCCAACATACAAAACCAACATGCATTTACCATATACATTCAATAAACCTAATAACTTCCTCAACAATTTCTGTAACTAAATAGCACACAGGAAACAATGAAAATTTAACAGAATAGAAAATAAACTAAATACACGGAGGTCATTCGACTGATTTCATAGAAATCCACCAGTGGAATGATCCCAATCTACATTTCTGTAATTAGGCCAAAATACCCAATCTAGTTTTTTTCCTCTTTCTCAGAATTATACAAAAAAATAGATCCATTCTTTCTTCTCTGCCTCCCTTTTAAATCCGACTGTCTACAACTTCTAATAAATATAGACTTTAGCTATTTTAAAGACACCTATCTGGCCAGTTACACACGTGGTGGAAGGTGAACCACCAACAACCACCGATTATAATACCAAATAGTTCGGTTACATTCTTTTTAATCTTTCTTGACACATATAAACTTAAGATTACTCGGCTAATGACATTTGGACAAAATAGAATATGTAAGGGAATCTTTCAGATTCATTATGTTTTGAGGTGCTCCTACACCAATATTCCTTCTGGAAACTAAATAGATGAGCTCTGGCTCAGGGGGAGTCATAAAGGAAAATAAATTCCCCCAACTAGTCAATTGGTGCCTAAAATTGGCACATGGAGTATTGTGGATTGAAGAGTTCTCAAAAAGATATCTAAATAACCCTCGGTAAAAATATTAAAGATCCACAAGGAGATTTGAAGAGTCTAATCATCCAAGATTGATCTGGTTTGACAGCCTTCCGATAAAAATAGGATTTTCATAGTTAGATCCGGTATGATTCAAAATTGAAATATCTTGATCTGCGGATAAATGGCATGATTGGAGGAAGGGAGATACATTGTAAATTATCACTAAGAATAATTCTAAGTTCATCTTAGTGATTTGGAAGGATCTCTCTCTCAGAACAAGGTCAGAACAAGGGAACTAGAATGACTTAAGGTGTGCATTTATTGCAACATGAAATTAGGGTTTGCGCATAAATATAAGGGTTCTTTTATTCATCATTTGCACATTTGCTTGCGAAAAGAAGAAAGGAAGAGCTCTACAACAAGATTGTTTTCAACTCTCTCAAAGATCAACCACAGAATCTAATTCAACCAGCTATCTTTTCTGACTCATTTTGTGAACCCTAGAAGCGTAAAAAGGTATTTTCATTCTTGAATATCCCTCTCTGAATCTTTTGCAAGATGGCTACTCCAAATTTTGTTAAGATCATTGATAGGCCATGCCCAAAGTTTAAGAAACACCCCTACAAATCCCTACAAGTTGATCCCTTAGGCGCATTCTCTAACATTCCACATGGGGTTCTGCATGTAGAAGATGTTAGGGTATACATACATGCCACTATTGAGAAATTTGGGGAATCCAAGCTGATGGATATCTATCACAAACAATTAATTGATGATACATTTGAACTTAAACCTCAACACAAGGCCCTCTGAGACAAACATTTTGGACATTGCATCCACTTTCCCTATTTTACAGAAGATGAATGGGTCCGGTATGTTCTTAGCAGAATACATGACAACTTCATGTGGTTGATGAGGCCATTTAAGATAACAAAAGATGCTATTAGGGAAGTAAATGGATTGCACTCATCCGGTGGGTTGCCTGCTCTCAAATCAGTCAAGAACGAAATAGTAAGTGAGGCTACCGGATCAAATTTTGACAAAAGAGCAATGACAATAGAAGATATCATAGATCCAGATATCAAATTTGCCTCCATGATAATTGGCTACAAAATATATCATTCCAGCAGGGAGAACTTTGTATCCAGAACTGTAATTTATACTGCATATCAGATGCTAAGGGAAAATGTAGACTATGATCTATGTGAGCTTCTCCTAAGCCAACTGTTAGAAAACTTGCAAAATATCAAGAAGGATAAGAAGAATTCATTCAAGTATGGTGGTTTAATGTTGTGCTTATTCTTTTACTTTATGAATGAGCTATCTGGATCAAGTGGTTGGGTATGGCAAAATGACAGACCAGTGGCCATACAAATCAGAGATTATATGTATGGGCTTGGTGATGCCAAGGCTCAAAGTACAGCACTCTGGGGATACTTCAAACACTTCCAAGGCATGATGCAGGCCAGAGAGAGAATCCCCCAATCTATAGTTGAAAAATACAAGGATATAATGTGTTTCATGGTAGACACTGATCAATGCCTAATGGAGGCAGTGGAACCCAAAACAGTCTGGATTATGCCAATGGGTTATGAGGTAGATGAGAAAATCCTAGAGCTGCATGTCCAACACCTGCTAAGTCAGCCTAAGGACCCTGAGGCAGAAAGGTTTGGAACCTTTCAAGAATTAAGTGTGAAAATACATGTTGAATTGAGACAACCAGAGATAAAAAGGAAAGTGAGAAGGGAAGTGGAGGAAATTGCCAAGAAATATGGCATATCAAAGGAGGCATTTGATGCCAACAGAGAGAAAGTAGAAAGAGCAGAGAAAGAGAGACAAGAAGCAGAAAAAGAAAGTGTTCTGATGCAAGTCCCCTCCCAGACTAGATCCTCAAAGAGCTCTACACCTACCACCTCTAAGAGCCCAAAAGCCTCAAAGCCAGAAGCTAAGACATCTGGAAAGGGAGAGAAGAGAACAATAACAAAGGCCACAAGGTCATACAAAAGCCAAAAAGATGATGAAGAAACAGAGTCAGATGAGGAAGTTAAGAAAATGAGGAAAAATAAGAAATCATCCGGGGAATCCTCTACCGGTCAAAACAAGGAAGAAGAGATAGAAGAATTTGTTGAAAGACCTACTCTCTCTATTGATGATGTCATCAAATCAGTCACTATGGATGGGAATCTACAACCAATGACTAAATTTTATGATGAATATAGTGAAGCTGACAAGAAGATCTTGGAAGATGATACAGTCAGGTATCTAAACATCTATAACAAAGCATTTATTGAAATCATCTCTCTAATCCCCAAAAGTCTAGAGAAGGAACTTGAATTGAGAAAGGAGAATGCTAAAGCTAAGGACTTAGATATTTGAGAGCAGATTGCTATTCAGCTCTATCCTTCTATTGCTCCAAAACAAATGTACATGATCTTTAAGGACTACAAGGATGAGTTCCAGAGCAAAGAAAGAATAAACAAACTAATGCTTGGAGAGACTGATCATGTAGCAAAAGAAACAGAAGACATCCTCCAGAATGCATTTAAAAGATTCAATCTTCATGTTATTGAGGACATAGATGATGAACCTTCTACCATGGATGACGAAGGACTAAGTACATCAAAAGAAGAATCTACTGAGAAAAATGCAGAAGAGCCAAAGGAGATAGGTGAGAGAGGACTAAGGACTTGGATTCCTCTATTCTAGAAGAGGATGTCCATGAAGAAATAAACATCTCTCTTCTGGATCCCCCTACTGACTCCAGAACTGAAGGAGAAGAAAGCAAAGAGGAGAAATTGAGTCCAATAGAGGAGGAAAAGGGAAGAGAAGAAGAACACACAGAGAAGATCTATGATGACAGTTCTAAGGCTGTAAAAGAAAAGAAGACTCTGTCTCTGGCAAGAGACACTGCAAAAGCAGTGAAAAACTTCCTAACCAAAGAGATGATGGAAATAGATGAACTGAAACTATTTCAAGGACCACTCAATTTTGACTCCCTCTCTCCAGTCCAGACAATGAAGGTAGCATCTTTTGCTCAAGCTAAAGCAAAAGAAAAGCTTCTGAAGTCTCACATGGAAGACTGTGAGCTGATATAGATTACATCCGATGTGTTGGAGAAGATCATGCCATCTTTCCAAAAGGATCTTTCGGCCTCTTCATCCGGTAACTTAAAATCTCTTGTTAATTCTGTTAGCACACATTTTGATTCTTTAGAGAAATTGGTAGAAGAGAAAGTCCGGAAAGAGTTTTTGGGAAAGAGATTCTCTAAAGTACAAGGACTCATAGCAAATGATAGGAGAAATCTGGATATTGGGATAAAGAGCCTAGAAAATGCTCTTAAAGATGGTGGAGAATTATATAAATTTTGTCTATCTTGGTCCACAGTGACAGACGACATTCCAAAGAAGGTGGAAGAATAAGAGGGTAAACTATCAAGTTTATCTCAGAATTTTGATCCTCTCACCTCATCCATAATGAATCAAGAGTGCCAGGCTATTGCCACTATAAATGAAATAAAGAGGCTTGAAGAGGAAAAGAAGAATAGAATAAGCAGGATGAGTGAGCTAAGAGGGATAATTATCCCTAAGTTAGAGGCAATGCATGAGGCCTTAACTGATGCTCAGACCACAACCCAGACCAATGATCCGGTAGACTTAAAGAGGGCAGAAGATTTTGCATTTTTGTTGAGTGGTCATATCTCAATTTTGGATAGGATGAAGTAGAGTTGGGCAACAAAATTTATCCATTTGAAGACCACTTTTGCGTATATACTTAAGTATATGTAAGTATAACATATATACTTATGTGGCTATGTATAGGTTGATTTTTGAAACTTTTGGTATGCGGATTCCACCCTTTGCCATTAATGTCAAAGGGGGAGTGAGGAGTAGTGAAAAATGAGGAATCTAGCTAAGGGGGAGCTCCAGTAAAAGTGTACATAAGATAGAGCATCAGCCAAGGGGGAGTTTGCTACGACACTTAGTCATTTTTCACTAAGTGTTGCCTTCAATGCCAAAGGGGGAGATTGTTGGCAAGAGACACTATGTGGCTTCATGATTGTTGTCATTGATGGCAACAAAGTTCATCCCACACATCCGCAGCACATAGTATGTCTTTACCAGAAGTCAGATTGAAGAGTGTTTTGGTCTGGTGAATAAGAATAGAGCATCCAACAAGGTCTGACAATCAGATCCAGATCTCTCAGAGGATGTATCTCAGCAAAGTGCAGACTTGGGGAAGTCAAGAGGAGTACCACAACTACTACATTCCAGAGATTGAGCCTCTGGTGATGAAAGAGTGAAAAGATATGAGCATCTAAGTGTTGGGTTCCTGATAGGTAGAGCAAATTGAGGAAGAACTAACCGACAGAGCATCAAAATTTAATCTGGATGAGAAATTGATGATGTTCAAGCTAATTGAGAGATCATACATGGTTGGCCCACTTGATTGATGACTTCTAACTCTATTTCTTGAATACGCATCACATATTAAGCATGGATCCAGCTGACAGATCAGTGCCTTGTAAATATCTTGAATATTCCAGTTGCTGACTAGAAAAATGTTGAAATCCTTGATGCGGATATATATACTAGATTGATTTCAATATGAAGGTGTGTGTGTGATATAGTGTGTGAGGAAAGGCAGAGAGTAGAGTGGAAGCAGGTTTACAAGTTTGGTATGTGACAGAACAGCAGCACTGAAGCAGAGGAAGAAGGAAGTGCAGTAGATCAGTATATTGAGCCCAACCAGAACTGAACCTCAGCATATGTGGATGCCTCTCATTAGTTCAAACACTTGGTTACCTTCCATAAACATTGTAGACAATGAGTCTCTTGTAGGCAGTGTGCCGCTTGTGAGTAGTATGCTTGGGCAGTGAGCCCTAATTGGCAAGTGCCATTCTTATTCTTTTAACAGAGAATACAATCTTGGGTTAGTCACCCCGTGGTTTTTCCCTTAACAGGGTTTTCCACGTAAAAATCCTTGTGTTATGTGTTTTGATTTTATTTTTGCTCTCATGATTATGTATGCTCTTATGTTTTGATGCTGCACTAATATTAAAGAAGAAAAGAAAGTTAAGATATTTAAGATAACTGATTCACCCCCCCTCTCAGTTATCTGCCTTGTTTCCAACACCTTCATACTATATGCATCCATTGTGATTCCCAAATCTTCCTCAAGCTATTAGGCTTTGTTTAGAGGAACTTAGCTCTAATACCAATTGTTGGAAACAAGGTAGATAATTGAGAGGGGGGGTGAATCAGTTATCTCAAAATTTCTTTGACTTTCTTTTCTTTTGTTATCTTAATATTCAATGTTGTATTAAAACATGAAAGCATATGTAATTATAAGAACGGAAATAAAATCAACACCCATAACACAAGGATTTTTACATGGAAACCCTGTTAAGGGAAAAACCACAGAGTGACTAACCCAAGATTGTATTCTCTATTAAAAAGTATGGAGTAAAAAAATGGCACTTTCCAATTAGGGCTCAATGTCCGAGCACACTGCTCACAAGAGACACACTACCTACAAGAGACTCACTGTCTACAAATCTTATAGAAGATAATCAAGTGTTTGAACTGATGAGAGGCATCTACAAATGTAGAAGTTCAATTCTATTTTAGGCACAATATACTGATCTGATGCACTTCATTCTTCCTCTATTTAATGTTGTTGTTCTGTCACATACCAGACTTGAATTATTGTTCTCACACTTCTCCCTACTTTTCTTTGCACTTTATTTCATCACTTGTTCACACACATACACTTACATGCTGAAATCTATCTGGTATATATATCTGCATCAAGGATTTTTATCAACTTTCTAGTCGGCAACAAGAACACTGCAAGTTATTAATCTGTTGGCTGAATCCATAATTGATTTGTGATGCATATCAAAAACATAGGCATAGAAGTCATTAATCATGTCAGCCAACAATGTATAATCCCACAAATTGCTTGATCAACACCTTTACTCATCCGGATTGAAGTCTGATACTATGTCGGTCAGTTCTTCCTCTGTCTGCTCTGCCTGACTGGAACCCAACACTTAGATGCTCATATCTTTTTCTTGCTTTATCACCGAAGGCTAAATCTTTGGAATACAGTAGTCATGATACCCCTCTTGAATTGTCCAAGTCCACAACTTACTGAGTTACACCATCTGAGAGATCTGGACCTGATTGTTAGACCTTGTTACATACTCTGTTCTTGTTCACCGGATCAAAACATTCTTCAATCTAGGTTCCGGTAAAGGCATATTATGTACTATGGATGTGTGGGATAGACTTTGTTTCCATCAATGACAACACTTATGAAACCACACAATTCTCTTGCCAACAAAAAGATCAACACATAACACTAGATGTATATAGAAAACCCACGAAGGAAAAAACCACGGTGAGGATTAACTCACAATATATGAAGCTCAAAATTACAACTTTGTTTTAGGGCTACAACCCAAGGAAGCTACTAATCCCTACTGACTTTGTTTTAAGGATACAACACTTGAGGAAGCTACTACTCCCTAAAGACTTTATTTTAGGGTCTCTCCCAAGGAAGATACAACTCCATGCAAACTTTGTTTAGGTCTACAACCCAAGGAAGCAACTACTCCCTGAACTAAGAATGAACTCAGAGATGATTGCAGTATGACACTCCTACTATCTAAAAACTGACATTAAAGCACACACCTTTGATGATTGCAATTTTTATTTTCCTAATGATTGGATCAATTAAGCACACTCTTCACTTCCCTCTAATCACAAAAATGTCTTCAAGATGAATCAGGATAGCCCTTATTGCTTCTTCTCTTTCTCCTTCAATTGTACATCATAATGTATAACATGTTTGTATTATGCTCTTTTACACACTCACATATTCATATTCACAATCATACTACACCTAGACCAACTAGGTTTACAATATATACAAGACATTACATTGATTACATAGCAAGCCAGACAATACAACAAGAATATTACATTTTACAAGTTGGCCAAAGATTATAGAACATGAAACATGCATAGGGTAAGCCCAATCATGAACTACACGCTACTCTAGAAAGAAACACACACCTTGCAAATCCCAACACAAGCTTGGTCCAATTACATCATCATCCTTCAAGGAATAACATCCGCATGCTTCACAAATTTGAATTAGGTCACCCTTAAGCAAGAACACATGAGGCATGTAGCACAATCGTCATTTCAACTTGTCAGTACTCATGAATGATTAAACATTGCTTGTGCTTCCTCTAGATGAGTCAATAGGACCTATACACTATCTCCAAACATTCCTTGAACTCCACACAACAAAAACTTTGTGGCGCACATCATCATTCTTCTTCTATCTACTAGGCAAGAGCATAACCCAACAACACCATCATTCTAGACCTCCGTCAGTTCTGGAGAGAGCAAAAAGACATCTTGCAGAGAAACTGGAGACAACACGGGATCATTAGGACCATCTTCCATCAGTCAATTTACCATTTCAAGTAGCAACAAATTATTGCACACCATCAACATATATTCTAAGAACAACTAGGCATTCAAAACTATATGTATCATAACTATCATTTGAAAATTAAGCTTGTGGACCTCTAAACCACTTGAAACACATATGGATGAACTCATACATAGTTCTGAACATATCCTCAAATCATATGGGCAAATCTTCACTTGTGGAAGAATGTGCAGCATTCCAAATTATCTTCACCAACACATTATACTGCCAAAGCATGGACTAGAACTCAATCATTTGTAACTTCCACTGCAAAGGAGAAAATGATCTAAAACTTTAGATTTAGAACCTATACAACATCCTTAACTTAACTTCTAAATAGCATGACCATAGCTTCAAATGTAGAGGAATGAGGAGCATTTTACCAAACAATCTTTCAGGCAACTTCCTGCAACAAAAACCTTCACTAACTTCCAAAGGCCAAAACCTTCATATAACAGCACATACATCCTTAGGAACAACAAGAAGGATCATACAACATGCCATAGGTCATTAGCAACATCTTCTCATCCTTAGCATGGCTTCTAATTTCCATCTTAATATATCATCATTCATCTTAGTGCTTCTAATTCCCATCTTAATATTTCATTATGAAATCATATTTGCTAACCACAAGCATGCTCAAAACAACTTGACTTAACACTAATTAGGGCATGACATCCAACCATAAACATCACTATATATCATTGCATCTCTATTACTACAGTGGTATATCATCATCGCAAACTTAGTGTTGACCTCACTCTAAATGTTGGCATCAATGACAACACATGTTGCCAACAATCTCCCCCTTTGTCATTGATGCCAACACATACTCCCCCTTAGGTGTACATTTCTCTCTCTCCCCCTTTGACATTAACTTCCAAAGGCCAAAACCTTCATATAATAGCACATATGTCCTTAGGAACAACAAGAAGGATCATACAACATGCCATAGGTCATTAGCAACATCTTCTCATCCTTAGCATGGCTTCTAATTTCCATCTTAATATATCATCATTCATCTTAGTGCTTCTAATTCCCATCTTAATATTTCATTATGAAATCATATTTGTTAACCACAAGCATGCTCAAAACAACTTGACTTAACACTAATCAGGGCATGACATCCAACCATAAACATCACTATATATCATTGCATCTCTATTACTACAGTGGTATATCATCATTGCAAACTTAGTGTTGACCTCGCTCTAAATGTTGACATCAATGACAACACATGTTGCCAACAATCTCCCCCTTTGTCATTGATGCCAACACATACTCCCCCTTAGGTGTACATTTCTCTCTCTCCCCCTTTGACATTAAGGACAAAGGGAAACTACTTGTTTCCCTTAGGGTACAAACTTTTCACCTTAAGATGCACATTTAACTTTCTCCTCCTTTGATGTTCATACATTCTTTCTTGAAACAACTCAGCGCTCCCCCTGTTAGCAACAACTACTACCTGCTCGCCCTTAGAAGTAGCCACCATTAGTCTAGGAAAAAGATATAGCATAAAATCCCCCTAGAGAGATGCACCACTATGCATTTAGCAAGGAGGAGGGGCAATTACCCCTAACCTCTGCCAAAGATCTTCAAAAGTATCCTTTGCAAGAGCCTTTGTGAAAATATTTGCAATCTAATCCTTTGTTGGAACATATTCCAACTTTACTTCCTTATTTGCAACCTTCTCTCTCACAAAGTGATACCTGATTAGTGATACCTGATTACTATATGCTTGGTTCTAGAATGAATCAATGGATTCTTGGAAATATTGATAGCACTTGTATTATCACACAAAATAGGAATAGGCTCATCGTACAATACCTTGATATCCTTCAGGGTTTGCTTCATTCACAACACTTGTGTACAACAAGATGTTACTACAATATACTCTACCTCTGTAGTTGATAATGACACTGAATCTTGTTTCTTTCTCTACCATGAAACCAATCTACTCCCTAAAAAGAAAGAACCTCCCTTGTACTTCTTCTATCATCAACACAACCAGCCCAATCAACATCAGTGTAGGCACTTAGATCAAAGTCATTACCTCTTGGATACCATAAGCCATAATCTAGAGTTCTATTCAAGTATCTGAATATTCTTTTCACTACCTTCTCATGCATTTGCTTGGGATTAGCTTGATATATGGCAGCCACACGTACTACATGCATAATATCAGGTCTAGAAGCAGTCAAATACACCAATCCTCCAATCATAGATCTATAAGAAGTCTAATCAACCTTCAAATACTCATCATTCTTTCTCAATTGACATCTAGTGATGCAGGAACATCTCAGGTGAATGGGCAATCTTGCATCACCCATAAACATTTCATTTTCATTTTGGTTTGGTTTCAATTTTGGTCGAGATCCCTTGACAGTAGATATGGAAAAGACATTCAATGAGAAAATATTACAGTATTGTTTTACACATATACTAGCAGTGGTGAAGACCCGTAAGGTTCAGTTAGCTCGCTAGACTTCGTTGGTTGGTGTTAACTCCTTCATTAGCCTAATAGATCCATTTCGGCGAGATGTAGTACACAGTCCCTTTGATGGTCAGAGAGCTTTTCGAAGGGAAGTGGTTATATCACTAGGATAGAATCCCATGTCTCTCTGATGTTGGTGGAACCTTTCAACTTCGGCAGGACTTGAAAGGAAGGCTCCTCCATAAGCCAATGGTGTTGGTCAATGCAGTTGTGGTGACTTTAGTGAGACCTAGTCATTTCAGTGGGAGGTGATTTGATGTCCCCCCGATATCGCCATTCGTCCATGAAAGTATAGGCCATATGTGGGACCGTGGGGAAATATTTCACCATCATTCTAGTGGGTCTCGTCCTATGTTTCAAAGTATCAAAGAATGAACAGCTCGGCAAGCCATTGGGCTTCCATGTCGAAGATGACGGTTGAACTATCATCTTGGCCTTTAAAAGATCAACACTTTGATAGTTATGGGGTGGAGGAGAATAGAAGAAATAGAGAGAAAAGGGAGAGAAAAGGGAATGAACTAGATACTGGAGTTTTGGTCAGATACGGCAGTAGCTTGATCATAGAGAAGAAATGAATAAAGCCATTGATGGCTAAAATAGATATATTTTGTATTGCAGATAGATACATTTTTAATATGTGTAAAAAAAACATTCTAAATAAATAAATTTCAATTGAGTTCTAGTTTTTGGATGTTGTTTTGTCTACCTGCTCTGCATCAAGTGGTATCAGAGCCAAGTTATCCTGAGTGTGGAGAATATCCACCAAGATTTGTGGGAGTGACTAATAGTTGAGGAGTGCTCAAGAGGATTGTTGTGGGTGTGTATGGAGTCCCAAACAATTAAGAGCTAAAAATGTTTATTGACAAAGATCCCACCATGAAGAGGAAGACCCATAATAGAGGTAGTGTTGGAATAGTTTCAAGATAGGCTAATGGAAGATATCATAAATGAGGTGAGAAGGGTTACTAGAGATGCCAGAGATTTCACAAGTGGACAAGAAAGTGAAGTGGAAGAACAAGAACATGGCAGAGAAGAAGGATAGCCTGAGGAAGCTGAAGAAGGTAGATTTTTTAGGGCTCTTACAAAAATCGTGAAAAGTAACAAGGTGGATGTGCCTAATTTTTCTAGAATGTTAAATCCAGAAGAGTTAATTGACTAGATAGGTGAACTGGAAGAATATTTTGAATTGGAAGACATTAACAACCCTCAGAGGGTTAAGATAGCTCAACCAAAATTGAAGGGACATGTTGCGTTATGGTGGAAGGGATTGCAAAGAGAGAGAGTTGTTGATGGAGATTCCAAGATCACAAGGTGGAATCAGATGGTGAAAAAACTAAAACATAAATTCATTCCTTGTGATTATGAAATGGATATATCCAGATAATTGTAGAACCTAAAATAGAAAGATGTGAGTGTAAAAGATTACATGGAAGAGTTTTACAAGTTAGCCATTCGGTCAGGGAGACATGAGGTTGACAAGGAGAAGGTAGCCAAGTATGCAAATGGCTTACGGTATAACATTCAGGATGAGATGAGCATGGTGAAGTTAACTTCAATGGAAGAAGCTTACCAATATGCGTTGAAGGTAGAAGAGAAATTAATGAGAAAGAAAATAAGCAATTCTAAAAGTTGGGGAAGATTTGCAGCTGAGAAGGGGCAGGCAAGCAGCAGCAGAGGAAACCAAATTGAAGAAGAATCCAAGCCTAGATCAAGCCAGGAAATGGGCTACAATACGAAGGCAAAAGATATACTAGCAAGAGGGCATGGTAGCAGTATTAGAGGTTGTATACACCTAAAAATGGGTAAGTTGAATTAAATAAATATTTAATATTTATTTTATTCTCATTCCTCTATCAATGAATAAATTCACTAATTTATTTATATGATTCAAATAATCATAATTCTACAACAAATTAATTAAATCATCCAATTCTAATGTCATCCCTAATTAAATATTTCTAAATTATTTAATCAATCATCATATTCCAAAGTCTTCATTCCATAATTCCACCTCATCATGTTGCACACATAATTAAATATTTTAATATTTAATTATCTAATTTTCCCTCACCCACATGTCCTATTATTCCTCTAACCATCCTTATTCTCATGAGCATGGTCTCTCCATGTCATCTTGGTCAAAAGACACCTTGAGACACTTGTCCCACATGTCCTATATTCCTTACAACCATCCTACAAATAAGGTCTCCTTCTTTGACCTTCACTCCTTGGTCTTGGTGAGCCTTGTGACAAGTGGACTCTTGCTCACACCTTTCTCTCCACCATGTCAATGTGAGAGGAACATCCTCCATATTTTTCCCTCATCCCAACAAACCAAATCTCCACCATACACTTCACAAGACTTCTCCATCATTGAGATCGTGACACTTGGAATTGGCCCCTCCTTGGCCTATAAAAGGAACCCTCATTCCCTCATTTCAACAATCTAAGAACTTTGTAATCTTACTCTGTGGAAATTCTACCAGCATGCCTTTGGCAAAGTATCCTCATTGCACTTGCATAATCTCATTATCATCACAATCATCCAAACATGACTTCATATCTCCATTATCCATCTTCATAGAGTTGCATTGTTAATTTAATCTTCATTGCATTATCGATCTACAACCATTCTCCTATTATCATCTTCAACAGCAAGGAAGTACATACTTCTAAGATCTCAACTCTTTCATAAGATCAATATGAGATAGGCAACAATGAAAGCTACAAGGTGAATCGGTCTACGAAGGTGATATCTTTGTTTATTGTATTTGCATCAATTTCATTGAGTTATTGGATAGTAAGTAGCTTAATACTATAGTTCATATTTCCTCTAATAGAGGTTTTATGGGCAAATGTTATCAGTGTGGAGAAGCCAGACATCATGCTTATGAATGTGCTCAAATACAAGAAGGTAGCAAGAGGAGCATAGCAAGAAATCATTTGGCACAGTAGGATGTAGAGAGTATTATATCCGCAAAAGGTGAAGATCCTAAGGATAGTGAATCTCTCATGATGAGGAGAGTGTTGGTGAACCCGGAGGTGGCAAAGGAAGAACCATCCCAACAAAGGAGTCTCTTTCGAACTATGTGCAAATCTGGAGGTAAGTGTTGTAAAGTTATAGTGGATAGTGGTAGTATGAATAACCTAGTTTCTGAGGAAATGGTAGATAAGTTAGGTTTAAAAAAATGTAAGCACCCTAATCTGTACAGGGTTTCATGGTTGCAAGAAGAGCATGAGATTACTATGAGTGAGCAGTGTTTGGTTACTTTTTAGATTGGTTCTTACAAAGATAACGTGTTATGTGATGTGATGCCTATGAGTGCTTGTCATATGTTGTTGGGTAGACCATGGCAATTTGACAGGGAGGCCATTTATGATGGCAAGAAGAATGTGTACATCATTCAAAAAGATGGTCAGAAGTATATGTTGAATCCTCTCAGGAAGAAGACAAAGGAAATAAAAAGGTCCACTTCCATTATTTGTTGTAGTGTTAAGAAGTAGTGAATATAAACAAAGGAAGAGCTTGGACACCGGGATATGAAAACATTCAAAGGGTAGGTTTCCAAAGAAACCAATAGATTGGACCTCAAGTTCTTATAGCAGCACCATAAAAAGGAAAGAAATATAAGTCCAAAGCTATTTAGAGGACAGCAAGGTGAACCAATAACAAGAAGTAGTTCAAAAATTCAACTCAGCACAAGTGGGGCTGACTACTTGAATGAGAGGAATGGTAAAGGACAGAAGGATGGTAAAAGGAAAGCTCCCATGGACAAGGAGTAGATTTGGATCAAAAACAAGCATGGGATTACAATCCTATGCATATCTCAATGTTCCTAAGCTCTCCAACTTAGAAACATTTATTTACCCAAGGTGTCTGATGCAGGAGCATCTCGAGCAAATGGGCAATCCTACATTGCCCAAAAAAATTTCATTTTAATTTTGGTTTGGTTTCATTTTTTGTCAGCTTCCCTTGACAGTAGATATGGCAAAGACATTCAATGAGAACATATTACAATATTGTTTTACACATATACTGGCAATGGTGAAGACTCATAAGGTTCAACTAGCCCGCTACACTTCATTGGTTGGTGTTAAATCCTTCATCAACCTGACAGCTCCATTTCGATGGTCAAAGATCTTTTTGGAGGGAAGTGGTTATATCGCTGGGACAAAATCCCATGTCTCTTTGATGTTAGTGGAACCTGTTGACATTGGTAGGACTTGAAATGAAGTCTCCTCAATAAGCTGATGGCATTGGTCAATGCAGCCGTGGTGACTTCAGTGGGACCTGGTCATTTTGGTGGGAGGTGATTTGATGTCCCCTCGATACCACCATTCCACCATGAAAATGTAGACCATCTGTAGGACCACAGGGAAATATTTCACCGTCATTCTAGTGGGTCTCGTCCTATGTTTCAAAGTATCAAAGAATGAATGTTTCGACGGGCCATTGGGCTTCCACGTCAGAGATGATGGTTGAACTATCATCTTGGCCTCTAAACTATAAACACTTTGACAGTTATGGGGTGGAGGAAAATAGAATAAATAGAGGTAATAGGGAGAGAAAAGGGATCGAATCAAATACTAGAGTTTTGGTCAGATACGATGGCAGTTTGATCACAGTGAAGAAATGAATAAAGCCATTGATGGCTAAAATAGATATATTTTGTATTATAGATAGATACAATTGTAATTTGTGTAAAAAATTCTAAATAAATAAATTTTAATTGAGTTCCAGTTGTTGGGCGTTGTTTTGTCTCCCTGCTCTACGTCATCTAGTGACCATAGGAGTATTCACTGGTTTTAAATCCTCCATACCAAACTTCTTAAACATCTCTTTAACATACTTAGCCTAAGAAATAAAGATACCATCATCTAATTGAGAAACTCGAAGCCCAAGGAAGAAAGACATCTCACCAATCATAGACATTTCAAACTCCTTTTACATCTCCTCTGCAAACCTTTTACACATATCATCATCTCCACCAAATATGATGCCATCAACATTTACTACAACTATCAATATCATATCTCCTTCCTTAATGTAAAGATTACTATCTGTGGTACCTTTCTTGAATCCTTGCTGAAGTAAGTACTTATCGAACCTAGCATACCAAGCTCTAGGTGCTTGCTTGAGACCATACAAATCTTTCTTGAGTCTGTACACCATGTCTGAATCTTTTGATATCTAGAAACCATCTGGTTGCTCAATGTAGACTTCTTCCTCTAGATCACCATTCAAAAATGTTGACTTGACATCCATTTGATAAACTTTGAAGTTCTTATGAGTAGAAAGGACAAGAAGCATCCTGATTACCTCCATCCTGGTGTTGATCATAATGTTAGTCATAAGCAAACATAGAATAAAAGTTACACAACAACCTTTACTCATCTTGAAAGATACAATGAATTCAAAGAATTCATGATCCCAAGTCTCCGTGGATTAGTTCTTAATCTACTGACGTTACTCAGTGGTTGATGTGTGTTTCTATTTTCCATTCAGGGGCCTTACGTTTATTTATCAGTAAATTTTGTTCCTATAAAGATGCTACACAGAAAGGTCATTCTACATAGTATATTTCATCAAATATTGTGTCTATACTTAGATCTTTGCATGATATTTGTCGATTGAACATGCTTTAACTTCAAATATGCTATGAATTTCTAGTTATTTACAAGATGTCTGCATATTTCATGTTTATTTGGTTCTAATTATCTATTATTTGCAATTGTGATGGCGAATTGTTCTGAAATTAAAAGAAATGTAAAAGAATACTTCAAATTATGATGAATCTTCAGCTATTGATTCACATACACACTTGATATAGTCATGAGGAGAAGAAATCAAACCATATTTTCACCAAGATGTTCCACAGCTAGATACAGATGATGCAAACTTCAAAGGATAATGAATGAAGACAATACATGTAGACTGATGAGCACTCCAAGGGATGCAGCAAATCAAAGCATGTATCAAGAATTCAAACACAGACTACTCAGGATTTACGATAATTTGTAATCAAAATGGTCTTCTCTTTCATTAAGTATGAAAAAAAAGGTAGGTTTACAATAACTTTGAAATAAGCCCTGATATTTCAGCAAACAAATTTCAATTAAGCTTCGAATGTTCAAAATAAGGCATCCCTACACCTTTTATAGAATAAGGTGAGGGAGTGGTTACAAATGACCTGCAGTCCAGATTTATCCATTTAAGATCCACGGTGGATATTTCCCTTTTGACTTGCTCAACTATCTCTCGTGGCACAGGTTGCCAGTTGGCAACCATCTAGGTGACTTATTTTCTTCTAAGTACCTGATGCAGATATTTCCCTTGTAGCACATCTTCATTTATTCTTCAGGCTCTTCTTCTTCATCATCATGATCATCACTTTCTGTGTCGTCATCACCCTGATGAATGTCGCCTTGTATATGGACCTACATTATTGTCCTAATATTTTCATATGCTTCTACTATTCTTTCAACTTCCCTGCCATCCTGAGTTTTGGCTTTACTAATGGCATGCTTGTGGGCTTGAAACTTATCTCTGAGGGTCTCCAATTTACCCTTCCTATTGCTTAATGTCTCATTATAGTTCTCCACCCTGACTTTGATCCTCATGATCCTGTTCATTGCTTCTTCCATCAGGTAGGTGAGAGGATCATCAGCCATCAACTGGAAGTTATCATGCAGAGCTTTTATGGCAAAGTCTGCGTCTTGGTTTTCAATTTTCCCCTCTACTTTTCCCTCTAGGGCTTCCAGGACTTCTGCTTCATAGGACATCATGCCATGCAGTTTCACACTGATATCTCTTAACTTACTATTGCACTTCTTCAATACCTCACATTCAAACCTAATGTCCTTATACCAAATATCCACTAGCATGGCAGTGTTATTATCTAGCACCTGATGATTTATCAGGATCTGAGGATTAATCCTCTTTATTTCACTCAAAGTGCCCAAGGTTTTCTCTAACTGGAATGACCTTCTTCCGGCCTCATTTATCAACCTTCTTCCTTGAGATACTCAAATAATTCCACCTCTGCAAAGACGCTCTCACTACTTCCTCAACTCCTATTAGTGCTGATGACATCCATTTCCTCATGATCACTAACTCATGCTTCATAAAGTCTAATTTATTAACCTCCACTTGAGAAATTGCAGTCAATGGGACTGCATGATCTGATGATGTATTGTCAGGGTTAATCAACCCTTTTATGTATGAATGAAGCTAGGCAATGTGCTCCTTATGCTACTTATTCTTCTCCTTTTCTTTCTTCACCTTTTGGGTTAAAGAATCAATTATATCCTTCCCTTCCTGACCGTCTTGGTCTTCATTGGCAAACCCCAAGTCAACTGTGGTGATCTGGAATTCTTCTAGGGTGATTTTGCCTTTCTCTTTCTCAACAATGGGAAGTGCTACCTGGGCGGTCCTTCTGCCTATAGCAGGATCTCTCCTAATTATAGATGTTAATCTGGCTTTCCTCTTAGGCTTCATGATGGTTTCTGAAAATAATGTTGAAACATCAAATTCTTGAATCTCAAAACCTAATTCCGTACCTATTTCTTTCTCAAGCCATAGAGGTATTTGATCTCTGGATCCTTGGTGTTCGTCATCATCATCATCATGTCCACCCTGATCTCTAGCATTTGTCTTAGTTTTCAATGGAGAGGGTGATTTACTTATTTCTTCCTCATGATATTCATCATGAGGGGGATCCTGTTGTATTTCTTCTTCTTGAAGAACTTCTTCTTGCGGGGGGAGGATCATGTTGTGTATCTACATGCTGGCCCTAGACCTAATCTTGTACTCCCTCCTTTTGTGTTTCATCCACTTTGGGAATTTCCTCATCCTGAGGTATATTTGTATCCGTGGACATCATTGTATTTGTACTAGGTGCATCAACCTGATCCTGGATCACATTCTGCTCTGCACCTGATGTATCTACCTCCTGGGTCTTAAGGTCATCATGACCTGATGTTTCTTTTATCACCTGAGATTTCTTGAGTCCAAGGGGCATTATCACCTGATGTGTCTATCATTCCCGCCCCTTTGTTGGACTTCAACTGTTTTGGGCTCAACTGGTATTTCTTGTTGTTGCTGACCCATATCTGGAATGCTACTTTCAGTTTCTTCCAACTTGGCTATCTCAACATTTTCTGCTTTAGCAGGTGCATTTGCTTGATGTTTAGGACTTACATCCTCTCTGTATGTTAGGGCTAGTTACCTGATCAACTAACTTATCAAGCCTGATTTGTTGGGCTACCCTCTCTAGGCTACTTTCTTTCTCTTGCTCTGTCTGCTTCAACTCTTCTAATATCACCCTCTGTGCTAATGGGGTTCCATGTGGGGTCATGCGAGTGTTTGAAGCAAGGGTCTCCATCTGCTGAGAGGCTACGTTTTGTACCACCTCATCATCTGATAGGTCCACAATTTCCTCCAATGAGAAAGGACCACCTTGGCTTGCTCTAGTGGCTTCTTTTGCTTGCTCTTTAGCCTTCTCAGTCTTAAACCGAATGATGGTAGGAAGTGGCACATCATGTTGCAATTCTTTTTTGAATACTTCACTACCAGCTCCCCTTAATACTATGGGGTCATGTCTTATCTCACCCCTCATAGATGTTCTCTGTCTTTTAGGTGGTGATGCCACCAGGGGTGCCTTCCTTTTTCTAGTGAATGTCATAGGATCATCATCTTCAGGCTCTTTATTCACTATCTCCTCCTCAATAAGGATATCCTTTTCCACATTCTGCTATGAGATTTGGCCCCTATATGGTACTCCTGCAGTCTCCACAACTGGCCTTAAGATTCTTTTTGCTCTTGGTTCATCTACTAAAGGCTATGCAGATGAGGTTGATGCCTGTCCTGATGCAGATGCATTTTGAGCTGGTATATCAATCCTTTCAATTATCACCCCCTTAGGTTCACTATTAGTCTTCTTTCCTCTAGGGGGCTTTTGCTTTGTTTATGAGGTGGCAGCCTTTCTCCATTAGATTTTCTCTTCTCAACAAGAAAGTCATCATATTCTTCATTTGAAATCTCCTACCTTTTCCTCTTATTATCTATTGTGACGGCCACACCTTTCTTCTTTAGTGTATTGATTTGTTCATTTACCCATGATTAGGTCAACTACAGCACCCCACCTGTAAGCCAATCTAATGACATGTCCTCGGGTTGTGTTAGGTCAGGAGCTGAAATGGTGTCATTATACACCTTTTTATCTTCAAACTCATTGGACATGGTCTTGCCATCATCCTTTCTCAATTGTGTAGGCACTGGAATGCAATCAAATGTCTTAATCTGATTGAGGGTGAGCCTTTGATATTTTCTTCTTCTAACTTTAGCCTCATCCTCACAGTCGATCCAGAAATCCTCTGAGTGCTTCTTATGTATAGGTTGGCATATAATCTTTTGCATTCTTCCATAGGGATCATATGATCTGGCCAATGGGAATGGCTGTAAGTTCATCAGGTTCAAACCACCTACGGCCTTCTTTATGCCATCTGAATCAAGGCATATGTACCACCCTATAGTTACTGGAAACAATACTAGAGGTATCTTCTTGTTTTCTTTATAAGCATCTAGTATAGTGAATATCTATCTTAAAAACTCCATCAGGACTACCCCATCAGTAGGGTACCTAGGTAGCATTAATGGTTGTCCTTCATAACCTTCTATCCTAATGTAGGAAAATGTGGCAAACTGGATGAACCAGGCACCATGCTTGTATATAACTTCCTGAGCCTCCATGCTCAGTCTTTTGGTTCTATCTGTTGGCAAGAGACACTATATGGATTCATGATTGTTGTCATTGATAGCAACAAAGTTCATCCCACACGTCCACAGGACATGGTGTGTCTCTACCGGAAGTCAGAGTGAAGAATGTTGTGGTCTAGTAAACAAGAACAGAGCATGTGGCAAGGTCCGATAGACAGGTCTGGATCTCTCAGAGGAAGTATCTTGGTGAAGTACAGATTTGGGGAAGTCAAGAGGAGTATCTTGACTGATAGATTCCAAGGTTTGAGCCTCCGGTGTGGAAAGCATAAAGAGATATGAATGCTTGAGTGTCGGGTTCCCAAGTGACAGTGTGAACAGAGGAAGAACTGACTGGCAGAACATCAAACTTTATTCCGGATGTGTTTCTGATGTTGGTAAAGGTTATGAAGGCATAAAGTATGTTTGGCCAACATGATTAATGATTCCCACAAGTATATCCTTGATCCGCATTACTTGGTAAGCAAGGATTCAGCCGACAGATCAGAGCTTATGGAAAATATTGACTATTCTGGGTGCCGACTAGAAAGGTGATGAAATCACTTGTGTGGATATATATACACAATGGATTTAGTTGTGAGAAGTGTTGTGGTTGTTGCAGATGTGCGAATAAAAGCAGAGCAGAACAGAAGCAGTAAGGAAGGTCCGGTATGTGAAAGGAAAGCAGCATAAGAGAAGAGGAAAGATGAAGTGCAGCAAATCAGTGTACTGAGCCTAACCGGAATTGAACTCCAGCATATGTGAATGCTACCAATCAGTTCAAGTATTGTATAACACTCTTTTTGTAGACAGTGTGTCTCTTGTAGGTAGTGTGCCTCCTTGTGAGCAGTGTGCTCGGGCAGTGAGCCCTAATTGGCAAGTGCCATTTTGTATTTCCATTCTTCTAACAGAGAATACAATCTTGGGTTAATCACCCCGTGGCTTTCTCCCTTAACAGGGTTTCCATGTCAAAAATACTGTGTCATGTGTATTTCCATTTCATGATTATGTTTGCTCATTTGGATTAATATTACATTGATTACTAATAAAGTTCAGAAAGCAGAAATAATTAGGATAACTGATTCACCCCCCCTCTCAGTTATCAACAATTGGTATCAAAGCTAAGTTCCTCCTAACTGAGCCTAACAGCTTGAGGAAGATCTGGGAATTCAAATGGATGCATATGGTTTAAGGGAGCAACTCAAGACTACCCTTGATGATATTGAATAGTCAAACTCTAAAGTCAATGAATTAAAGGAAAGACTCAAACAGGCTGATGATTTCATGAGAGAACTAAAAGACAAATTAAGTCTCTCTATGAAAAAGAGAAAGGAGTCGCTTCAGCAATTGGCAAGACAAGGTGAAGCAAATAATGTAAATGAAGAGATGAAGGAAAAAACCGAGTTGTGTGAAAAGTTATCAAAGGAAATCATTATGGTAAGACATGAAATGGAATCAGGAGTCATGAAGTTTACCCAAGAAGTTGAAGAGAAAAGAAAAACTAAAGATAATCTAAGACAATCTCTCAAGGAGAAATCAGAAGATTGCCACCAGATGGATAGAATTATCAGACATCTTGAATCTGATCTTGAAGATGCTAAAGATAATGAAGAAAAACTTGAGGATCAAATTGTCTCTCTCAAAAGGGATATTCAAACAGCAAATGAGTATAAAGAGAAATTCAAGATAAGTTCTGGTCAACTTGAAGTTCTTCTTAGAAGTCAAAAGAAGATAGATGACAAGTGTGGTTTGGGATATGAGAAAGGAGAAAGCTCCAGATCCGATCAGAAGAATTTTGGATCAGAAAATTTAAGGAACAGGCCTAGAAGACCTCTGGTAAGATAGCCTAATGCTCAAAGATATCCATCCTTCAATGGATACTGCCACAACTGCAATCACTTTGGTCACAAAGCTAATCAATGCAGAAAGAGAATGAATCAGACTAATTCATCCTTCTCCAGACAATGTTTTAACTGCAAAAGGTATGGTCACAAATCTCATGAATGCAGAAATATGCAAATGAACAAATCATTCAATGGTAGATGCTTTGCATGCAATAGAATAGGTCATATGGCTAATCAATGCAGATCAACAGGATATCAGTCAAATATGCAAAGAAATGTTGTTTGCCAAATTTGTAATAGATCCGGTCATATTGCTAAATTCTGTAGAAGCAAGAATCAGGACAAAAGAGGTCCGGTATATCATAATCAGAATCAAGACAAGGGAAAACAAAAAGTGAATGTGGATGAAGTTCAAAGTGAGATGAACAAGATTTGGGTGAAGAAAAGTACAGAGAATGTAGTGGATGGATCCACACTAGACTCTGGTGCTGATATTCCTTCCGAAAATTAAAAAGTGAGCTCTGGCTCAGGGGGAGACACAAAGAAAACCTTGTTCCCCCGGCCAGTCAATTAGTGTCAGAACTGGCATAGGAAGAGTTGTGGATTGAAGGGTTCATAAGGGAAACATCCAAACAAACTATGGTTAAGATTTGGAAGATCCGCAAGATGTTTAAAGATCAGGTTTGATCTGATTCTTCAAGTCATCTGAATAAGGCAAACCGGAATAACTTAGGTCGAGCATTTATTGCTACCTGACATTAGGGTTTGTGGAGCAATATAAGGGTTCTCTCATTAATCACCTGTTCATTCCACATACAAGAAGAAATGAAAAGTGAAGCTCTGCAACAAAATTCCTCAAGTTCATTAGAGATCATTTGCAGAAGTCAGTTCATCCAGAAATCGATCTGGCCAACTCTGTGAAACTGAAAGGTGCAAAAGGTATTCTTCGTTATCAAATATCTCTCTCTAAATCCTTGAATGATGGGTACTCCAAATATTGTAAAAATCTCTGATAGACCTCGCCCCATATTTAAGAAGCATCCATACAAATCCTTGGAGGTAGATCCCCTAGGAGCCTTCTCTAGTGTTCTACATGGTGTTTTACACACAGAAGATATTAGGGTTTACATACACGCAAATGTTGAAGAGTTTGGGGAATTCAAACTAAGAGATATCTATCACAAACAATTGATAGATGATGCTTTTGAGCTCAAACCCCAATACAAGGGCCTCCGGAACAAGCACTTTGCACAATACATACATTTCCCCTGTTTTACTGAGGATGAATGGGTCAGGTATATTTTGAGCAGAACACATGACAACTTCATGTGGTTAAATGGACCTTTCAAAATCACAAAAGATGCCATTAGGGCAGTTACAGGTTTACACTCATCCAATGGGATTCCTGTTCTTAAATCTGTGAAGAATCAAACTATAAGTGAGGCTACCGGATCCAAGTTTGACAAAAGAGCAATGATAATAGATGACATCTCTGATCCAGATGTCAAGTTTGCCTCCATAATCATTGGATATAAAATATGTCATTCTAGCAGGGAAAATTTAGTACCTGGAATGACCATCTACACAGCTTATGAAATGCTAAGAAAGGATGCAGACTATGATCTTTGTCAGCTTCTCTTGAACCAACTCTTGGAGAATCTGCAGAAAATAAAGAAAGATAAAAAGAATTCATTCAAGTATGGTGGATTAATATTGTGCTTATTCTTCTACTTTATGAATGAGCTTCCCGAATCTAATGGCTGGGTGTGGGAGAATGATAGACCAGTATCTATCCAAATCAGAGATTATTTGCATGGACTTGGTGATGTCAAAGCACAAAATATAGCCCTGTGGGGATACTTCAAGAATTTCCAGAACATGATGCAAGCAAGAGAAAGGATTCCCCAGTCTATTGTTGAGAAGTACAAAGACAAAGTATGTTTTATGGTAGAAATTGATCAGTGCCTAATGGAGGTAGTAGAACCAAGAACAGTATGGATCATGCCCATGGGGTATGAAGTTGATAAACAAATTGTGGAGCTGCATGTTCAACATATGCTAAGGCAGCCAAAGGATCCAAAGGCAGAAAGGTTTGGAACCTTTGAGGAGCTGAGTATAAAGATTCATGCGGAACTCAGAGAACTTGAAATCAAGAGGAAGGTGAGAAAAGAAGTAGAAAATATTGCCCAAGGCCTTGGCATCTCAAAGGAGGCACTTGATGCCCACAAGAAAAAGATGGAAAGGGTTGAGGAAGAGAAGAAGAAGGAAAAAAAGAAAAATGAGGAAAGTGCTCCGGTAAAACCTTCCACCCGAACCAGATCATCAAAGAGATCTGCACCTACCACTGCCAAAGGCTCAAGGTCATCTGAACTGGAAGCACAATCATCTAGCAAAGGAGAGAAAAGAACAAAGACAAAAGCTACAAGAGCCTATGCCAGTCAAAGGGATGAAGAGGAGACTGAATCTAATGAAGAAATCAGGAAAATGAAGAAAAAGAAGAAAACATCCGGCCAACCCTCTACCGGTCAAGGAGAAGAAGAGAAGGAAGAGGAATTTGCTGAAAAACCCACTCTATCCTTGGATGTTGTAGTGAAAGCAGTCACTGTGGATGGGAACCTGCAACCCTTAACAGAATTTTATGATGAATATAATGAAGCAGATAAAAAGATTCTGGAGGAAGCCACAGTTCAGTTTTTGAAAACTTACAACAAATCTTTTATTGAAATTATCTCTCTAATTCCCAAAAGCTTAAAGAAAAGGCTTGAAATGAGGAAGAACAATACTCAAGCAAAAGATCTCAAGATCCAGGAACAGGTCACCATTCAGCTCTTCCCTTCAATAACTCCGCAGCAAATGAATATGATCTTTAAAGAGTGCAAGGATGAGTTCTGGAGCAAAGCCAGGATGAATCAGCTCATGCTTGGTGAAACCAACAAAGTGGCAAAAGAGACTGAAGAGATCCTCTGAAATACTCTTAAAAAGTTCAACATTCCCATCACAGAGGACTCTGGTAAAGATAAGGGCTCAGAATCCTCTATTCCAGAAGAGGTGGCTCATGAACAAATAAATATCTCTCCTCCGGTTTCCCCTACAGCTTCCAGATCTAAAGGAGAAGACAGAATATAGGAGAAAGAAGTAGGAGTGAAGGAAAAAGAAGTTGACAGTACCAAGGTTGCAAAGGGAGAGAAGACCCCAACAGAGAAAACCACAACTGCTAGTGGTAAGAATGTAGAAGGAGAGAAAGGTCCAAGGGACAGCCCTGAGAATGCAGAAGAGAAGAAACATCTGTCTCCAGCAAGAGACACTACAAAAACTATCCAAGAATTCCTGAACAAAGAAACAATGGAGATTGATGAACTGGAGCTTCTACAAGGACCATTTAATTTTGATTCACTTTCTCCGGTACAAACAATGAAGACAGCCTCATTCGCTAATGCAAAGGCTAAAGAAAAACTCTTAAAGTCTAACATGGAAGACTGTGAATTTATAGAAGCTGCTTCCAGAGTGCTAGAAAAAATTATGCCATCGCTTCAGAAGGATCCCACAGCCTCCTCATCCGGTAATCTCAAAACTCTAGTCAATAGTGTTAGCACACATTTTGATTCTCTAGAGAAGTTAGCTGAAGAAAAGGTCTGGAAGGAGTTTTTGGATAAGAGATTCTCAGAGGTACAAGGGTTGATCATTAATGATAGAAGAAATATGAATATTGGGATAAAGAGCTTAGAAAATGCTCTTAAAGATGGTGGTGAAGTATACAAATTTTGTATTTCCTGGTCCAAAGCAATAGTGGAGATTGAAAAGAAAATAAAAGAGCAAGAGGATAAACTACTAAGTTTGTCTCAAAGTTTTGATCCTCTCTCATCCTCCATAGTAAATCAAGAGTGGCAGACTATTACGATCACAAATGCAATAAAGAATTTTGAGAAGGAAAGGAAGATCATAATTAGTCGGATGGGTGAACTTAGAAGGATCATCATCCCTAAGTTAGAGGCCATGCATGAGGCCATAAGTGATGCTCAGACTACCGCCCGGACCAATGATCCGATAGATCTCAAGAGGGCAGAAGCTTTTGCGTTCCTGTTGAGTGGTCACATCTCAATTTTGGATAGGATGAAGCAAAGTTGGGCTGCAGAACTCATCCAATTGAAGAATACTTTTGCAGACATACTTAAGTATATGTAAGTACAACTTGTATATATACTTATGTGGACATGTATAGACTGTTTTTGGAAATTTTGGTGTGCGGACCCTACTCTTTGCCATTGATGTCAAAGGGGGAGTGATGAGCAGTGAAAAATGAGGAATCCAACTAAGGGGAGCTCCGAAAAATATATATAAAAATAGAGCATCAGCCAAGGGGGAGCATAGTGTAAACACTTAGTCATTTTTCACTAAGTGTTGCCATCAATGCCAAAGGGGGAGATTGTTGGCAAGAGACACTATATGGATTCATGATTGTTGTCATTGATGGCAACAAAGTTCATCCCACACATCCGCAGGACATGGTGTGTCTCTACCGGAAGTCAGAGTGAAGAATGTTGTGGTCCGGTAAACAAGAACAGAGCATGTGGCAAGGTCCGACAGACAGGTCCGAATCTCTCAGAGGAAGTATCTTGCTGAAGTGTGGATTTGGGGAAGTCAAGAGGAGTATCTTGACTAATAAATTGCAAGGTTTGAGCCTCCGGTGTGGAAAGGATAAAGAGATATGAATGCTTGAGTGTCAGGTTCCCCAGTGATAGTGTGAATAGAGGAAGAACTGACTGGCAGAACATCAGACTTTATTCCGGATGTGTTTCTGATGTTGTTAAAGGTTATGAAGGCATAAAGTATGTTTGGCCGACATGATTAATGATTCCCACAAGTATATCCTTGATCCACATTACTTGGTAAGCAAGGATTCAGCCGACAAATCAGAGCTTATGGAAAATATTGACTATTCTGGGTGCCGACTAGAAAGGTGATGAAATCACTTGTGTGGATATATATACACGATGGATTTAGTTGTGAAAAGTGTTGTGGTTGTTGTAGATGGGTGAATAAAAGCATAGCAGAATAGAAGCAGTAAGGAAGGTCCGGTATGTGAAAGGAAAGCAGCATAAGAGAAAAGGAAAGATGAAGTGTAGCAGATCAGTGTACTAAGCCTAACCGGAACTGAACTCCAGCTATGTGGATGCTACCAATCAATTCAAGTATTGTATAACACTCTTTTTGTAGATAGTGTGTCTCTTGTAGGAAGTGTGCCTCCTTGTGAGCAGTGTGCTCAGGCAGTGAGCCTTAATTGGCAAGTGCCATTTTGTATTTCCATTCTTCTAACAGAGAATACAATCTTGGGTTAATCACCCCATGGTTTTCTCCCTTAACAGGGTTTCCATGTCAAAAATACTGTCTCATGTGTATTTCCATTTCATGATTATGTTTGCTCATTTGGATTAATATTACATTGATTACTAATAAAGTTTAGAAAGCAGAAATAATTAGGATAACTGATTCACCCCCCCTCTCAGTTATCAACACTATCTTCCTCCATTGTTCTGACCAGATGCATAGAAAATGCATCATTCACTAATTTGTAGTCAGGGAGATAGTTTGTTCTCTGCAACTAAGGATAATGGTCCCATATATGGGCATCATAAATACTGCCACCAATCTTTCCAACTGTGGTAAGTGCATCAAATGTACCTTTGTAAGCACATGAATATACAATATATGAAGTCATGTAAAATGAACACTCCAAGCCTCCTAAGTTCATCATCTGTTCATCTAAAGCATCACTGATGATCTTAGCCCATAATGGCTTGTTATCTGTATAAATGCACATCATGATGACCCCATACATCCAATCCTTGAAACTTCCAGCAGTAGGCTGGCCTGTCACTCTACTGAGTAGGACAATCATATACTGATATTCATCATCAAAGTCAAATTTGTATAGGTGTACTGGTAATTTGGCAGAGGCAGTGTAAGTGTTGTTCTTTGATCTCCACTGGTACATCCTCTTTCTTGTAGTCTTTTTATTATTTATATATTCAATCTCTAGTTTTTTCAGATCCATACTGACTACCTTCTTTCCAACTGGGAGATTGAAAGTAGATGCAATCCCTTTTATTAAAAAATCTGCATAAACCCTGCCATGTTTTTCCACTCTCCTTGTTTGAGGGTTGTAATTCCTGGCACATTCTATTAACTCTAGAGTTTCCATGGAATAGGGAAATCCAGCCGCATGCCACATTCTGGATGTAAAAATGGCGTCCAGTAAGGTACTTTCTTTATCATTATGTATCTTAGATGACCAGGCCACTAAATCTGTGTTTCCCTGATGAGTGTCTCTGATGACACCATACTTGAACTGCACTCCTTCAGGTTGAGCAAACATAGGCTTAAGAAATTCAGACTCAAACTTGTTCCTCCTGATGTCCACCATGGATTCCTGCAATGAACATGACTGGTCTTACCATACTATTTATATCCATTCATATACAGCATTATACGTCTACGGCATCATGCATATTATACTTATTAATCTCCATTTCATCATGATACGCATACTTACAGTTTCAAACCACTCGAAAAGCATCCTACCTAGACATGCAGAAAATGACACAGGAGGGTTTTTTTAATTACTTACCTGATAATGCTTATCTCCTAGATTAGACTGATGATTATGAAAAAGGGGCTCAGATATCGGTGATAATCATGTGTTATGTTCTGTTGTAAGTTGTATGCATCCGCAGGTAGGTCGTATGAGGGTTTGAATGTCTACTCTATAAATTCTCATTTCTTCGCAAGGTAAATGCAAAATGACCTTGGAAATTCACTTTTAATCTCATTCGTAGGGCAAATTAAGGCAAAAACGGGTTAAATTGATCAAAACCGTTGATCTTCTGTATGAAATTCATGGATGTTGCCAGGTGTGTGTATCGCATTCGCAATCGGCAAGAATCCACTTACTGCATTTATGTGCATTTAATGTCATGGGGCAAGATGAGGGGGGTGATCTTCAGAAGATCAGGTGATATTCGTAATATGACCCCCTTTGTGTAATATGACCCTCCGCCTTTGAGTAGCAAAACTGATGTCCATGAATCAGGTGATGTTGAGAATATCAGGTCATGATTTGAATATCGGGTCATGTTTAAAATATCGGGTCATGTTTAAAAATCGGGTCATGTTGAGATTATCAGGTGATATTTGAGATGTGACCCCTCAAAACTAAAGTGACCCCCTTTCGAAAGATCGAGATGACATCACCATCATGTTATTGAAAAAGGGTTATCGTTGGAAATATACCTATGCGAGGTAAAAAGATGATGACGTCACCGTCAGGGTGATTTTCTTTGTTCATCAGGATTGGATGATGTCATCAGCATACTAGCTCTAGGGTGATATTTTGTGATAGGGTGATATTTGAAATATTGGGTGATATTCAAAATATGACCCCCGCTAAATATACAAAGTTGTTTGATGGGTAAACACCACTATCACGTAAGATTGACATCCGGACTTTCAGACCAAATGATTATCAGGTGATAAAATTGGATCAGGGTGATCTTACATAAGATGACTGATGTTAAGAAATATGACCCCCCCTCGGAATATCAGGTTTGACTAGGACTTTGACTTGCAATAATTTTCATTCCCTAAGGAATATCAGGGTGATCCAAAAGGCAAACCTGCATGAAATTTTGTACTCTTTCCAACCATGAGGTTATTGATATGAAATATTAACTTTGACTAACTAAACTCATCATGATGACTTACCCAACTCCCTTATGCAGGGTCACCTGCATGACTTACTTTTACCAAACCGCTGAAAGCAAAAAAACCAAGAACAAGCCAAGCAAAAAGTTGGGTCCCTGTTTTGTCAAGTCAAAATGGGGCGTGTTGTGTAACCACACAACACCTGGCTACTAGAGAAAAGGTCTCTTCAAAATTAATGCCTTCAACTTGAGAATAGCCCTTACATACCAATCTTGCTTTCTTCCTCACAACTTCCCCATCTTCATTCAGCTTATTCTGAAACACCCAATTGTTCCTATAACATTCTTAGTGGCTAGTCTGGGAACCAATTCTCATGTCTAATTCTTCTCTATCTGATTCAATTCTTCTTCCGTTGACTTTATCCATCCATCATATTTGCTAGCATCAATAAAGGTTTTGGTTTCTACCTTTGATAATAAACACAACTTTACTTGCTCATATGCCTTTGTAAACCTTCTCATAGTCTGCACACCTTCATTCTTATCTCCAATGTTTTGATCTGTTGAATGGTTCTTCTGAACATACTTTGCTAGAGTCTTAGGTATCTACTCCAATTCTTGTTCCTTTTCTTCTTTCTCTTCGTCTTCTTCATCTTCAATGCATGGGAAAATATTAGATCTAGAATCCTCTGATTCTTGTGAGATTTGATACAAATCTTCATCTACTTTGACATTTCATCTTCCCCAATCTATTGTTGTATCATCTATAGGCCTTGTTTCTAGTTGAGTAACCAAGAAAGATCCCTTCATCAATTATTGAATCAAACTTTCCTAGGTCTTCTTCATCTCTTCTGATATAGAATTTTCTAGCAAAGATCCTAAAGTATCTGACAGTAGGAGCTCTTCCATACCATAGCTCATAAGGGGTCTTAGTTCTATTGACCTTCAATTTTACTCTGTTGATTAGATAGACAGTAGTGTGAACTAATTCCTTCCAGTACATGTCAAGTAGATCTGCATCTTTCAACATTTCCCTAGCCATCTCTTGCACAATCCTATTCTTCCTTTCCACTACCCCATTTTCCTGAGGGGTCTTGGGAGTTGACTGATGTCTCATAATGCCATGATCTTCACAAAACTTTTCAAATTCATTTGAAGTAAACTCACCTCCTCTATCAAACCTCAAGAACTTGATCTTGGAATCCATTTCATTCTCAACTATAGCTTTGAAAATCTTAAACTTATCAAAGGCTTCTAATTTTTCTCTTAAGAAAGTAGCCCAAGTCATTCTAGAATAATTGTCAATATGCAACATGAAATACCTTTCACCTTGTTGACTCTTTATTCTTGTGGGGCCACAGAGGTCAGTATGAATCAGCTCCAATGGTATTGAGGAAGAATACTCCTTTCTCTTGAAATTTGTCTTTGTCTGCTTTCCCATTTGGCATTCCTTGCATAGTGTGTTTGCAAGCTTGGTTATCTTAGGCATATCTCTCACTACACAAATGTAGTTGATCTTTACCATGTTGTCAAAGTTGGTGTGCCCCATTCTCTTGTGCCATAGCCAAAACTCACTAGATTGAGCCAATACGCAAGTTCTTCCATTTACCTCTTTTAGATGATAAATATCTCCATGTCTGGATACCTTTTACAACTAGTTTTCTGGACCTTACCTTCCTAATTTCACATCCTTTGGCATAAAAAGTAAGATTGTATCCTTTATTGCACATCTGACTAACACTAAGAAGATTATACATTAGTCCTTTGACATAGAGAACATCCTCAGTCATGTTCTTCCCATCAATAGTTATAGTACACTTTCAACATATTTGTGCTAACTCATCACCACCAAACTTAACAACTCCACCATTCCACTTTTCAAGGCTAATAAACTTCTCCCTTTCACCAGTAATATGGTTAGAGAAACCACTATCAATTACCCAAGCATTGGCTTCTTCTTTAACATGAAAGGCAGTTTATACAACCATTGATTTTTCATTATTTTGGTCATTTTGCAAGATATCAGACTTTTCACAATTCCCAAAATCATCCTTTTTGTCACCAAAATTCAAGGACATGAAAAGAGTTTCATCATTTGAATCACCATGATTCTCATCTTTTGAAGAACAACTGCTCTCTATGGAATACAGGCTTCTTTTGAAATTGTCTCTCTTGTTACTACCCCTTGATTCTTTAAAAGGACATTTAGAAGCAAAGTGACCAATCTTTCCACAATTGAAACATTTGAAAGGTAAATTAGCTTTGTGTTTTCCGGTGACCTTCTTCAATCTTCTTACAAAGTTTGCCTCTACCTCATCAAGGTCTTCATCTTGATCTGCTGCTTCATCTTCTACCTTCTTACTTGCTTTGAATGTTGCTTCCATCTTTGGAGCACCTTTGTCAAATTCTCTCATTTCAAAGGCTATGAGAGAACCAAATAAATTATCTATGCTATATTTATCCAAATCCTGAGTCTCCTCAATAACAGATACCTTATGACTATAAGATTTAGGAAGAGTTCTCTATAGCTTCTTCACAATCTCATCTTCTTTCACTGTTCCACCAAGACTTGTGATGCCATTAACTATTTCATCAACTCAGAGCATATAACTAGCAATGTTTTCATCTTCTGTCATCGTCAGGGTCTCAAATTTACTCTTGAAGATTTGCATCTTGGCTTGCTTCCTTTTACTATCTCCTTCATAAATGCTTTCAAGTTTTACCCAGACATCCTTGGAAAATTTGCAACTCATTACCTTTGGAAGTTCTAAATCAACCAATCCACTCATGATAGTACACTTTGCCTTGACATTATTATCATACAACTCATCAACATCTGTAGTCTCAAAACCAGGTGTAGTATAACCCTTCATGACAGCTTGCCACACACCAAACCCTAGAGAAGATAGATAGTTTTCCATCCTTAGTTTCTAAAAGGAATAATATGTTCCATCAAACATAGGTACCTTGTGAGATCCATTAGGAGCCATCCTAGACCTTCCTTAAGTAGATAAGCTTCTTCTGAGTAACTTGGCTCTGATACCAATTGTTGAACACACTAGGACACTAAGAGGAGGGGTGAATCAATATATAAACAAACTTGAAATCCTCCAGAGTAGATTAAGACTTAAGCATTATAGCATCAACATAAACATAAAAGATCAACACAATACACATCAACACATAACCCCAGATGTACGTGGAAAATCCAAAAAGGGAAAAACCACAATGAGGATTAACTCACAATATATGAAGTTCAAAATTATGACTTTGTTTTAGGGATACAACCCAAGGAAGCTACTAATCCTTGAAGACTTTATTTTAGGGTCACTCCCAAGGAAGCTACAACTCCCTACAAACTTTGTTTTAGGGTTACAACCCAAGGAAGCAACTATTCCTTGAACTAAGAATGAACTCAAAGATGATTACAGTATGACAATCCTTTTACTATCTAAAAACTAACATTGAAGCACACACCTTTGATGATTGCAATTCTACTTTTTCTAATGATTGGATCAATTAGGCATACTCTTTGCTTCCCTTCTGTCACAAAAATGTCTTCAAGATGAATCAAGATAGCCCTTATTGCTTCTACTCTTTCTCCTTCAGTCACACATCATAATGCATAACATGTTCATATTATACTCTTTTACACACTCACATATTCATCTTCACAATAATACTACACCTAGACCAACTAGGTTTACAATATATACAAGACATTACATTGATTACATAACAGGTCAGCCAATACAATAAGAATATTACATTTTACAAGTCAACCAAAGATTATACAACATGAAACATGCATTGGGAAATCCCTAGCATGAACCACATGCTACTCTAGAAAGAAACACACACCTTGTGGATCCCAACACATGCTTGGTCTAGTAATAAACATCCTTCATAGCATCATCCTTCAAGGAATAACATCCACATGCTTCATAAATTTGAATTTGGTTGCCCTTAAGCAAGAACACATGAGGCATGTAGTACAAAGGCCATTTCAACTTTCCGGTACTCATGAATGATTAAACATTGTTTGTGCTTCTTCCAAATGAGTTGGTAGGACCTATACACTATCTCCAAACATTCCTTGAACTCTACACAGCAACAACTTTGTGGCGCACATCATCAATCTTCCTCTATTTGCCAGGTAAGAGCATAACCCAGTAGCACCATCATTCCAGACCTCAGTCAATTTTGGAGTGAGAAAAAACACATATTATGAAGCAACTGGAGACAACATAGGATCATAAGGACTATCTTTCATCAGTCAATTTACCATTTCAAGCAGCAACAAGCTGGTGCACACCATCAGCAAATATTCTAAGAACAACTAGGCATCCAGAACTATCTGTATCATAATTGTCATTTGAAAATTAAGTTTGTGGACCTCCAAACCACTTGAAAAACATATGGATGAACTCATACATAGTTCTAAACATATCCTCAAAACCGCATGGGCAAATCTTCACTTGCAAAGGAATGCAAAGCATTCCAAACTCTTTTCACCAACACATAATATTGTGAAAGCATGGACCGGAACTCAATCACTTGTAACTTCCTCTATGGAGGAGAAAATGGTCTGAAACTTTGGATTTAGAACCTTTACAACATCCTTAACTTAACTTCTTAACCACATGACCATAGGTTCAAATATGGAGGAATGCGGAGTATTTTACCAAACAATCTTTCAGGTAGCTTCCTGCAACAGAAACCTTCACTAACTTTTGGAGGTCAAAACCTTCATATAACAACACATACATCCTTAGAAACAATAGGAAGGATCATACAACATGCCACAGGTCATCAGAAACATCTTCTAATCCTTAGCATAGCTTCGAATTCCCATCTTAATATATCATCATTCATCTTAGTGCTTCTAATTCACATCTTAATATTTCATCATGAAATCATCTTTGCTGACCACAAGCATGCTCAAAACAACTTGACTTGACACTAATCAGGGCATGACATCCAACCATGAACATCATTGTATCTCACTACATCTCTATTACTACACTGGTATGTCATCATCACAAACTAAGTGTTGACCTCACTCTAATTGTTGACATCAATGACAACACATGTTGCCAACATACCCTTCTATGTCTAATTAATTAAATAAACTATATTTATTTAATTTTAATATTCTCTCTAATTAAATTAGTTAAATTTATTTAATTAATTTAATTTTCCTACATCACTGCTATTATATAATTAATTAAATAATTTCATTTAATTAATTATTATCCACCTAACTTGCACAAAAATCTAAAAATAACTAACTCCAACTACACTCTTCATTTCAATCCTAGCCAAATACATGAGGATAGGTCCTATCCTTCCCATTATACATCCTCACTTAACCTCATCCATTCATTTACACTTAATCACAACCATTCATCCTTGATTCATGTGTTGATTTGTGTCTCATTAAATCTCAACCATTCATCTCTAATCTAATCCTAGCCATCCATCCTATCATCCTAAGATCATATAAATATCCCTCTCAATCAACTCATTTGAACTAATGAAGATTTGAATGAAGAGTCGAATGAAGAGACTAATGAAGAGATCCATAATTCCATAAAGGAGTAAGATTATGTCAGTTTATTGAGCAATCCATATTTGAGCAAATATCATCATATCAAGAGAGCATATCAAGTAGAACAAGGGCACACTCTACTTCCACTATAGGAGGAGTAAGAGTGATTTGAGGTGAAAGTATTATACTTATTACATTATCTTTTTTATTTCCTCTCATCAATTTTCTATTCTTTATTTTGGCACACCTGGTGGGACCCATGTCCCTTAATCTAGCTTGATTTTTGCAATCTTTGCTAGATTTTTGTTGTAGGTTTGTGCTCATCTTGGTGAAAATCCAGGGGTAACCTATCACAAGAAGTATCATACACCAAAAAACCTCATGGTTGAGTTTGGAAGGCCCAAAAATCCTAGGATACATATAAAGTTTGACATATTTTGAAGAAAAAAAATTGAATTATTTTTTTACTTCACAGATCTATACTGTACAGATCCATTATACTACTCTGAGTAGTCTACACTATCCATCACAACTTAATACATCAGTTTTTAAATATTCCATCGCAAGTATATTGAATGTAAAGTTTGGTAAAAATGTTTCATAGTTTAAGTTTTAGCCATTTGATATATTTAATGATATAAATAGTTCACGGGCCTTTAAAAAAGATAAAATTTCTAGTTTTAATATATGCATGGTTAGCATTATATATAGTCGACATTTGTAAAAGAGACTATCAGCAACTAGCTTAACTCTCTGTGGTTAAGTCATAGATTATCCCTGCTCACCCCGAGGGCTTATCAAACCATAACCCCAGCATTTAACATTTAATATGCTAGTGCATGGGAGTCAATGACATCATTGCCTCACTCATAAACTCTTAACGGTCGCCTAATGGCTAAAACCCTAAGCATTGACGGTCACAATGGTAAGCCCTTAACCACAATGGATCTCCCTGGCTAACCATTGGGATTAGAATCTTTAACCTTAGTCATGGGCAAACCTTCATTGATGGGACCTCACTATTAACTTTAAGTTTAATGTTTATTTTCTAACAATTATTGCTAGTGGTGAATGTTGGGTAACGTTAACTGCTAGGCCAACATCTGCATGTGAATAGAAGAATGTAACCACTAGTGGTTACATAGACTACTAGCATGAAATTTAACCACCCAGTAGACCACCCATATGGACAAAGTTTTACAAATGGAGCTAGCAGTTAACCTAACTGCCAAGGGCAGACCCCCTTCCATCTAGCCTGCTAAAGTAGCTATTTTTTTCATTTTCTTATAAATTTTCAAATCGTATTATATTTTTACAAAAATTATAGGTGTTGGAAAGTTGACTTAGCCAACTTTGCAGTGGTGTAGACCTTTTTTCCAAATCTAGTCCATATTTCAAGGTACAATCATTTGAAGTTAACTTTTATTTGCAATCTTTAATTAGTCATAACTTTTGTGTTTTAAATCAAAATTCAACAATTTTTTTGAAATTGCATAGAAAATCATAAGGATTCTATTAGTGACATTTAATCTGCTATGTGATCACTATTATTTCTAATTTTGGGTATATTTATCATTTTTTATAGGTCACACTTGTTTTGTAGCTACACGCTTGTCAAAGACCAAAATTTCTCAAACTACTAACAAGTTTTCTGCAGGTTCACTTGTCAAAGATTAATCATTCAAAACCACTTTATGTTTTCTTTGTTTGGTGAACTTGTTTGTGACTTGACCTATGTGTGTATGTTCTTCCCTCATATTGAAAGATGATCTTGGGAATCGAAGGCACCCTTTAGATACATTCATTTTCACAACACACTTAATTTATAAGGGTTAATTAATCTTGCTTGTGTGGGTCAAGTATATGTGCGTGTGTGTTCTCTGCTCACGCTGTAAGGTGATCTTGGAGATCAAAAGCATCTCTTGGTTCACTTTTGTCACCTAAGGTATGTTAGCATGTGTATGCTCTCTCCTTGTGCTTAGTGTGAACTTGGAGATCAAAAACATCTAACATTAACTTTTCCCTTAGGATGCATATCTTAGAGACACACCCACTCTAAGAGGTGACCTCAACCACATGTTCTAATGGGGTATATAAAGGGGGATAGTGAAAGTTGTACCTCAATCTAGTTACATTGTCAATGGCATAGCCTTGGGCCCTTGGTGATTCAAGATACAAGGTGAAGTGACATTCACTTATGCTTATGTCACATGTCTTCAACAGACTAGTGTTCATGGATTGAGCCCCACGTACCTTGCATATATCAGGGACACCCCTAGAGAACTTGGACAAGCCTATGTTAAAACCTATCAGCCATCTTTTAGTGTGGTGCAAGGGTCAGCATCAACCCTTAAGCTACCACATACTTCCTTGAGTAGAGATAGAACATTTCTTTTAGAAAGGCATCAAGGCCTCTAAGGAAAGGGAAAGGGTGAGCTATCAGCCACTTGATCCCTAGCTATTCACTCTTGAAAAAATATTCCTAGCTAGGTAGGAATATTGAGAAGTATTGAGTTTGGTCCTACACTAGGAGTCACACATACTTGAATAATCTTAGGCTTGTTTTTGTGTTTTGTGTGTGTGTTCATTTACACTTTCCTAATCCAAAAATCCAAATCCTTTTGCAAATTCATGCATGTTGTGTGAAATCTATTATTTACAAAGTTTCCCAAAGTCAAACTTCAAACCATCCTAAGTCACCTTCATATCATTAATCTTCATCCAATCCAATCCAACATCATCCCAATCTATCTCTAGTCTATCCCTAAGCCATTATCTAGGACTCTAATCCTAATCTAAATCCGAATCCAATAAAAGTCCTAATCCATATCCTAGTCATTCTCCATCCATTATCATACTTCATCCTTGAACACCATATCCATCCTTCATTGACGTCATCCATCATCCTCTCATCCCCCCCAAACAACACGGATCTTTATGCACAAATACAAGAAATTAAATGTACGTATGAGGGATTAGATCCTCTCACTAAGGATAAATTCAAAGATCTCAATAGTCAATGTCCCTTAACACATCTCATCATTGGATATTCTCATGATCCCATGATCCTATCACATCAATATCACCATCCTATGTGTCATCCCCATCAATATTATACCAACCTTCATCCCAATTCAACCTATCATATCAAAACTTTACCTATTCATATACCTCACTTCAACCCACTACATGCCCACTTATTTCATCATATACCACTTACGAAGCCAATCCCATGACCCCATACCCATCTATGATATCGTCATCCATGTCACCTCAAACCACATATCAACAAAATATATCTAATTCCAATCCATCAATTCCTATAGTCCCTCCATCACAATATCCTTCTAACCATACTAATCCTAATCCATTATACTACATACCTTCCAATCCATCAATCCCTATAGTCCCTCCATCACAATATCACTTCAACCTTCTTAATCCTAATCCATTAGTCCACATACCTTTCAATCCATCAATCCCTTCAATACCACCATCACCATATTCCTCCAACCCTCAATTAAGGGAGCCCATAGAAATGGCTTTACAGAAATTGGTTCAAGAAAACTTGATTAAACTTCCTATGATAAAACCATTCGATGACAACCTACCAAAACCCATTTGGTTTAAGGAACATGAATTTTGTGAATATGATAGGGTAAAGGTCCATCCAACATCTAATTTTATAAGGGTTAAGAAATGCATCTAATATCTCATCGACCATGGTAAGATTGTGATTGAAAACCCCCTCACCAACTCCACATATCAACCTAAATTATCTATTTTAGATGTTACCCAAGGATTATTAGCATGGAATCCAAAACCATCATACAATCAAATGCCTATCCTTGAACCTATCAAAGAGCCTCCTAGTCCTATGCAAACACCATCATATAACCAAATGTCTATCTTTGAGCCTACCAAAGAGTCTTCAAGCACCATGCCTATTCCTCCAATACCATCATGCAACCTAATGTATATCAATCCTATGGAAGAACCTCTTACCATAAGTGTAAGTCAAGATCCATCATGTACCAATATTATCAACCATCTAGAGCCTATCAAGCCTATCCAAGAATCAAATCTAAAGCATGATCAACCTTTCTCCTCACAAAGTCAAGATCAAACTATCCAAGCTACTCATGAGCATACTATCCAAGCAAGTCAAGATCAAATTGTCCAAGTTCCTCAAGATCACATTAACCAAGCTACCCAAGATCCAACTACTCAAGCCATCACCATCCATGATCCCAAAACCGTTCATGATCAAGAAATCTACATTAGTCCTATCCATCATCCACAAAAATCCCATTATGATACACTTGGTCCCCAAGAAAACATAGACAATCGAACAAATGACTTGGATCATATCACACTATCCAAGCTAATCATGAGAATACTATCCAATAAAGTCAAGATCAAACTATCCAAGCTCCTCAAGATCACATTAACCAAGATACCCAAGATCCAACTACTCAAGCCACCACCATCCATGGTCAAGAGACCAACACTCCTCCCATACATGATCAAGAGGTCAACACTTCTCCCGTCCATGATCCCAAAACCATTCATGATCAAGAAATCCACATTAGTTGTCACATCCCAATTTTTTATTTCATTTATAATTTAAATTATTGGATTTAATTATAGTTATATTACAATTGGATAATTACATGTGCGTAAAAGGAAATTATCATTACTATGAAATTATATAAATCTGAGAATTGATGTAATGATGGATTATTATAATTATGATTATAGATTTATGTTTTCTCATGCTTCGGCTATGGTTTTATTAACTAACCTATTAATCAAGACTTGAGTGCAATTGAGTGCAGGGAAGTGTCGAAGGCAAGGGCATGGTTAAGGTAGATGCGTCCTAGCCACCCGACAAGAATTGGCTGGAAGGAACTTTGATGCATGCACACACAATCACATAATTCATACTGCATGTTGCATTATTGTTTTGGTTTGATGCTTCGTATTTCATTTTAATAGCATAATTTTACCTATGCTTTTAACAAGAAATAGATGCATGATGGATGAAAAATAATTAAGTAGTCATGAGATAACATTGTTTAAAAATGTTCCTTCCAAAATCATAAGATCATTATGTTTCTTTAAGGATTATAATTTAATAATTTAATCCTTAAGATTATTACATTTTTAAATATTTAAAGTGTTTTAGATATAATGTGTAATATAAATGCTAAAAATATATTTAATTATTAAATTATGTTGTACTCTTATTTATATGCAAAGATAATATTCCTTTTTGGATAATTTTTAAAAGACAATATTGAGAAGCTTTAAAGAAGAAAAGCCAAAAAGCCTTGGCATGCAAAAATCAAAATTAAAAAGAAAGAGATAAATTAAGGAAACAAACTAAAATTAAAAAGGATGAAAGTCTTAAAAAAAGGGGGATATGCCTTTGAAGAAAAAAAAGATAAATAAAAATAAAATAAAATACAAAAAAAGAGAAAGGGATCAAATGCAAAACAGAGAAGAAGGAGCAACAGAAGGAAAAATAAGAATAGAAGGAAGGATGTGGGAAATTTTGACAAAAGCTTGGGAATTCTGGGAAGAATGGATAGCAATAGTGATCAGATAAATTTTGGCTATACACCTAGTTATGAAAATAATTTATTATTTGTGTTAAATTTGGTTGAAATCAATTTCTCTAATATGTAAGAATTGTTTTATTTTGTGAATTCTCTTTTGCACAATTTGTTTATTTTTGCCATATTGTTGTTAGAAAGGTTTGGATATGTAATCTGTCATGAGAACTATTGTGTCACCAATAACTTCATTTTTATGAACTGGGTGTCTTTAAAATTTTTATATAAGGTGCACCACTTAGTTATTTAAATCATACCCAAAAATCAGCCATACTCAATTTGTCATTTTGTAGATATATAATAATTAGTGACTATCTATCTCTTACCCATTTCATCTCTATTAAAATAGTCTGTTGCGTCACCAATAACTTTATTTTTATGAACTGGGTTTCTCTGAAGCTTTTATATGAGGTGTGAAACTAAGTTATTTAAATCATATCCAAAAAATATCCTTACATAGTTTGTCAATTTGGAGATATGTATTAATTAGTGATTGTATATCTCTTATCCATTTTTCCTTTGTTAAATTAATTTCTGAAATATACTAGATGGGTGAACCCTAGTCTACATATTATTTCATTCCCTGGATTGATTGTCTTTTACTCTTTTCACAATGGATTTATGTTAAAAGCTTGTGCAATATATTGTTGTCCTTACTATTATTCATGTTACTCTTCTTAAAGAAATTTAACCCTTTATATTTACTATCTATCGGCCTCTTTCTTGTTTGGATTTGTCATTATGGATTGGTTCTTGTTATTATTACCAGCAGTTTGTTCTTTGATCAACCTGTAATGTTACTAGCTATAAAAGATGTTAATTACCTATCAATAATCATCTCTGTATCATTACTCCCTGGACTGAGTATCATACCTTACTAGCTTGTTTTTATAGAAGCTTGTGTAATCATCTTTAGTCAGTCTCTATATCTTCTTAGCGGTTGATTTCATGATGGCCAACACATTATTCCTTTTTGTTTTTTATTAGTTCAGCTAGAAAAGAGGGTCCAGATCCCTTTAACAAAATAGCCCCCTGGGCATTAGGCCATTAACGAGCCAGAAACAACAGATAAACATCACATGAATAGTAGACCAAAAAATAACTAATCGAAAACCATGGAAGCAACAACAATGACAAAAAATAGCAACAACAAGAAACTATGGGATATCAGTAACCCCAAACTTAACAAGGAACGTGACCATTTCCTTGTAATCGCCTAAACTATCGATTCCCACCTGCTTGACCTTATCATCCAGATATTAACCGCAGTAAAAATGGAAGCAACCCGATACAAAGCTTTGTCCGCAAACTCAGCCAGTCTTCCACTTCTTCTGCATGGTTTCCATTTTCCTCTAGAGGCATTGAATTCCCTCCATATTCTTGTCACACAAGGCGCAGCTCCCCTTCTTGTCTTGATCCACAGCAGCCCTCATAGTGTCTTGACCAATAGTCATCTTCGCAGTGCCACCCACACCTTCAGAACTGGATTCATTCATAGAGGCAAAATGACTGGTGCCCTCAACCTCATGGATAGATTCCATGGGGGTTTCACCCCCGCCTTCCTCCATAGTCTCCACAAACTCAATCATCAAAAACTTCCACCCCCTATGGGTTCACCAGTGGCTTACTAGCGATCTATTTCAACCGACAAATCCTCAGATTGATCGCCTCTCCGCCTTCACCACTACCCAAAGGATCCAGCCCATGATCAAGCTCAACTATCTTCATAGGAACATCCACAGTAGCAACACCTTTACCTTCCTTATATTTTTTCTTTAGGGTAGTCTCCATTTCCTCCATCTCCACCCTATCTCTTTTGGTAGTCTTCTTTTCAGTCATCGGGGTGGTATACTTTTGCTTCTTGTTCCTAGCAGTAGTAGGGATCCCAACAAGGTTATCTTCCCCAACATGGGGGCCACCTTTAGAGATTTTAGGGGTCCCCATATAAACCTTCACTTTTCCTTTATCCCCAGGGGATGTGCTCAGTTGTGGGTCCTCAAGAATTTTGATTTTGATTTGTTTTGGTGGACATAAAGCAAGGTGAAAGTGATACAGTCTCAAAATAAGGCCTTGGTGTATGGGGATGAGTGGGTGAGTAGCATTCTTAACCCTAAGTTCCCTAACATACTTAATGGAGTTGTCTAGTGAAGATAGCAAAAAGAAAGGAAAGCAACAAACCTGAGGACTCGGTCTAGAAAGGCATTAGCATTAACATTTTGATTTCTCACATTATGTTTTAGTACCCTATTATTATTTGCATTTTGTCTCTGATTATTTTGTGGATGTTGATTCACCTATTCATTAAGCCCTTGATCATTCCCAAGGATATTTTGGTCATTTTGTTGATTTTGAATCTCATTTGCTTACTGGTTTCTCAACACATTTGCATTATTGAGGGTGGGAATTGAATCCTGATGAGCCATTTTCAGAGCTTGTACCTTTTGTTTCATATCATCTCTTATTTTTAGGGATTGTAAATAATCAAGTTCTGCCCTGAGGTTCCTAATTTCTTCTACTACCTCATCTTCTCTTGGCATGGAAGAGGATGGTCTCATGGGGTTATATGTGTCTCTTGGAGATTTTGTATATTCAAATCTATCAGGGGGATCTACAAAAGGATGCTCTTCAAACATATCAGATCCAAACCTCAACCCATCACTTTGTTGTTTCTCATAAATCTCATGAATATTATCTTATGTGGATGAGAAGTGTTGTTGTGGCTACTGTTGTCTAGGAGACCTAACAGTATTTTGGGAATCGTCATTATTTCTTGGACTTGGTGAACCTTCATGACTGGGTTGAGTAGTTCCTTTCTTTCTATACATTTTCTTTGGTAATTCTTGCAACAAAGGGTTTTGTAGGGATCTTCTCCCCTACATACAACCTCTACTTTACTGGCTGGGAGATTTTGTTCAGAGTCGCCACCCACTAATGGGATTTATACCTATGTTCTAGGTTCCCTTTCAACTCCCCAGCAGAGTCACCAATTTGTTGGTGTTCCTAGCTGATTGTCTGAGTTTCCCTAAAAAGTTGTCATCTTCTATCCATAGGATCCTCAAGTCAGTGGCCAATGAACAAGAGACAGAAAACCAAACTTGATCTAGTGAAGACAGCAAAAAGAAAGGAAAGCAATAGACCTGAGGATTCGGTCTAGAAAAGCAGACTTATCAGAGGCAGGAAAAGAGACCTTAGTTGCATGATATGCCATATAATACCAATTGGCACAATGGTAAGCCTATTCCCAATAACAAAGTTGATCAAAGATCTTAGAATGTTAAAGAAACTCCTGATCCCCTGAAGAAGACCATTAATATTGTGGAGGATGCTCCATGGTATATAATATGCCAAATACCTCATTCACAGTCACAATGTTTGATTACCCAATGTTTTTATCATGATGCTAGTGCCTGTGATGAGTGTAATGAACCCCATTGTATTGAAGATAACAATGTTAACATGCTCTCTTCAAATGGAGATTATTTTTCTTCCAATGAGATAGATGTGGAAATAGATATAGATGAGAGGAGATGCTACAAGGATGTAAATTGTCAGCAAGTTTTTTAGATGAAGAAGATGTGGATCATCAAGTTTATGCCTAAGAATCACATACTTCTTTGGTTAATTTAAGAAGGCCTTCTGACTGATGAAGAAATTAGAGCTCTTATAGCTGCTACAGTAGCTCAGGTGGTTAGAAGTTTTGGGACTTTGAGGAGTAAAGCTAACACAAAATTTTGGCCAGTTGTTTTCTCTATGGTCTTGTGAGTTCCATTTTATTGTATGTATTTTCATGAGCCATTTATTAGTTTCAGATTAATTTATATGAGTAATGCAATGTGCATGTGTTTCTATTAATTGTCTCCATTTGTTATCTACATCTTTCTTTAGAATGAGGCTACTAAGGGTTTTCTAAGTTCTGGAATGCACATCTATTGTATTACATGTTTAACTTCTTGCTTCTATTTAAGGAACATAATTAAAATGCTCTAAGTTAAATATGGAGAAATATGTGTGATAACATGGATAATTGTAAGAAGAGTTAATAGGAATACTCAATCTTGTGAGTTCTCTATAAGGCAGGAACTAAATAACCCTCTAAAACTTGTATGTTTATTTGTTTTATGGAAATTTATGTGTTTTAAGTTGGACTCCATGCCCTTGGATAGGCATCGATCAAAGGCCTGCATTGGATTTATGAGTCAAACCCTAATCTGATAACCCCATATACAAAAAATCAAATCAACTCAAAACGTTAACCCATAGGATATTAAGAATAGGATTTAGGTTCTCAAATCCTTTGATTCATAACTGAAGTAGGGTCCAAAGCTAGCCCCTTTGCATTCATTTCATAGTTTTGGCCTACAATAGAGAGGATTTATCTACTTTTGTGTCAATACCAAGTTATAGTTAGGATTTACCACATGGGTATTGAGTAGGGACACCCCCTTATGTCTTGCAGAGCCTGAAGTGCAGAGGAGACATTAGACTCTATCTCCTATTCATTGGTCACTGACCTGACGATCCTATGGATAGAAGATGGAAACTTTTTAGGGAAACTTAGACAATTAGCTGGAAACACCAACATACTCTAAGGTACCTACAAATATCTGAAGACTCTTTTAACTACATCCCAATGAACTCTACCAAGGTTAGATATATCTGGAAAGAACTCCCACTACTTGGGCAATTTTTGGTCTAGTACAAACCATAGCATACATCAAACTTCCAACTACACTCTGGTAAGGCACTCTTCTCATGTCTTCCATATTTGATGGGGATGGGTGAAATTGTGAAGTAGATAAATTTGTTCCAACTATAAAAGGAACACATAATGGTCTACAATCCTGCATGTTAAACCTTTGTAAAACTGAATTCACATAATTACTCTGGCCAAGCCATATTTTTTTGTTCACTCTATCTCTTCTTATTTAAATCCCAAGAAAGTGTTTAGCTGCACCAAGATCTTTCATTTTAAATTTAGCTGCAAGTTGAGACTTTAGTTCTGAAATCATTCCTTTCCCTTTACCAATAAATAACATATCATCAACATATAATGCAATACATAGGAAATGATCACCATTAGATTTATAATAAACACAATGATCATATTTAGAATGCTCAAATCCCAAACTCAACACATATGTATCAAAATTCTAGTACCACATCCTAGGACTTTGTTTGAATCCATACACAAATTTCTTCAATTTACAAACCAAATTACTTTTACCTTTCACCATGTAGTGCTCTGGTTGTGTCATATAAATATCCTCCTCCAAATCACCATGAAGGAATGTTGTTTTCACATCTATTTTCTCAACCTCTAGATCATAAGCAGTAGCAATAGAAAGAAAAAATCTAATGGACATCCATTTTGCAACAAGAGAAAATATCTCACTGTAATCAACACCCTCAACTTGAGAGTAATCTTTTGCAACCAATTGTGCTTTGTACTTCTCAATACCCCCATCTAAATGAATCTTTTTCTTGAACACCCATTTGCAACCAATAGGTTTTTGTCCTTCAGGAAATGGCACTAGGTCTGATGTATCATTAATTTTCAAAGCTACCATTTCTTCATCCGTAGCAATCTTCCAAGACTCTACATCAGTCATACCTAATGTCTCTTCTACAAATCTAGGTTCATCTATGTTAGTATTCAAAGCAAAAATACATCTCCAATCATCAATTGAATACCTTTTAGGTGGTTATCTATGCCTTGTAGACCTTTGAATAAGTTGATTTGGAAGTTCTTCCTCCTCTTCTGAAGATTTAGAGCTAGATGAGCTCTCCTCAACTTCATGTCTATCTAGGAGCCTTGATTCAACTTTCTCAGGTGTAGAAGGGAGTTGAATCACATCTTTCTGTTCACTTTGTTCTGGCTACAATGCAACAAAAGAAGGCTTAGTTTTTCTAAAATAACACTTCTACTATATATTATCTTCTGTACAATAGGGTCTCAAAGCTTCTATCCTTTCACACCATAACTATACCAGATGAAGATACATTTCATAGCCTTGTTCTCCAACTTTGTTCGCTTCTCCTTTGGCACATGTGCATATGCCTCACAATCAAAAACTCTAAGATGTCTCAATGAAGGCTTGTGCCCCAATGACGCCTCCATAGGTGTTTTATCAACAAGAGCTTGTGTAAGAGACCTATTAATCACATAGCAAGCAGTAGCAATAGCTTCAGTCCAAAACCTTTGTTCTATAGTAGCACCACTAAGCATACTCCTAGCCTTCTCCATTAGTGTCTTGTTCATTCTTTCTGCAACTCCATTCTATTGTGGAGAATACGGAGTTGTCTTTTGTCTCTGAATGCCACAATATTTACAAAATCTATAAAAATTATTACAACAAAATTCACCACCATTGTTAGTCCTTAAACATTTTATTTTCTTTCCAATCTGCAACTCAACTATTGCTTTAAATTCTTTAAATTGGCTAAAAGCTTTAGATTTATTCTTTAGAAAATATACCCATGTCCTTCTGCTATAATCATTAATAAATGAAAGATAATATATGGATTTTATAATGGAAGGAACATCTACATGACCAAACACATCAAAATGTATAAGATCCAATACACCACAAGATTTATGAGAACTTGAGTAAAACTGAACAAGGTTTTGTTTACCATAAATGCAATGCTCACAGAAATCAAAATCAAGATTGCAATAAGTCAACCCTTCAACAAGGTTTTTATTTTTTCAGGGTCCTTAGACCCTTTTCTCCTATTTGGCCTAATCTCTAGTACCATAACATAGTCTTCTCTGTAGGCAATTTTGATTCAAAAGAAAGAGCACCCTTAGGTACCCAGAAGCCACGACCATCAACTGAAAATGAAACCCTCTCCTTTTCCAATGAAGTAGTCACAGATTTGATTTTTGCAGAAGTATTATTACACTTAACAATGCATGCATCAAGCTTATATAATGTGTCAAATCTAACATCTCTAGAAATCACCATAGCACCTCTTACCATCTTGCATCCTGAATTAGAAAAGACTACTTGCATACCCACTTCTATTAGTTTGCTCACAGATAATAAATTTCATGCTAGTCTAGGGATATGCAACACACCATTATCCTTTTTATTCTATCATCAGGAAATCTAATTTTAAATTTACCATGGCCAACAATATTTAAATGAGAATCATCACCCAAGTACACCTTACCTCCATCAAATTCTTCATATTTAGAAAACCAATCTCTATTCGGGGTCATATGGAAAGATGCACTTGAGTCAATTAACCATGCATCATTACCTGCATGAGTGGCCAAAGCTATAATGAACGCATTACCATCTTCCTTCTTAGACTCAGAATCAAAATAAAATTTCTTCTTTTTCTTCTCCTTTTCTTCTTTGCACTCCTTACGGAAGTGTCCAGACTTACCGCAATTCCAACAAATAACTCTGGACTTTCTAGGAGATTTGGATCTCCATTTGGACTTGGATTTGTCATGCTTCTCACTCTTCTTGCCTTTTTCTTTGGATCTTCGACAAACACTTAGGGCTTCTTTGGCACTAATGGATACCTTCCTCCTCATTTCTTTAAATATCAAAGAACCCACAACATCTTCAACTTTCAAGACAACAGAAGTACTCCCAATCGCCATAACAAGAGAATCCCATGAATAAGACAAAGAACAAAGCAAGATCTGACATCTCTCCTTCTCATCCATTTTTACAACAACTGATGCCAATTGAGACACCAACATATTGAAATCTTCCATGTGGTCTACAATTCACCCACCCTCTTCCATTCTTAAGTAATACGATTTCTTCCTCAAGAAAATCTTGTTCACTAAAGATTTGTCTTGATATATCTCACCGAGTTTCTTCCATAGTTTCTTTGTAGGGGGCTCTTGATGGCCATTGATTAAAATAGAGTCTATCAAACACAATCTAATTAGACCCTTGGTTTTCTAGTCCATAACACCATATTTAGTATCCAAAGTAGCATTTGTGGACCTTGAAACATTCTCATCAATAGCATTCCATCAATCGAGTGATCAATTAACAAACCCTCCATCTTTAGCTTCGACATCTCAAAATTATTACCAGAAATTTTTCCTACCTCTATTCTCCCTAATGTGCTTGCCATCTAAAACTTTCTGTAACAAGATCACAAAGTATCTTCTACACAAGCTCCCACTCAAAACTGGATTAGTTCAAAAAAACCCAACAACCCAAAACTGAAACCAAAGGTGATCAAACTCTGATACCACTTGTAAGAAAGCTAAGTTAGCAAAACAACTTCCTACACTAATCTTGAGGGGAAGGATATGTAGAACTTTTCATATCTTTACAATAGTTATAGAAATAAACACAAATAGTAATCATACCACAACATAGTAATTACGTGGAGAAACCCTTTCGAGAGAAAAACCCCACACTCCAAAGCCACCCAATATATTATTCAGAAATCAAGAAGATTAAAATATACTTGCAAAGTAAAATTTCACAAGAGTATAACCAACCAAAGATCTAGAGGCAACTCAACATCTATAAGACTCTTACACACAACCTCCATCTCAAGCTCCTGATATATAGGAGATACACTACAGTAAATTGTCAATGATAATTACAAAACCATGAGCCAAAACCACCCAAAAGTGGTGCCCAAATTATCTCCAATCAAAGATGCCTTGTGATATGCCAAATCACACACCAACATGTGTAACTCTCCCCTTTACAACTCTTTTAACTATCCAACACGTTTTCACATTTCTCAAAATGGGAGGCCCAAATTCTAGAGGCCATAACTTTTGATCTGAGCGTCTGATTAACAAAATATTTGATGCATCAAAAAGATCATAAAGAGATCTATCACACTATAACCTGATTTTCTAGTTATGACAATTTTCGGGGCATTTAGGGACCTCTAAGTGCCTCAAATCTATGTTTGAAACTTTCTAGGAGTTTTAAAAAATGGAAACTTTAATATCTTGGAATCTAGGTATGATCTTGAGTCGAAACTCACCCGAGATGTTTACTTAGTAGTTCTACCCATTTTTGGAAAATTTCATGTACATCTGTGATCAAATGTAGAGTTACTAAAAATAGTAAGCCCTATCTTTTTTAGCCATTTTTGGAAACTTTGAAATTTCTAAGTCATTCTTCAAGATAAAGGTTATTCAAAAAGAGAAAAATTGGGAAGAATAGAAACCTTTAGTAGTTTCAAGTTGAGACACCTTTCCTAACACTAATTTCACCTATCAACACCCCATTCTTAAGTTCGCTGACCCTAGGAAGCTTTTAAACAACCTAGCAAACCAAATTAATGTCTTAGTTTTTTCTCATCTTTTCTCCTTTTTGGGTTACCCCTATTACTTGTCAGATCTACCCTAGGCAACCCTACCTTTTTGCATCCTATAGCCCAAATCTAGTGCCATATCACCTCCTTAGCCTTTCAATAAGCATACGCAACTACCAAACCTCACCCATGTGCCCTCCTTTTTGGGTCACCCAAGGGTTGCCCCCGATGACTTTCCCTGGGAAAAGGGGCGACCCAGTGCTGACCCTTGTATATTTTAAATGTGAGTTTCTCCTTTGATTTGAGCCCAAAAAAGATTCATTTTCACCTAGTTTACATGCAATATCAAGCTAAACATAGAGGAGACCATAATTAACTCATTTAACACTCCCAATCAACTAATTTTAGCTCATGTGATCTATTTTAACTTCTCTCTAAATCCTAACAACCATTCCTCCATGAGTGATAAGCTTTTAAGCTCATATCACTCTTCAATCAATTGAGTTTACAAGCAAATCAATTGAGTCTAACTGATCAATCAAGATCGTTAACTCTCCAATTGTGAGAGTTAATTTCTCAATCATCCCCATCCCCCTTATGTCAATGCAAACTATAAATACCCCTCACCTCTTCATTATTTCCCAAGTTGGAGAATGCTCTTCCCTTCTTCATAAGCTTTTTCAAGCTTCTTCACAGGCCCTTGAGACTCTTAATTTCTTTCTTTAGTATTTTCAAAGCTTTAAAGCTTTCTCATAGGAGGCAAATTAAAGAATTGTAGCCCTTCATAGATTTTAGTTTTCTCTCCATTGGCATCTTAGGTGCTCAAGTAGGATGCATGTGCCTTTTTTTGCCATTATTTTTTTATTCAATCTTTCAAAAGCTTCATTAGAGTATTCTCATGCTCTCATATTGCCCACAGGCCATAGCCATAGTGCTCAATTAGTGATCTCATAGCACTCAAAATATTGCAATCAATCTCTTCTCAATCCAAGCTATCAAAAGTTCAAATCATTTCCATATTCTCACTTGTGGCCAAGAGGAGGACCCCGCTACTACAAGAGGATGAGGAAGATTCCATACAAAAGGATTCCTGAGGGTAGTACAAATCTTGTGCACCAAGCTATTCCAAGTTCATTTTCATGTTTTTGTAGTAATTAGATAATGAAAATTTGCTCTTGAGGAAAGTAACCTGTTATTTTTCTTTATTTCATTATAATATTAGAGTGCCCATTTACTTTTCATAGATTAATTCATTTGCTTTCATTAGTTAGATCTTTTCTTTCTTTCCTAGAGTAGATTTCAAAAATAATAAAAAACACAAAAAAACATAGAATAACATTGCATTAGGTAAACTTCATTATAAAGTGCACTCATATAGAATTGTTTTATTTATTCATGAAAAATACAAAAATATAGCTTGTGTATCACATAGTTGCATTCATACACAAAAATACAAAAAACACAAAAATATTAGGAAAATCCAAAGCACTCAAACCCTTGATCTCATCACAAGGTAGTCACTTTCACATTAGACACAAACCCTTGATAACATCAAAAGGTAAACATTCAAAGCAATCAAAAAGTCAACCATAGGTCATCTCTAAAACCTAGGTCAATTTTGGTCAAAGCAAGTCAAAGTATACCAACTCTCTTAGAACAACAAGCGAATGTGCCCAAGACTTAGAGGAGATTGGGTCAAGGCAATTCTAGAAGAACTAGAGGAAATAAACCCTAGACCAAAACTCACATAAGTGAAACAACACATCATTAGGGTCATAGAACAAGATTGACAAATTCAACAACACATACAAGCACTTGAAGCTAGATTACAATATGCTAGAAGCATAAACAAGGCAAATAGACATCCATCTAGGTGTTGGAATCAAAAAACCCCAACAAGAGACAAATCACAAGTGACCCATTGGGTCATATAATCATTTCAACAACAACCGCCATAGAGATAACTAGGAAAATCTAAAACAACAATAGGCCCCAGATCAAACCAGATGCTCTTCACGAGGTTCTACTCCCAAACAAATAGAACAACCTCTGGGTCTCACCTTCGCTTGATTGACTTCTGCCATGAGAGCAAGAGTGACTTGGAGGTCACTAGAAGTAAGGAGAGGGTTCATGTGTTGCGTCAAAGTTGACTCATCTATAATTGTGCCTATGTCATGTTTTGAAGAGTACAGTACCATGAGGAGTTTGTAGGAACACATTTAAAAAAATAACCATCCTTACGACCAACTACAAACTTAGAAAGGTTGATAGAGCATATACATATAGACTATTAACAGACTAGTGAACATAACCCCACTTATCTAGAACATAATATAGTTGGGGCCATATATCCATCCTAATTCTTTACTAGAGTTGCGCGATGCATTAGAAACTTAACTTTTTCAGCCGTCACATTATTGAACCTTTTCTGGTGGGGGGATGATTTCTCTGGCCTGTAAAGTTTTAAAACCTCCATTGTCAATTGATATGTGTTAGAGCCTCACCACAAAGGAAACATTGGATGTCTACCACTTCCTTTATTAGTACTTCTAGTCTTGCCTTGATGACTCTCACCATTTTCATAGACACCAAACCCTTTAATTCACCATGTGCATGGGAGAGAAGAGTCCATTGATGAGTTAGGTTTGTCAATAGAATCATAGATGTCAACATGAATTTCTCCCATATGTATAACTTTCTGAGAGCCTTTATTACCTCCTCGTCACATGTAATAGTGAGAATGTTACTCACAAACATGGACAAAATCTGCAAACTCACCTAGTGTCGAGTTGCATCTTCAAAAAAGTCTTGGCCCAAAATCTTTTGAATCACTACCATAATGTCCTCCTCTTGGACGAAGAATATTTTTATCAAATGGACCACTGTTATTTCTCCAATAAAAGGCATTTGCTGAACCCAACAAGAATAGAGGCTCCATGACAACTAAGAAAGAAATCAATAAATGTGATACCACTTTGAGTTGATTGAAAATAAATACTCAAGCAAGAGAATGATTTGTAAGGTTGCCTGCATTGGGATATGATTACACCCTCTTTGTACAAGCAATGAAAGTACTGTGAAGTGAGGCTTGCCTCACTATCGTTTCCCATAATCTATCTAGATCTTGCCACTTTTCCATTTTGTCACTGATGATTATATCCATTGGTTGATCAATGTCATGATTAGAAAGAAAATTGACAATTCTATTACTCTCCTAGTAACAATCATTGATGGAAAAGGAAGGGAGGTGTTGATGTGGTGTTTAGTCACATGCACACAAATAAAAGTTCTCACAACAAACCTCTATTCATCTTGGAAGACAACATGATTCATTAGGATATGAAGTCTCAAGTCTTCGTTAGTTAGGTCTTGACTATTTGATTGTTACTCAGGGTTCGTTGTGATATGTTGTTTTATATATTGGGGACTTACGTGCTTCTAAGTCATGTTCATCCAGATCTTGTCATGATTTATGGTTATCCTATATAATTAGCTCACTCTACATATATCTTGTTGGTTTATGTCAGATCCTCAAACATATAACCAAATTTCAAATGTATTCATTACAAATTTGACATAATTTTGATCAATTCTTCTAAAATTATGATTAACTCTAATTAGTTCTTCTAAAATGATATTAACTTTGATTAGTTCTTCTAAAACTATCGCTGCTTGAGCTAATCTTTGCATGTAAACTATGAATTTACTTAAAGATCTTCTCTAAAGCATGTAATCCATCAGTATTTATGGTTATCCATGTATGATTTATCATTATTTGTGATTCTTCACTACAATTTATGGAATAAAAGTCAAAAGATTAGGTTGAGGAAGGAAAGAGTCTAAGAATTCTAAATTTCATCAGTTATCCACATGTATATCTAGACATAGTCATGATATAAAGTAAACCTACTCATACTTAACTAGAAACATTCACAGTTATGTATAAGAGGTGTGAATCTTCAAAGGAACTTGATAATTTGCAAGAAATTGGTTGAATGCACTTCACAAGAATGTAGCAATTTAACATTACACACCATAAATCAACAAAGATTACTCAAGCTGTACAATGGAGTAGTAATATGCTTCTTCATATTCATTATATGCTCAAAAGATATATAAATGTACAACTGATATGAAAAAGAACCATGAGAATGAATCACAAAGTTGTCAAATCAACAAACTTGTGCTCAAGAATGTTCATCAATTCAATCCCTTTTTTACAAGGTGATCTAAGTCCTCTTATAGAACAAGGACATGCGAACGGTTACAACAGATCAATGTTAAAGATCTCTTTTAAAATATCAATGATCAAAAAATTTGGCACGTGATTTCCAGTTGGCAATCAGAGATGGAAGACAACTGTTAGTAGAATATTCCCTAGGATCTTTAACTTTGCATCTTCGTGGATATCCTACTCTACATCCAATGAGTCTTCCCCAACTATCATACCTCTAGAATGTAACCTTCTATACACTTCATATGCCTTGATAGTTGTATCTATTTCTATTTTATCAAATTGTTGTGCCTTGACCTTTGCATAATCTTGCATCTGCACTTGATCACTTAAGGATACCCACTTGCTTGTCTTGTTATCAAACTTCTCCTTGTATGTCTTCATCTTCACAGGCAAATCCATTACCTACTCTATAGTGGCTTCCAAAAAATGTTGCATGTAAGATTCTTTAAAATAGGATCAAATCTAGCTTTAAATGCTCCTATAGACACCTACCATCATATGTTTCCTTATCATCCATGAGAGTTCCAAGTAAGTCCTCTAGGATCTCCATTTCATCTACAATGAGGCCATATGCCTTTACACTCATATCCACCATCTTGAGTTTGCATCCCTTCAGGATATCCTCTTCAAACATCAAGTATTTTATCCATGTGGATATTTTAGATATAGTTTGCAACATCAAAATATTATCCTTGAGTAACACCTAATCATCCATCTTCTGAGCACCTTTCAATTTACTAAGGTCTTGATCATTCTGATCAAGCCTCATAGCACATTCCTTCTTCAAATTATTAGCCTTTGTCTTGATTTAGGTCAAAGTGTCCCAATTGGACAATGCCATCTAGATTATTTCTTCTCCTTCTACCATGAACTTGGAGAACCATCTCTGCATCACTTGTGCTTGATGCTTCTTTACATCAAGATCACTTATTTCTTCCTAAGTGACCAATGTCAGAGCAGTTAGTACTTTCATTATTTGCATCCCAGGGGAAACCAATCCCTTAATAAATGACTAAAGTTGGGAAATGCACACTTTCAACTCCCTCTTCTTTGCCTTATCCTTATGGATTCAGGTTATCATTGCCTCTGCACTGCCTTTGAGCTCTTCTATCTCCTGCTCAACAATTACATGTCCAAGGTCCAGGGTAGCTGTTTGATATTCACTGGCTGAAATCTCCCCCTTAGAGTTGTCTACTATAGGCACAACTAAATGTGATGTCCTACGTCTAGTCGTGGCATCCCTTTTTATGGTTGATACAACCCTTGCCTTACGCTTGGGATTTGTTTCTTTTGCTGAGAAAAGAGATTTAAAATCATAAGGAATAAGGTTAATGGAAGGCTCAATTACCTCAGATGCTAACCACTCTGGGACATATTGCTCTGGCCCTTCTCAACCTATCTACTCAATTTGAGCATCTTTGGTTGTCATATCCATGTCCTTATCAAGACCTCCCTTTTCTTGTTGCAACATCTACTCCCGGGGAATTTTATCTTATTGTGGCACTTCTTCTCGAGGGATTTCTTATTGGGGAACTTCCTCCTGATGCTCCTCCTATAGAGGAATCTCTTTTGGTTGAGGAATTTTCTATTGTTGATCATTATGATCTTTATCCTCCTAATGCATTTATGCATACCCTATATCCTGTAGAGCCTATTGCTCAGGTGGCACTGTTTGTTACTCTCCTGATCCTTTATCAACCTGCTTCTCATTCTATTTTACCTCTTCTTTAGTAGGGATATCCTGAGCCATCTCATCCATGGGAGTATCCTAAACAACTTCTTCTTAGCTATCCAAGGAAATAACATCCTTAACATTTCTATCTGCCCCAACTGGATATGATAGATCAATTCCTTCTAGGCTTGTTATCTTCTCTACCAGATCATCCAATTGCCCTTGAACTAATGGTACTTATGGGGATTCTAACTTACCTGAGTATGAGAGATCTTCTACATTAGGATCTTTTCTCTCTCCTTGACTCATTATTACTTCTTCTTGGCTAGGCTCTTGTTGAGAGGATGTTGAGTGTACAAGCAATGAGCCAATGGAACCATTAGTCACATAATTTGTGACTTCATCATCTATTACATCAACACCTTATTCAACAGTAAAGGTAATTCTTCAGCTCTATCTTGCTCTTGTACTCTAGCTTCCTTAGCCAATTCTTGCTTTACTTGTATGATTTGAGGAGCTGATAGACCATGCTACAGCTTCTTCACTACTCTAGTCAGGGTAGGAAAATCCTCCATTTGTCGCACTAGATAGGTCTAGAGCGTAGCAGGTGGTGATGATAGAACTCCTTGGAGTTGATCTTGTGCAAATAGGAGCTCCATTCTTGTGGGGCCCTCTTTTATAGCTTGAGTATCCACTGGTCTAGATACTATGCCACTTATTGGTGTAAGGGCCCCCCTCTTTTGCTTGGGGATAATTAAACCTCCCAGTAAGTCTATTATATGGTGCTCTGGGGTAGCTGTAGTAAGGATAGGAATAGTTGGTAATGACTAATCACTTGAAGGTGATGGCCTTGTGGCCATAGTAACCAAGCTGCTACTGTCAACTCTTCTTCGAATGTAGAGGGTCTTGGCTCGACTAATTTTGCCTCCATTATTCTTCTTTTCTTAATAAGAAAATCATCATATTCTAAGTCCTCTCAATCTTTCACATTTCCTTTCCTATTGCAAGTGATGGCCACACCTTTCGCCTTTAGCTCATTCAGCTTCTTTTCGACCCACCTTTGAGTGGTGATCATGACCCTTTCGGTGATGGCATCAATATATGTCTCCTTAGGTTGAGACTAATATGGAAGTGATAGAGCTTCCTTATACACCTATTTCTCCTCATATTCTGGGTCCATAACCTAGCCATCATTTGATTTCACTCGTGGTAGCATGTTAAAACAACCTAATGTCTTGACCTAGTTGAGTGTTAATCTCTTGTACCCTCTCTTTCTCGCATCCTCTTCATCAATATAGTTGGCCCAAAAGTCCTCCAAATGCAGAATGTGTTGGATCTTCTTATCAATATACTTTTTCATCCTGTGATAAAGATCAAAATTCCTCGTAAGAGGGAACAGTTGCAAATGCAACATCTACAACTCTGCCTTAGAGTACTTAGCATTATTTATATTCAAACAAGTATACCAATTGATCACTATTGGAAACTTGACATTTCCCTTGTTATTTTTTAGTACATATGCTTCATAAGAAGGTATGATTTACCTTGTAATCTCTAATAAAAATACCCTATCTATAGGGTAACGCAACTATTACTAATTTTTTGTTCACACTAAAAATTAGATGGACCTAAGTGTAATTGTTCAGAAGGAATAATAGAAAACTTCAAGGTTATGCTTTCTTGAATGGTTGATACCTTGAAAAAGTTGAAAAGAAGATCCAGTTGTCAGGATAACCCATCAGTCCAATCAGGACTGATAAGTTATCATGACAAAAGAATTGATTATCAAAGGATCAAACATCCAAGGAGATACAGTTGTTCTACAAAGTTTGATCTTTCAGGAGTTCTAAGTTAAATTGATTATCCAGATTAATTAGTTTTGAATAAAGAGAGAAAGACATTGTATTACACTGTTATTTCATGTCATATTTTGAACATACATCCAGGTATCTGTTACTTTATCTCATGCATTGATTAAAAAGGAAATACATATACATCATATGCATCAGAGAAACTAACTGATCATGTTTAAAAGAAATGTTCAAATGTGTCCCACACAAGTTGTGGGAGTAACTAGACTGAGCAATTACAAACATGTAAGCTATGTATCTATTTGATAAAAGAAAAGAGAAAAGAACATATGATAAATCTAAACATCCATCATTGCCTAATGATGGAGGTTGTTGTTGAAGCTGGTCTTCAAGTCTCCAGTCTTAATTATTCACTCCAAGCCACCATCTAGTTGAAACCTGCAAAATTTTGGGGACAGCCCTATTAGTGCTCCGGATGTTTACAGTTATCACATGCTTTTATCAAACAGAGACATCTACTTATCATATCATACATTCATATAAGAGATCGGATCAGATAATGATAAAAATCAGGAAGAAATCATGAAGGAGATCAATCAATGCTATTAGGTACTTTTTATGCTAACTTGTTTGTTCACTGTGCAGGTATAGGACAAATTTTGTTGCTGATTTGAAGACAAATAAACATGTGGATTAAATGTGGCTCCCACAAGGGTTTGAGCCCAGCATGTTTCTTTTTATTTTTTGAAAAGAGTATCAGAAAAAATAGGATGAATCATTCTAATCTATATCATGCATCATCTATTCAACTTACATAAGGAAGATATCATCATGATATTATTACAGTTGATTGAAGCAAATCAAAGTTCTATGACTGAGTCAAGATTGACAAAAGGACAAATTCAGAAATCAGATTATAGTCATCTAAGGAGTGATACAAGTTTTTAGTTTATTGTGCCTAATAAAGAGAAGAGAGATAGAGTAAAGGAGGATACAAGAACTTATGTGTCATTTCAACAAGTTGCAGAATAAATCTTGTGAAGGGTCATCTCATTATGATAGGGGAGTAAGATGAAGCAACATTTTATACCAGGTATTTCTCATGTTGTTTTCATACTGTTTAAGATGATCAAAGTTTAAATAGTTATATCACATTCAAAGTTACAAGTGTCTCATAGAAATAGTCAAGCAAATGCCACATGGGACAGCAGATGGATTAGTGGAAGGCAAGACAATTATAAAACAATATGCCAAATTGACTGCCATAAAATAGAGCTTCACAAGATGTATGAGATAAGTGTGCAATCATCCAGAAAGAAGATATAAAGTTTGCAAAAGGCTGTCACTAATGCCTCAAAACTTCAAACCATCAAAAGATACATGAAGATGAATGCTACAATCTAAATGGAGTTAGATGTTCAAATAGTCAAGCATCCAGCGATGAAGCACATAATGCATAAGCAAATACCCCAACACAATGAATGGTCACCACAGACATGACAGTCAACTTTCAAGACCAAATGAGAGATAGTCATGACTAAAGTGGAAAGATGCAAATAACAGATACATACAGCATGCTCACAATCCATCAAATGATAAAGACTATCACAACCATCAATGATCTTAAAGGAAGAACAAGCTATGGAGTAGCTACGTATGTCATCACAGACATGACAGTCAAATTACAATCCAAAAACAAGAGACTGTCATGTATAGAGTTGCAAATACAGTATACATAGAGTACAGTAGAGCATAAAGAATGCAACATTTCAAGGATGAATAGAGTGGATTCCATGCATTTCAATATTATTGTGCTTTGAAAAAACTTTATTTCTCATGCCCAAGCTACAGTGATGCCATGATGCAGTCAAGAGAGATACAGTGTAGTAAAGAGGGATATAGTCCAAGAGAAGTGAGATAAATGAAGATCAAGATATAGATACAGTCACCATCACCATGGATAGTCAGGGATAGAGACCAATGAAATGGCTTATATAAGCAAGAGACATTCATGATATATCATAATGGTCATATCCATCTACAAAAGAGCATGAAAAATGATAAGGTAGGCAGTTAGTGTGCACAAGAATGACTACAGATAAATGGATGGACAAAGAACACATATCTATAATACAGAGGTGCATAAATGATGAAGGAGGAACAGCTAGAAGAGATATGAGTATGCACAAAGATGACTATAGGTGCAAGGATGCACAAAGGCATGCTACAGGTATATTGAAAGAATGCATAACAGCCAAGAAGAAATAAAGACATGTGTCTATGCTACAGATATGCCTTGAAAGACAGTAAGAGACGAATATGCATGATATTTATGCATAGACGAATCCCAATACATATGACAGTCAAGAGATAGAATGACACTTGTGTCATAATAAATACCCAGTTGCAACAAAGGCAGTAACCAGTCAAGGATGTTCCCACATGACATATAGTCCATCACATTACATTCATGCAACCTGAAGAGATATGCATAAGAAGAACCTCATAGAATGTAAAGGTCTGATACTCATGCAATTTATGCTACAAATACAATGGAAGTAGATGTTAAAGTCATCATACAAAATATCACAAAGTTTTGCTATCATATAGAATACCAAAATGTACTTCAACCTAGTAGCTACAGTGGAAAGATAGGGTAAAGTGTATCATCAGAAATGTGAGACAGTCACAAGGACAGGAGGAGAAGATGTTATGAGAAGTAAAGAAAGAAAACCCACTTGCTAATACTTCAAACCCCTATACTTTCTTCCAACAAATGGAGATAAAATCACAGTCAAGGTGGTGATGCACAGAGCAAGAAACTGTTTATGAAAAAACTATATACTCATGTCAAGATATCAAACCATAATGATATTTTTTGTAGACACAGTTAAGAACTTTCAAACAGATGTCATGATACATTCATAACCATGCCAAAGGAGCAAGAAACATGAAAGAAGGTATACCCATCTACCAAATTAACAAGATCTCTTCAAACATACATCAAACCTATCTTTCATTACAGTATAAAGAGAAAGAGATTAGGTGTAAGAGTATGGACGTGGCGTTATAAAGGCTTTTTGTGTAGGATGAAGTTGAAACCCTAACTTCAAGGCTCACACACCCTCGAGTGTCTACATTTTTTATTCCTATTTTTCAAGAGAAGCATAGCCATGGCAAGTCGAGGTTCTGGAAATGTGGGAGATGTCAAAACCCTCATCTTAAAAAACGTTAAAACCCTCAAATTTCTGCATGGTGAAAATAGATCAAGGCAAAAGAAGAAATATACAGCCATGGCCGACAGTGACAGCATTTTTTTCTATAAAATGCAATACCCATGTCTATCTACAGACTTGTCCTGCTATAAAGAGTGAAACCAAAGATAAATGAAACTACAGAAATAAAATGGCAAGTGCTTACCCTTGTTGCTGGCAGGAAGAAAGATCTTCCATGGCCTCACAGTAGCCTCAAACTTCCAGAGAGCAGATGTAGACCATCAAGGAAGAAATGCCACAGAAACAAATATGGAGGTATTAAAAGATTACACAGCAACAGAGAGCAATGAATGAAGAAGAAGGCCACGGCCATTTAAAAGAAATAAGCTACAGACCCATAAATGTTTCATATAAAACTCATACAGGAGTTACCTTCTTCCTCAAGAGTTACAGAGCTCCATGGCAACAACAAGGAAGAGCCAATGAAGAAGAAGACCAAAGCCATGATGGAGATAGTTGAAACCCTCAGCCGGCATAAAAGTTGTAGAGCTCAAAAGAAGGAAATCAAAATGAAAAATGAATACAGATTAGGGTTGTTTTCCTTCTTTTGTTCGAAGATTCTTTGCTCGAATATTTTTTTTTACTTACAAAAAACCCATAATTACATTATCCACAAAACAAATGTCGTGGTCAAGACTTGATCCTAGCCATCATAATGTGGAGTGGCCGATAGCAATACTTTAGAGTTAATTTTTATTAAGTCAAGAGGCCGATGTGATGTCTTGGAAAGGATCCAAACCTTATAAGCCTTTTGAAGATTCCTTGGTGGTTGGATGATGAATAAACAACAAATCACATGCTCAACTTCCTTATCCATTCTCAAAGCATCCAAAGATAGGTATCTCCTCATTATGCATGGTGACTAACAGCCAAGAGGGTGTATGTTTTGACATGGTATATGCATATGCTATACATGGAGTTTTCAAAGATAGGCTTTCATAAATGGTGGAGATATGATTTCATGGGATGATAAGGTATTGTCTTGTAGTGATGTGATTATTGCATAAAGGCAATTGCATGGTGGTAGTTTATGATGGTGGCAGTATATGATGGGCATTTTTTATGCATGGGGTCAAATTGCATAATGGAGTTGCTCTTCCTTCCTTAACCTCAAATTGCATATGGAGATATAAGGAGATTTAGAAAATGTGATGTATGTGCACAAAGGCAACAAGGGGGAGTCATAAGGATATTTATGCATTTTTGTTTTGTGCATGGAATGTTACAGGAGTGACTCAGTTTTTTTTTTCCCTTGTGGAGGGAGATATTTTTTTTCTCATTCATGTATTGGAGTGATAAGGAATTTTGTAATTATTCCTAAGTTATATTTTGCAAAATAGTTAAATGTATTGGAGTGATAAGGAGTGATATATTTTTCTTCTAATCATTCACAATTTTACACATGAATTAATTGTAAATAAATAATAAAGTAATACTCTATAAATTACTTTATTATTTTCCACAAGTTGTAAAATCAAAATTAGAACAAATTGTAACCAATAATAGAGTAATATTCTATTACTTTATTATTTACTCACAATCATGTTTACTCATGCAAAATCATGCAAATTGATTAGTTGAGTTAACTAGGCCACCTAGGAGGTTTTGCATGGCTTTTAGGAGTATTTTTAGAGTCCTTGGTCAAAATTTTGGTCAAACATATGGAGAGGCCCAAATTGAAGCTATTTTTGCTCAATTTGTGGCAGTTTTAGACCTTAATTTTGAGGATTTTTGAGGTTGCTCAGGAATGAGTATTTTTAGAGGCAATTATCTGCAAGTCCATATTTTTTGCATGCCTCTTGGAGAGAGCATACCTATATATTGTAAAGCAAAAGTTTATTTTTTCTAGTTCATGATTCTCATTCTGATTCAGACAGATTGGAGAATTCTTATAGCTCACTTTTACAGTTTTATTAAGAGATTGGCAGGTTACAGGTTATCTTTTATCTTTTTGCAAAGCTTTCCTTTATTTATTTCAGATCAGTTGAATTACCTTTCCTCTTAGTGCTGAATGTTGAAGTGATTTTGATGAAATTTTGTTGTGTTTTATTATTAAACCTTCAAAATTATTGTCTCACCTCCTTGTTTACAACATTAAAGCATATATTCATCATAGGTCTTAGGTTGTGTTAACCAGAAATAGTCTTTTTATGCTGTGAAAAAACCATTTCCTTCATAAAAACCTATTTTCAAACCTTCCTTAGAATCATTTTTGTGGTATTTATGCCAAGTCTAGATTGTGTAGAAGTCAGATTTCTGGGCGAACATTGTGAATCAGATTGCATTATTTTTATCCATATCAGGTGCATCACCATTTTACCTTTAGTATTCATTTAGTTTCTTCCTTCCCTTTTCCCAAAAAATTAAAAAAAACATACATCTCAATAGAACATTTGAAGGGAACCAACCCACAATCTGGAGGTCTAATCTCGTCATAGGGCACCCACAACCTAAGATTAGTCTCATGTTACATGGAATTACAGCGCTTTAACCAGCCTTGCATACGGGTGCAATTCCAAGTGATAACAGTTTTTGGCACGCCCGGTGGGACTTTGAACTGATTTTCAGTTCAAAATGACTTATTTCATTTTGTTGTTTTTGGTATGAGCAGCAAAATTACAACCTTTTAGAGGTTTCTTATCAATACTTGGTGACTCTAATACTTTAGTTTTTTCAGATCAGATCTTGCAGCCTATGAAAAAATATCAAACAAGGTCAAGTAAAAATCTGAGAAGAAGCATAATCAGTTTTCTCCACCAAAAAGGAGAATAAAAGCAGAGAAAGAGGCTAATACAGTAGATTTATCAGTTGTTACAGATCTGCCAAGTACACATCCTGACTTTGCTTCACATCAAAATCCATTGTTTGCAAGTTCATCAACAGAATTTTTAAGTTCTCCACCAGCAAGCCTAGAAGAACAGATTCCTGTTTTCCAAGAGGAACCATTTCTTCTTGAGTTTACTGCTGAAGAACCTATATTATGGGAAATATTCCAAGAGGTTTCAGTCCAAACACCCACTCAAGTTTTACCCAATCCAATGTCTCTACTAGGAGGAGGAGTATTACCACCTCCTGGTGGAGGAGGTGGAGGAGTGTTACCACCACCCGGAGGTGGTGGAGGAGGTGGAGGAGGTGGAAGAAATCCACCACCACCTTGAAATCAGCCTTTTGTGTCATTTAATGGAGGCAGTCCTTTGAATCTAAATCAGCATGATGACATACCAATGGCTACATTGAAAAGTTTACCAAGTTTTACAGGAGAAGATGGGACTACACCCATTGAACATATCAGAGACATGGCGGCTTTATGTGTTGTTCACCACATCACCAAAGAAAACATTGCAATCAAGTTGCTAGTAGCATCACTAAAAGGTAAAGCTCTTCAATGGTATAGAGGTTTAAGAGTTAATTCAATTAGATCTTGGGATGAATTAGGTGCTGCTTTGAATAGGCAATTTCAGGACAAGTCTGATCATTTATCATTAGTAGAACAAATAACTATTATTAAGAGGGCTCCACAAGAGCAAATGATAGATTTTAATTTCAGATTTCAAAAAACATGGAATAGAATCCATGAAATAGTGAAACCATCACTAGAGCATGATTTTTTGTATTATTAAGGGCATTAAATTCTGATATTGCTGTTATGATACAATCCATGGGAGGGGTAACTTTACCAGCTACTTTTGATATTACAATAAGAGCAAAAAATAGTTTAATACAAGCTGGTAAGATAGCACCTAGGCCCCCAATGCCAATTTTTCTAGATATACAGCCTTTAATACCAATTTCAGCCCCGCATATTTCAGCAATACCATCTTTTGGTTATTCAGCAAATACACAAAATAATATAGATCCCATTCATTCTAAATTTAGAGCACTAAAAGAAAATCAATAAAGCATAGCAAAATACTGCAGACTATGAGCAATGACTTAGTGAGTCTAAAAATCAAACAAATCAGAATAACAGACCTTACCAAGTAGCCCCTTACCAAGAAAATAGACCTGGTTATCAGGCAGATTATCAGGGTCAAAGAAGAAATTACAACAATAGGCCAAATCAGCAGTACAATCCAAATGTTGTCAGTACATCAAAAGAAATAGTGCCTATACAGAACAACATGGTTCAAGACTATGCATGGTGCTATCCCTGTAATCAGCCTCATAATCAAGCCACTTGCCCAAATGGAATAGTAAGTCAAGCTTTGATGGTACAGAATAACTATGCTGCTGTTAAAAATTTAGCAAGTGATGTAAACAACCAGTTGGACATTCAGACCCAGTATGTTAATCCTGAAGTAGCTTTAATGAATTGGCAGGCTAATGAATTTTGTGCTGTAAATCAGTTGCCAGGTCAAAAGCAATCTTTTACTAATATTGCAGCAAACACAAGATCAAAAAAGAGAGTTGTTGACTTGCAACAACAGTTTGGAAATACAAATCAGCAAGCTGAAACTGGTAAACAGCAAGCTGGAAATGTATCATAGCTAGCTGATAAAGGGAAAAATATAGTTTCTACAGCTTAGAATGAGCAAAATCAAGCCTCTACATCAAAAGATTTGCACATTTTGTCAAAATAATCAACTACAAAAAATAAACAGCCAGCAAAAGACCAACCAGAGGTTGCTGTCCCAAAAGTATAGCAAAAGGTTAGTGACCATGTTTTTAATATTTTGGATCATATGAAAAAGACAATAGTAAGCATGTCTATTTTAGATGTTTTACACATTCCAGGACAAAAGGATTTGTTACAAAATGTTTTATCTCAGTTGCCTTTGTCAAATGAAGTACGGAAATCACATCAACCTCATATTATGATTGCAAATGAAATAGAAAAAAAAAAGTAGCACAGCCTAAACCAGTAGGCAAACCTCTACCATTTCATGTCACTTTGATTGTGGGTGATTATTTAGTACATAATTGCTTGATAGATTCAGGAGCCAGCAGTTCAGTTATGCCAAAACAGCTAGCTGATAAGTTAGGTTTGAAATATGAACCTGTTGTTAGAGGTGTTGTACAAATGGATGGAACTGAAATGAGTACAGTTAGAATGTTCAAAAATTTAGGCCTTACTCTGCATGCTTGTCCAAACTTTGTTATATACCAGGACATTTATGTCATTAATTTGCCACCTACCTTTGCCATTTGCTTATCCAGAGATTTTACAGCAAGGTTAGGTGGGTATTTATCATCTGATTAGACACATTTATTCTTCAAAACTTGATATGGAACCAAGGTCACAATCAAGTATGAACCACTAGCAAAAGATCATTTGGAACCTTATACACCCAGTTCTATAAATGCAAATCTTCCCATTTTTTATCAAGAGGATCTAATTCATGTCCAAGATCCAAACACACCTTTAAAAGGATTTCCAAATTTGGTTCTAGACCAATGGGCAGTAGAAAGTCATGAAATAGATCCATTTGAGCAAATAGATGAAATTGGCCTTGGTGTGTACATGATTCAAGAAAATAATATAGTTATTCTAAATCTGATTAAAGAAGAAAAACAGCAAACTATAGAGTCTGGAAATGATGTTTGGGAACTATATTTTGATGGTTCTAGAAGCAAGGTAGGAGTTGGAGGAGGAGTTGTATTAGTTTCTCCCACAAGTGAGAAATATTATTCATCTTTCAGATTTGCTTTCAGCTGTTCTAACAACTCAGCTGAATATGAGGCTTTAGTTCATGGACTAGAATGGGCAAGGAAGAGAAAAATCAGATGTTTAAAAGTTTTTGGAGACAGTGAGTTAGTGTCAAACAAGTTAGAAACCTTGCTTCTACAAAAAATGACTTGCTGAAATTATACAAACATAGAGTTTGGGACATGATAGAAGAGTTTGATGCATTTAATCTCATATCTATACCTAGAACTGATAACAAGCAAGCTGACAAACTAGATGCTATAGAAGCTGAATATGATATTCCTGCTGAAATGAAGAATATTCACTCTCCTTTATATGTCAAAGTTGTTGTTAGACCATTAGTTCCAGATAATAAGGTCAGTTGGCAAGTGTTTGACAGTGATGAACATATTGTAAATTTCTTAATGGAAGAAGCTGAATTTTCTACAGGTAATCAGCAGAATTTTGTACAACAATATGATGATCAAATACTTCAGTTAAGATCAAATAAGCTACCCAAGGGCTTAGTGACCTTGGAATCTATCTTTAATACTGATGATCAAGTAAGAAAAGACAAAGCCAGCTTGTCAATAAAGCAAGAACATTATGAACATATTGAGATCTTTAAAGGGAAGTTGCTCAAGATGGGAACGATATGTACAAAACAAGAACAACAAGCATTGATCTAGCTTGGTCAAGAGTTCAGTGAAATTTTTTCATGGGAATATGAAGATCTGAAAGGTTTCAACCTTGAGTTAGCTCAACACACAATAGAGCTGGAACCCAAAGCTAAACCTATCAGACAGAAGCAAAGACCATTGAATCCCAAACTAGAGGTGCTCATGAAAATAGAACTCAATAAACTCATTGAAGGTAATATCATTTTCCTATCAAACATATTTTATGGGTTTCTAACTTGGTTCCTGTTAGAAAGAAAAATGGAGAAATCAAATTATGTGTTGATTTTCGTGATTTAAATAGAGCATCTTTAAAGGATCATTATCCTTTACCATCTATGGAACAGATATTACAGATTGTTTTTGGATTAGAGAGATTTTCTTTATTGGATGGTTATTCAAGTTATAACCAAATTCTTGTAAAAGAAGAAGATCAATACAAGACAGCTTTTACCACAAAATGGGGCATACTAGCATATAGAAAGATGTTGTTTGGCTTATCAAATGTAGGTGCAACATTTTAGAGAGCAATGGACTTGGCTTTTCAAGGCCTGATTAATAAAATTGTGCTTGTATACTTAGATGATGTGACTATTTTTTCTAAAAAAGATGAATATCATTTTCATCATTTAAGACTAATCTTTGAAAGATGTAGAGAATTTGGGGTATCATTAAACCCAAAGAAGAGTATTTTCTCTATTCATGAAGGCAAACTATTGGGACACATTGTGTCTAAGGATGGAATATCAATTGACCCTAAAAGAATTACTGCAATACTAGCATTACCTCTTCCTGCACATAAGAAAGGCTTACAAAGCTTTCTGGGAAGAATTAACTTTGTAAGAAGGTTTATTCCAAACATAGCAACACTTTTACAACCTCTTACAACAATGCTGAAAAAGAATATTCCCTTCAGCTGGACCAAAGAAGGAAAGCAGAGTTTTGAAGAAATAAAGGAAGCACTTGTTGCTGCTCCAACTCTGATAACTCCAAATTTTGATAAAGACTTCATTTTATATGCATTTGGCAATGTGGATACTATATCAGCTATGTTATGTCAGCAAAACAGTGAAGGAATGGAACAACCTGTGGCATTTTTTAGCTAGGTTCTGCATGACTATGAGGTAAGATATTCTTTTGTTGAAAAGCATGTATTAGCTATTATCAAGAGCTTAAAGAAATTCAAACACATGCTTTCAAATAATAGAATTCAGTTAATGGTTGCTCACCCAACAGTGAAAGAATTTTTGCTCAGTAAAGATTTAAATGATAAGAGAGCAGGGTGGATAACAAAAGTCATGGAATATGACATACAAATTAAGGTAACCAAGCTAGTCCGAGGAAAAGGATTGTGTGAACAGCTTGCAGGAAATGAAGGATACAACAAGGAACTTGAAGGAGAGGCTGAGACAATGCTTCAAAACAATGAAACAGTTGCTATCCTAGACCCCCCTGCAAGTTGGGTGCATGATATGATTCATTATCTACACACTGGTGCTTGTCCACAAGGCCTGAACAAATCTAAAAGAAGATATTACAGATTGCAAGCAATCTCTTATGCCATAATTGATGGAATTCTATACAAGAAAGATTTTAACAATGTTTTACTAAGATGTGTACAGCCAGATCAGACTTAAAAGATTCTAGAAGAATTTCATGATGGACCTACTGGAGGTCACTTTACAGCTAGAAGAACAGCACTAAAAATTATGAGAGCTGGTTACTATTGGCCTGACATGTTCAAGGATGCTCATGAATGAGTAAAGAAATGTCTAAAGTGTTCAGTTTTTGCAGGTAAACAAAGGCTGGCAACAATGCTCTTGCATCCAATTCAAGTGGAATAGCCATTTGGCAAGTGGGGATTAGACTTTATTGGTCCTATTAACCCACCTTCAAGCCAAGGACACTAGTGGATTTTGACTACTATGGATTATTTCACTAAGTGGACTGAAGCAGTTGCTTTGAAAGATGCTAATGAAACATCAGTCCTAAATTTTTACAAAGATCTAGTGTCCAGGTTTGGAACTCCTAACTCAATTATTTCAGATAATGCTTTAGCATTCATTGGATTAAGAATATCTAATTGGTCTGTCAAAAATAATATATTCTTGAATACTTCATCAAATTATTACCCTCAAGGTAACGGACAGGTTGAATCAACTCATAAAAATCTGATTAAGATTATAAAGAAAACAGTTGATGGGAATCAAAGGTCTTGGCATGATGAATTAAAGTTAGCATTGTGGGCTGATAGGATTACACCTAAAAGATCAATAGGTAATTCACCTTATGTACTTACATATGGAAAGGAAGCCAAGTTACCAATAATAGTGGAGTTGCCAACACTTAGCTATATAAAAGAGCTCGAGTTACTTGAAGAACAGCTAATGGAAATCAGGCTTGCACAACTAATTAAACTTGAAGAAATTAGAAAAGAGGCCTTAAAAACATTGGAAGTACACTAGGCCCAAATGAAAATGACTTTTGTTAAAAGAGCAGTACTAAGAGTTTACAAAGAAGGAGATTTAGTTTTCAAGTGGAATGAATTGAAAAGTAGACCAGGACAGCATACAAAATTTGATACAATGTCGGATGGACCATATATTATCACAGAGTGCAAGCAAAACAATGCATTTCAGCTTGCTAAGTTAGATGGTGAGGTGTTTCCAATACCAGTTAATGGGATTCACCTCAAGATATGTTACTAAGGTAGCCTTATGCTGCAAATAAGTGCTTTTGCATAGTTAGTTTTAGTTTTGGTGTTTTGTTTCCAAGAAGTGCTTCTGCACATGTAGTTGGTTCTATTTTAAGCAAATCAGTTTTAGTTTTAGTTTTTTCAGTTAGTTGCTACTGTTGTTTTCAATTAGTGTGAGTTGCAGAATTTCTCTAAGTTCAGGGTAGAAATGATTCTAAGCCCAATGAGAAGGCAAGACTACTGGTTCTAAACAGTTTAGCAGGCAAACACCCATGAGAGGTCGCCAGAAATGTTACTAATTTTTTGTTCACACTAAAAATTAGTTGGACCTAAGTGTAATTGTTCAGAAGGAATAATAGAAAACTTCAAGGTTATGCTTTCTTGAATGGTTGATAACCTTGAAAAAGTTGAAAAGAAGATCCAGTTGTCAAGATAACCCATCAGTCCAATCAGGACTAATAAGTTATCATGACAAAAGAATTGATTATCAAGGGACCAAACATCCAAGGAGATATAGTTGTTCTAGAAAGTTTGATCTTTCAGGAGTTATAAGTTAAATTGATTATCCAGATTAATCAGTTTTGAATAAAGAGAGAAAGATATTGTGTTACACTATTATTTCATGTCATATTTTGAACATACATCCAGGTATCTGTTACTTTATCTCATGCATTGATTAAAACAGAAATACATATACATCATTTGCATTAGAGAAACTAATTGATCATGTTTAAAAGAAATGTTCAAATGTGTCCCACACAAGCTGTGGGAGTAACTAGACTGAGCAATTGCATACATGCAAGCTATGTATCTGTTTGATAAAAGAAAAGAGAAAAGAACATATGATAAATCTAAACAGCCATCATTGCCTAATGATGGAGGTTGCTATTGAAGCTAGTCTTCAAGTCTCCAGTCTTCATTCTTCACTCCAAGCCACCATCCAGTTGAAAACTACAAAATTTTGGGGACAGCCCTGTTAGTGCTTCGGATGTTTACAGTTATCACATGCTTTTATCAAACAGAGACATCTACTTATTATATCATGCATTCAGATAAGAGATCAGATCAGATAATGATACAAATTAGGAATAAATCATGAAGGAGATCAATCAATGTTATCAGGTACTTTTTATGCTAACTTGTTTGTTCACTGTGTAGGTATAGGACAAATTTTGTTGCTGATTTGAAGACAAATAAACATGTGGATTAAATGTGGCTCCCACAAGGGTTTGATCCCAGCATGTTTCTTTTCATTTTTTGAAAAGAGTATTAGAAAAGATGGGATGCATCATTCTAAGCTATATCATGCATCATCTATTCAACTTACATAAGGAAGATGTCATCATGATATCATTACAGTTGATTGAAGCAAATCAAAGTTATATGGTTGAGTCAGGATTGACAAAAGGACAAATTTAAAAATCATATTATAGTCATCTAAGGAGTGATACAAGTTTTCAGTTTATTGTGCCTGATAAAGAGAAGAGAGATAGAGTAAAGGAGGATACAAGAACTTATGTGTCATTTTAACAAGTTGCAAAATAAATCTTGTGAAGGGCCATCTCATTATGACAAGGGAGTAAGATGAAGCAGCATTTTATACCAGGTATTTCTCATGTTGTTTTCATACTGTTTAAGATGATCAAAGTTTAAACAGTTATATCACATTCAAAGTTACAAGTGTCTCATAGAAATAGTCAAGCAAATGCCACATGGGACAGCAGATGGAATAGTGGAAGGCAAGACAATTATAAAACAATATGCCAACTTGAATGCCATAAAATAGAGCTTCACAAAATGTATGAGATAAGTGTGCAGTCATCCAGAAAGAAGATATAAACTTTGCAAAAGGCTATCACTAATGCCTCAAAACTTCAAACCATCAAAAGATACATGAAGATGAATGCTATAGTCTAAATGGAGTTAGATGTTCAAATAGTCAAGTATCTAGGGATGAAGCACATAATGCATAATAAAATACCCCAACACAATGAATGGTCACCATAGACATGACAGTCAACTTTCGAGACCAAATGAGAGACAGTCATGACTAAAGTGGAAAGATGCAAATAACAGATACATACAGCATGCTCACAATCCATCAAATGATAAAGACTGTCACTAACCATCAGTGATCCTAAAGGAAGAACAAGCTATGGAGTAGCTCTGTATGTCATCACAGACATGACAGTCAAATTACAATCCAAAAACAAGAGACTGTCATGTATAGAGTTGCAAATACAGTATACATAGAGTACAGTAGAGCATAAAGAATGCAACAGTTCAAGGATGAATAGAGTGGATTCCATGTATTTCAATATTATTGTGCTTTGACAGAACTTTATTTCTCATGCCCAAGCTATAGTGATGCCATGATGCAGTCAAGAGAGATACAGTGCAGTAAAGAGGGATACAGTCCAAGAGAAGTGAGATAAATAAAGATCAAGATACAGATACAGTCACCATCACCATGGATTGTCAAGGATAGTGACCAATGAAATGGCTTATATAAGCAAGAGACATTCATGATATATCATAATGGTCATATCCATCTACAGAAGAGCATGAAAAATGATAAGGTAGGCAGTCAGTGTGCACAAGAATGACTACAGATAAATGGATGGACAAAGAACACATATCTATAATATACAGGTGCATAAATGATGAAGGAGGAATAGCTAGAAGAGATATGAGTATGCACAAAGATGACTACAGGTGCCAGGATGCACAAAGGCATGCTACAGGTATATTGAAAGAATGCATAACAACTAAGAAGAAATAAAGACATATGTTTATGCTACAGATATGCCTTGAAAGACAGTAAGAGACAAATATACATGATATATATGCATAGAAGAATCCCAATACATATGACAGTCAAGAGATAGCATGACACCTATGCCATAATATATATCCAGTTGCAACAAAGGTAGTAACCAGTCAAGGATGTTCCCACATGACATACAATCCATCACATTACATTCATGCAACCTGAAGAGATATGCATAAGAAGAACCTCATAGAATGTAAAGGTATGATACTCATGAAATTTATGCTACAATTACAATGGAAGCGGATGTTAAAGTCATCATACAAAATATCACAAAGTTTTTTTGTCATATAGAATACCAAAATGTACTTCAACCTAGTAGCTACAATGGAAAGATAGGGTAAAGTGTATCATCAGAAAGGTGAGACAGTCACAAGGACAGGAGGAGAAGATGTTATGAGAAGTATAAAGATCTCTTCAAAGATACATCAAACCTATCTTTCATTACAGTATAAAGAGAAAGTGATTAAGTGTAAGAGTATGGTCGTGTTGTTATAAAGGCTTTTTGTGCAGGAAGAAGTTGAAACCCTAACTTCAAGGCTCACAAACCCTCAAGTGTCTACAGTTTTGATGCCTATTTTTCAAGAGAAGCATAGCCATGGCAAGTCGAGGTTCTGGAAATGTGGGAGATGTCAAAACGCTCATCTTAAAAAACTTTAAAACCCTCAAATTTCTGCATGGTGAAAACAGATCAAGGCAAAAGAAGAAATATACAGCCATGGCCGACAGTGACATAGCATTTTTTTCTATAAAATGCAATACCCATGTCTACCTACAGACTTGTCGTGGTATAAAGAGTGAAACCAAAGATAAATGAAACAAAAAAAATAAAATGGCAAGTGATTACCCTTGTTGCTGGCAGGAAGAAAGATCTTCCACAGCCTCATAGTAGCCTCAAACTTCCAGAGAGAAGATGTAGACTGTCAAGGAAGAAATGCCATAGAAACAAATATGGAGGTATTAAAAGATTACACAGCAATAGAGAGAAATGAATGAAGAAGAAGGCCATAGCCATTTAAAAGAAATAAGCTATAGACCCATAAATGTTTCATATAAAACTCATATAGGAGTTACCTTCTTCCTCAAGAGTTGTAGAGCTCCATGGCAACGACAAGGAAGAGCCAATGAAGAAGAAGACCAAAGCCATGATGGAGATAGTTGAAACCCTCGGCAGGCATAAAAGTTGCAGAGCTCAAAAGAAGGAAATAAAAATGAAAAGTGAATACAAATTAGGGTTGTTTTCCTTCTTTTGTTCGAAGATTCTTTGCTCGAGTTTTTTTTTTACTTAAAAAAAACACATAATTACATTATCCACAAAATAAATGCCATGGTCAAGACTTGATCCTAGCCATCATAATGTGGAGTGGTTGACATCAATACTTTAGAGTTAATTTTTATTAAGTCAAGAGGCCGATGTGATGTGTGGGAAAGGCTCCAAGCCTTAAAATCCTTTTGAAGATTCCTTGGTGCTCAGATGGTGAATAGACAACAAATCACATGCTCAACTTCCTTATCCATTCTCAAAGCATCCAAAGATAGGTATCTCCTCATTATGCATGGTGACTAACAGCCAAGAGGGTGTATGTTTTGACATGGTATATGCATATGCTATACATGGAGTTTTCAAAGATAGGCTTTCATACATGGTGGAGATATAATTTCATGGGATGATAAGGTATTGTCTTGTAGTGATGTGATTATTGCATAAAGGCAATTGCAAGGTGGCAGTTTATGATGGTGGCAGTATATGATGGGCATTTTTTATGCATGGGGTCAAATTGCATAACAGAGTTGTTCTTCCTTCCTTAACCTCAAATTGCATATGGAGATATAAGGAGATTTAGAAAATGTGATGTATGTGCACAAAGGCAACAAGGGGGAGTCATAAGGATATTTATGCATTTTGTTTTGTGCATGGAATGTTACAGGAGTGACTCAATTTTTTTTTTCCTTGCAGAGGGAGATATTTTTCTTCTCATTCATGTATTGGAGTGATAAGGAATTTTGTAATTATTCCTAAGTCCTATTTTGCAAAATAGGCAAATGTATTGGAGTGATAAGGAGTGATATATTTTTCTTCTAATCATGCATGATTTTACACATGAATTAATTATAAATAAATAATAAAGTAATACTCTATAAATTACTTTATTATTTTCCACAAGTTGTAAAATCAAAATTAGAACAAATTGTAACCAATAATAGAGTAATATTCTATTACTTTATTATTTACTCACAATCATTTTTGCTCATGCAAAATCATGCAAATTGATTAGTTGAGTTAACTAGGCCACCTAGGAGGTTTTACATGACTTTTAGGAGTATTTTTAGAGTCCTTGGTCAAATTTTTGGTCAAACATATGGAGAGGCCCAAATTGAAGCTATTTTTGCTCAATTTGTGGCAGTTTTAGACCCTAATTTCAAGGATTTTTGAGGTTGCTCGAGAATGAGTATTTTTAGAGGTAGTTATCTGCAAGTCCATATTTTTTGCATGCCTCTTGGAGAGAGCAGACCTATATATTGTAAAGCAAAAGTTTATTTTTGGTAGTTCTTGATTCTCATTCTGATTCAGACATATTGGAGAATTCTTGTAGCTCACTTTTACAGTTTTATTAAGAGATCGGCAGGTTATAATTTATCTTTTGTCTTTTTTCAAAGCTTTCCTTTGTTTATTTCAAATCAATTGAATTACCTTTCCTTTTAGTGTTGAATGTTGAAGTGATTTTGTTGAAATTTTGTTGTGTTTTATTATTAAACCTTCAAAATTATTGTCTCACCTCCTTGTTTACAGCATTAAAGCATATGTTCATCACAAGTTTTAGGTTGTGTTAACCAGAAATAGTCTTTTTATGCTGTGAAAAAAATATTTCCTTCATAAAAACCTATTTTCAAACCTTCCTTAGAATCATTTTTGTGGTATTTATGTCAAGTCTGGATTGTGTAGAAGTTAGATTTCTGGGCAAACATTGTGAATCAGATTACATTATTTTTATCCATATCAGGTGCATCACCATTTTACCTTTAGTATTCATTTAGTTTCTTCCTCCCCTTTTTTCCCAAAAAATTAAAAAAACATACATCTCAATAGAACATTTGAAGGGAACCAGCCCACAATCTGGAGGTCTAATTTCGTCATAGGGCACCCACAACCTAAGATTAGTCCCATGTTACATGAAATTGTAGTGCTTTAACCAGCCTTGCATACGGGTGCAATTCCCAATGATAACAGCAACAACATGAACGGATTCCCTTAAAAGCCCTCCATTATTATGTATGTGAAGGTGGGCAACTGGATGAACCAGGCCCCATGTGGTTGTATTACCTCTTGAGCCTCTTTTGAGAGCCTCTTTACTCCATCACCATCCATCAATCAAACTAGGTGCATGATGAAGCAATCATTGACAATCCTGTAGTGTTGGATGGATTGCCTCCTCTCCAACTGTGGGTAGTATTCCCACACTAACTCTCGACTATTTGCAACCCAATAAACTGGCATCTATAGGCACATGCGTACACCAGATAGGATGTCATGTAGAACATCTAGTTCTTCTTCCTCCATGCCTTTATTCAACCATGGAGTTTATCACTGATGAGTCTAGCCGAGCACACTACCTTGCCCTTGTCCTTCACATGGCGGATCAAACCAAACATCCATGGCTCGAAAGTCCCTAAGTCTATCCTTCCAACCATCCTACTTAGCAACATTATCATATATTGCACTTCGGGATTAAAATCAAACCTATACAAGTTCTGGGGAATTTTGGCAACAGCCTTAGCCCTAGTTGTAGGATCCATTCATGATGTATGTATTATCTTCCTGCAATCTACAAAGATGTTATTGAATTCCTTGGATAGGGTTTCCATGTCTATTTCAAATACATCCCTCTCTCGACAACTTGAATCGATCAGTAATGCCCTTGATGGAGAGGTCGACATACACTCTCCCTTGATGCTCCACCCTTTTGTTTGTAGGGTTATATTTCAAAGCACATTTTACAACCTGTAGACACCCAAAATTGGCCACAGCTATGTCATCTAACACATTTGTAATAAACAGACTCATTTTCTCCTGTGTCTTCATAATTAATTAAATAAATTTTATTTATTTAATTAATTGTCTTCATTTTCCTATCTTCCATTAATAATTAAATAATTTTATATTATTTAATTATGTCATCCCCTTTCTTCTATGAAATAAATAAAATCTAAATTTTATTTATTCCCTCCCACCATATAAATAAATTAAATAAATTTTAATTTATTTAATTTATCCCCTTTTTCCTCATATCATTTAAATAAATTAACTAAACATAGTTATTTAATTTATTTGCCCACTTTCTAAATAATAAATTAAATAAAAATATTTATTTAATTTATTTTACCCACCTTCTATTTTCCTCTACACATATAAGTGATCCTCAAAATAGCAACAAATCAAAAATCAAAATATGGGAAAGTTTTAAAATTTAGAAAAGCCAAGTTATCTCCAACAAAGAAATTGGAATTATCTTTTTTTGAAAAAGCATCTTGGACACTTGGAACATGCACGTTTGTTATCCTCTCTCACTCCCTCTCAACCATTAATGTATCCTTTTATTCTCCACTGTTGATTGTTTATCTTGAAAATCTATAAAAACCCTCTCCTTCTCCCATTGTGGGGTTCGAATCCATTAACATCTACATTATCTTTATTCGAAACCATTAACATCTACATTATCTTTATTTGAATCTGTAAGTATCTTCATTAATATCATCATTATTTTTGCATGCATGTTATCCCTTAAGCATTTCTGAACACAATCATGGCAGCTCATTGATTTTGATTTGCATGTCGAAGCAATCCACACTCAAACCAAGAAATCACATTATCTGGGTGTTTGTTTAATTTGCATGTTGTTTTTATCATCTAGACTTGATTTCTTGAAGGTGTTAGGGTTTAATCTTGATTTACATTGTTTGATCTGTTAACATGGATTTTTCTCTGGTACACAAAATGGCACGCCCAGTGGGACATAAGCATTTGGTTTCCAGGATAACATATGTGTTTATTGCAAGTTTTATGTGTTTGTTGTTGCATGTCATTTTTCTTGAAACCCTAGTCAACTGAGACTAGAATCTTGATATTACTTTGGGGTCACCACCCAAGACCTTCTGTCGTCACCTTATATCTTCTTATCAATGCCAATCCTTAACCAGTCACTTATCTTACTTCAACAGTCATTCTAAATGTCACAGTCATCGCTTATATCTTCCATCCTCACTTTTTTGTTTTTCAAACCTTTTGTTGTCGGTATTGAGGTTTCTAGTCTGTCCATTATTTGCAGGATTGTGAAGATGCCTCCTATCTGGTTGAAATCTTCTTGCTCTTGAGTCGCTATTCACAGTTAGTGGTCTCATATCAACCCTCTTAGCATTCAAAATTTACGATTGGGCCCTTGTTGTAGTTGTGGTCAGCTTCTTCTCCAAAATATCATTATTTTACTCTTTATGGTTGCTGCTTAACACTATTTGGTCAAAGTATTTTGTTTGCAGACGATCATAACCAAAGAACTATTCATTTTATGGTCGCTTTGTTGAATCTTAGGTGGTAGATTTGTTTGCATCTTAGGAGACCCAACATTCATTTCTATTCAGGTGCCTTTTTGCATGTACAAGATCCAATTCCTATCTCCCAAGCTTCATTTGGAGCACAAATGACTACCCCCAATAGCTCTCTGCTCCAACTTTAGGCTTGAGTTTGTCCTTTCAAATCTCATTACCTATTTGCAAGCCATCTATCAGCCTCTACATTCTATGTTCTGTGCCTTCTAAATCGGCCTCAATATCTCCACTTCAGGCCCATGTCCTCGAGAATCAACCAACAATCAACCCTTAGGCCCAACCAGGATCCTAAACCCCAACCGTGTTGATCATCCACTGTCGGCTTTTAAACCTTGACTTTCTCCCTTGACTTCAAACTTCCCGTGGCCTTGGTTGTAGTCAGCATGTCTTTGTCACCTACAAAGGAAAACAATAAGATCTGTTGACTAACCTATGACCATCGAGTCGCCCATCTCACAATCTTTCTACCCTTGATGCCATCTTGCTTTTCTAATTGAAACCTTGACAGGAAATTATGTGATAGCTACGTGTGAGAGTGGGTTTTTATGTCAGCAGATTCCTGGTGCATGTAAATAAAATGATTCTACACCATATGCTTAATTCAATTGAACTGTTATAGTGATATTTGATCCAATGACTCTGAATGAGATAACACTGGAATCAGACCCTAAGCCTATTCAATTTTTATAAATTATTTCTCTCCTAATCCGCCTAGTGTGTAGTCGCTACCACCATTCTCTCTGATCACTCATTTTGTAGCATTGTTGACTGCATTTAAACTTACTCGTTGCTACTCCATTTAAGTTGACACCTTTATGTTTAGTCAACATAACTCCAAATGCATTGACCTCCTTCCATATACTTGTCGACCTCCCAGCTTGGAACATTGACCCTATAATTATATTGGTCATGGGTGATTAGGGTTTTCACTTTAGCACTTAGATAAATGTCATAGTCGGCTTTCTTTATAAAGTTTCAATAGCTTTAACATCATGATTAATAACAAGACTTTAAGTGCTTAGTATAGTCTTTGTGTCTTTAGGCTCACTTTTAGGGTTTCATTTCAGCATTTGAGCTCCTAATTGCCTGTGTTCACTCCTGGAGTTCAACAACACATGTGATCACATTGTTTTTAACCATTAGTGGTCTAATTCAAATAGTCACAACTAGGTACCCTATTTTCTTCCACTTGCCACAAGGGGGAGTTCTTTTTCTTTTTGCTATAGCAGGAGCATATGGAGGCCAAATCATGCAAACAAATACTCATTGGAAAGTTGATAGGACAAACTTTACAGTGGAGTAGGTTTTATCAGGTAATTATATCATTTTATTAGCTCTCTTTATAGTTAAAGTTTAGTTACTTTCCAAACTTCAATCTATGATTTTTCTTGGAAACTGATGTGTATTGGTGCAGCTTGTCTTAACTGTTTTGTCAAAGAATGGAGAAAGGAAACTACTGACATGTGTCTTGTAGGATTAATCGATCAAAGAATCTTATTTATCACTAATTTAAGGATATTTGGAATTGGTGCTTAAAATGAACCCTGCATGCTCCGTGCATGTTTCCTTTTCTTTGTTTGCTTGTTGAGTTTGATTGTAACTTGATTTAACAATGAGAGTATCCTCTCCCCCCACCTATCAAATGGATCTGGGGTGTAAGAGAAATTGTTGTTATCTCTAGAGGGTCTGCCTTCCAATTGCGAGAAGGGAATGACCCAAGTGGCAATAGGCTAAATCCAAGCCCTTTCCAAGCCGCTATATAAATAATGTGTTTGTGATAAAAGTCACAAATAACAGGTGCAGTTATGTCATACCAACGAATGTCTCCCTCAGTACCTTATGGTGCATGAAACCCTATAGAGTGTAACATTTGCAAGATGGGAGGCCTCCTAATTGGAGTGAATCACCATATGTATGGCCACCTGAATGGAAGCCCTTACTAGAAACCTTTGTCTAGTAGCCAAAATCCTTCTATCTACTGGCGCAGGGGGTTGGAAGATAGACCTCTGGAGCCATCCCACACTCTCGCAGTTCATTAGTAGAGATAGCAAATTCCTAGAGATCTTTTGGTCTTTAGGAATTTGAAGTCTGGTATGCCTGAGAAGTGAGTGCAGAGTAAGGGGGAGCCAGTGCTACCAGACTTCTAGGCTATCCACTATGAATAAGTGCAGCTGGAGAAATGTAAGTTGGAATCTAGTAGATATCGTCCTTGCCTAGCCTAGATTGTACAAATTTATCATTATGTTTGGTGTGCATGCATGTACATATGAGATCCTATCTTTGACATGGCCCAAGTCACACTACGCATAAACAATTGCCACATCATCCTCAACCTACTTGTCATAACACATATCCCAATCATTAAAAATCATCTAGTCATTCCAAGCCAAATCATCCTAGTCATCCAATCAACCACATCCTAATCAGTCCAAGTCATCTAACCTCATCATTACACATCACCATCTTTTTAATCCAATCAACATAATTTTCCACGATGTTGACATTAGAAGACTGAGCACAAAAAATCATTCACATACTTCACCAAATGCCAAAACCTCTAGACCAACAGGCCATTCAGAGGGTCCATGGCATGATCCCAAAACTTCAAACAAGCCAATCCCCACACATGCAACACCTCTTAGCACAAATCCAACACTTCTTGGCCACTTGTCAAATCCAACAAGCACACCCCCAACCAATGCTAAATCAATCCTACATGCCACCTATCCCATCATGTCAACCCTATCCATCCACTTATCAAGCCAATCCTATACCAACTTATCCCATTTCTTCTAATTTCAACCCTTATCCACGTCAATCCATATCTCAACAACCATTATCTTATGTGATCCCTCATCCATCACAACACCATCCAAACCTCCAACCCATTCTATCTCAATCCCTTGTATCACCTAACCTATCTACACATCATGTCAATACCATATCTACCCAACAATATTCACCTCAAACTTATCCAATTCCTTCTTCCAACATGCCAACACACCATCACCCAACCCATTCACAAGGCCAAAAGGTGTTCTCACAAGAGGTACATGCAATCCAAAATGACCCTTTATACATAATTCAAACATCCTTAAGTCCACTTTTGGAGCAATATGTAATATCTTTTGATGAGGGAGATACCTATGTGTCACCTAATTCTAGCCCAAGTGGTCCTTTGTACATAAGTCAAGTATCCTTAAGTCAATCTTTAGAGCAAGACGTAATATCCTTTGATGAGGGAGATACCAATCTAGACTTTGCATCCTATGAGAATCCCCCATCACCATCCACTCAAATGCCAACACATGAGTCTACTCATGCTATCTCGACACCTTCATGTAATCCTAATTCTAATCTAAGTCCTAATCCATCCAACCTTACGATTCCTCCATCCAATCCTAGTCCCAATCCAAATCCTAATATGTCTAATCCATCCAATCCCAATCCAAACTATCCACCAAATCCTAATTCAAAGCCTACAACACTATCCACCATTATCATCCATACACTATATTGTACATCTACCCATGCACTTGCAAAGGATGTGATCCATTGGCTACTAGCTAGGAACAACTTATCCTCATGTCAAACACCTATCTTAGCACCTAGCAATGAGCCTTCCAATGCCATGCTTATTCCTCCAATGCCACCATGTGGTCCACAAACCATTGAGCTTATTGAAAAGACTTCTCCCATAAGTCCTAGTTAAAATCCATCATGCTTTCATGTTGTTGATCGCAAAGAACATATCAAGTCTATTCAAGAGTCTCCCAATGAGCCCTCTAATACCATGTCTATCTTTCCAAGCCCATCAGGTGACCCACAAGCCATTGAGCCTGTCCAAGAGTCTCTTACCTCTGTTTCCATGAAACCACAAGACCTATGTCAAGAGTATACTCCTAAGCATGTGGAAACATCAACCCCTCAACCAAGTCAAGATCAAAGCATCTCCAAGATCAACCGATCCATGACTTTTATGTTTTCTATGATCAAGATATTAATTATGATTATAACCCTATTCATGAGCAAAGTGATCCCATTCGTAGCCAAATTAATCCTATTTATGCTCACCTTTATGATCAAGATTCTATGTATGATCATGAAAACCACGATGAACCTCTTAGCCAAACTTTATGCAAATCATGGTCAAGAGGTTATCACTCAACCTATCCCTCCTCCCATGATCATCCATGAGAAAGATATCCAAATTGCTCCTATCCATCCTCCATCTAGCCCCATCCATGATCTACATATATCTACTTGTCATGATGAGCCATGTGCCTCCAAGAACACATAAGCATAGAAGATCAAACAAATAACTTGGATCTTAATGAGAAAAATGAAAATAAAGATCCTAATGATCCTTCCACATCCACTATCGACCACATTTTAAATCCACCATCATATCATGTGGTCTATCCACCTTTATCCATGAGTGTTCCTCCCTAGGAACACAACAGCCATTGTCTACCATCTCACCTTCTCCAACCAATAAGGAACTTGTGTCTAGTGTTCCACCTACACCTAGTCCCACTATCCATTGCATGCTTCAAAACATGAACTATCAAGGTAAAGGCTTAGGCCTTCTTGAACAAGGAATTTTAGAGCCCATACATGTCAAGGTCCCTCCATGCTCATTTGACCTTAGATTCACATCCCAGCGACAACAATCTAATGATGTTGGTACATCTCCTCCATGCCTCTTAAGTCCACCACCTTCCATCACAAATCCCATCACATTCCTAAAACACATGTTTCCATTCCACCTCCATCCTCTTACAGATGTCAAAAGCATGTGACCATTCACCTTCCACCATCCACTTTGCCTCTGCTTCTTCCAACTCATAATATCCCTCCATCGAATCTACCTCCACTACTTTCAACACCTTATCCATCCATCCATAAATCCTCTAAAAATCCCAATCATGGCCAACAAATGCACATACTGTCTAAACATGAAGCTTCCTCTCCTTCCACCATACCCATGGGATTCAACAACAAAAATTTGTATGCCTCTATCTATAAAGAAAAAATCCTAAGGGTCCTCAGGCCTTAGGACACAAAAGCAAAGAATCAAAGACAAATCCATCTCAAAAGCTTCATACACCCACACACCTCAAAGCAAAAATGAAAAAGGTGTGGATCCCCAAGCAACAAGTAATTACCTTAAAAGCTACGCAAAAGCCGCATGTATCCAAACCCATACCTCCACAAGAAAAGTCAAAAAATAAAATGGTATGGGTCCCTAAGAAACAAGACATCAAGTCAAATGAGGCATCCACCTCTCAAAAATCCCAACCATCCACATTCTCCTCTTCCATCCATTCCATTCAAACATATCCAATTCCTCCAACCCACATGAAAATCAAAAATCGTAAAAACACTAAGTCCATGTGGGTCCCTAAATGCTTACATCATCCATCTCCTAAGCAAAAAACCCCATTGCTTCCTACACCACCATCCTACCAAAAGCTTCAATGTTTATCATGGTGTGTGTAACCATTGGTCATGGTTCCATTCCATCCCACAACAATTCCACATACCTCCATCTCCCCACCTCTCATTCATTATCCTACATATCTCACCCATCATATCCCTATGGTCCATGCTTTTGCATAGTCTTTTCACCCATCCACATCATAATCCATGTCATAATCCGCATCATAATCTACTATCTACCTACTCCATCTACCTCTTTCATGCAATCCCCTACCAACATTTATGAGCACACTTGACATGGTCCATGTGACGACATCCATCTCTAGTGGGACTATCACCTTTCATGGAACTAGATACTTGAGCCCCTCTTATCCATTTCCACTTGTCCTATCTTATAAAAAAGGTTTTAAAAAAAAGTCAAAAAAAGCCAAAAAAAGAAAGTCAAAAAAAATGAAATGAAAAAAAGTAAAGAGAAATCCCTTTGTCCAATGGTGAAAACCTAGAAAACAGGTGCCTTGGATACGTACCATGATGAAAACCTAGAAAACAAGTGTCATGTGTAAGTTGATCTTATGTGTCACCTACACTTGGGGGCACCTTGTCTCATCCTATATAGCACTTCCCATCCTATCATGTCTTATCTTGCCATATCCTATTCTACCATACTTAGCCATTACCCACATAACTATCTTATTGGGTCCATTCATCCTCCCTTCCTCATCTTGATCTTGATAAAAATTGGAGGCAAAAATGTTGAAACATGCTTTGGAAAAACTCTTGATATACCTCATCCCTTCCAATCCATCCTATCATCATCCCATTGTCATACGCCTAATCCCATCATAAGTTTTATCATCATAAGCCTTGTCATGAAAAATCCTAAGTATTATACCTGGAATGGGGCATGTTATTCCTATGCAACATAGCCTTTGAGATTAGGTCCTTGCTCTCTTACGCATCCATCCAGTCATTCCACTTCACCCATCCTTTTATTCATCCATCCTACCTACCTCCTGGCACCTAGACTTGGTCCTCCCTTGTAATTGGTATCTAGCACAAAGGCAACCCAAATTGTAAATCCATTGACATCCCAAAATATTTCAAAATACAAAAAAAATCATAAAATGCCCTGAAAAAAATGCCAAAAAATCATAAAAAGTCCTGCAAAAATACCAAAAAAATCATAAAAAGTTCTAGAAAAAAATACAAAATAAATCATAAAAAGTCGTGAAAAAATAAAAAAAATCATTAAAAGTCCTGAAAAAATTCCAAAAAATCATAAAAAGTCCTAAAAAAATACAAAAAACAAACTCATAAGATATCTTGAAAAAATACAAAAAAAATCATATATCCAACAAAAAATACAATCATCAAAATTAATCCATCACATCAATGCCAAATCATTATAATCAACCAAATCATCAAGATCAAATCAAATCACTCCAAATCATTCCAATCAATCCAAATCAATTCATAACTCGATCAATCCATCTACTTTCATCATCGCCATCAATAAAACATTATCAGAACTACATCTCATCTCTATCGTTAAGTGCCTTGATCCCGTGGACACAAGTATGTAGGCAGTCTGGAGTATGAAGGAAATACCCAGATTTAGGCACAAGACAATGCATCTCTTTTATCTTTCACCATTCTTCTGATCATTCTTTCTCTTCATCTTTCATCTCACTTTCTTCTATCATCCATCTCTCACATCATCATAAAACAAAATCAGAACTACATCTCATCTCTATCGTTAAGTGCCTTGATCCCGTGGACACAGGGATGTAGGCAATCTGGAGTATGAAGTACCCAAACCCAGGCATAGGTGATACACCTCTTCCATCTTTCACCATTCTTCTAATCTTCATCTATCTATCATTTCTTCTATAATCAATCTCAAATCCACTCAATCAAAATCAAATCAAATCATCATCATCAATCCTTCAAAATAATTCTTCCAATCAATCATTCAAATCACTTCTTCGAATTACTTCTTCCAATCAAATCTCTTCTTCAATCACTTCTTCCATTCATCCTCACCAAATCATTCTTCCAAAGAAATAAACTCAAATGCAAATCAATCCTTAAAACCATACCAACCAAGTTAATCAATCTTGCTAAATTATCCAATCGCAATTAATGGTCTTGATCCTAGCCTTGTTGTAAACCTAATCAATCATCATCATCATCAATGGGATATGTCATTCCCGAATCTTTGTGTTTATCTATGGATATATCATTCCCCACAATGTTAACACTATCATCATCATCATCATCAATCAATTAATCATTGATTTAGAGCTTGACAGGGGCAATACCTTGTTTGTTTTTGGAATCATTTGTGCATGCTCGCTTGCTTGCTTATGTGTGTTATCATTCTATCTTGCATTTGTATCACATCTATATCATTACAGCTAATATTCATATCTTGTATCTTGACAAGGTAGTATTAGTCTATAGCGCATTGGATACTCGATACCTTGGTCTTTATACCCTGGTGCATAATATCTAGTGCTATATCAAACATAAGGATTGAAAATCTCTAATTTTGTATGCAACCATCTAAAGTTGCCTTCACCATCCATTCTTCACCTGATTGATCAACGGTTTCATCATCTTCTCTCTAATCATCATCCTCTTGATCTTTATCATCGTCCGCGTCATCCTGTCAAACAAGTGTGTTAGACATACATCACCCTAATCCTTTTCTTCTGAACCAAAACACTATTTCTTTTGTTTCATCCCCTCTTTCACCTACCCAATCCATGTTTTCTTCCTGTCAACCTTAGCTTTTCATCCTTCTATCATTTTATTGCAAGTCAACCCAGCCTTTCCTGGTAGTCTAGTTTTCCTCTCGAGGGGGCATCATCTGCCAGTTTCACTGGGGCATAGCCTATTTATCCAACATTTCATATCTTCTTTGAAACAACGCCCTAACAGACATTGTCTCAAAGAGGGGCAAAATGTAGACACCCAAAATTGGCCACATCTATGTCATCTAACACATTTGTAATAAATAGTCTCATTTTCTCCTATGTTTTCATAATTAATTAAATAAATTTTATTTATTTAATTAATTGTCTTCATTTTCCTATCTTTCATTAATAATTAAATAATCTTAGATTATTTAATTAAGTCATCCCCTTTATTCTATGAAATAAATAAAATCTAAATTTTATTTATTCCCTCCTGCCATATAAATAAATTAAATAAATTTTAATTTATTTAATTTATCCCCTTTTTCTTGATATCAATTAAATAAATTAAATAAACATAGTTATTTAATTTATTTGCCCACTTTCTAAATAATAAATTAAATAAAAATGTTTATTTAATTTATTTTACCCACCTTCTATTTTCCTCTACACGTGCAAGTGATCCTCAAAATAGCAACAAATCAAAAATCAAAATATGGGAAAGTTTTAAAAATTAGAAAAGCCAAGCTATCTCCAACAAAGAAATGGAATATCCTTTTTTGAAAAAGCATCTTGGACACTTGGCGCATGCACGTTTGTTATCCTCTCTCACTCCCTCTCAATCGTTGATATGTCCTTTTATTCTCCATCGTTGATCATTTATCTTGAAAATCTATAAAAACCCTCTCCTTCTCCCATTATGGGGTTCAAATCCATTAACATCTACATTATCTTTATTCGAATCTATAAGTATCTTCGTTAATATCATCATTATCTTTGCATGCATGTTATCCCTTAAGCATTTCTAAACACAATCATGACAGATTCATCGATTTTGGTTTGCATGTCAAAGTAATCCACACTACAACCAAGAAATCACATTATCTAGGTGTTTGTTTAATTTGTATGTTGTTTTTATCATCTAGACTTGATTTCTTGAAGGTGTTAGGGTTTAATCTTGATTTGCATTGTTTGATCTATTAACATGGATTTTTCCCTAGTACACAACCAACTCCAAGGCTTTTACTGCATAATGAAACCCTATGGCATGGTACATTCTGCTTGATACTACATTCTTCAATATGACATCATCCTCTCGAGCCTGAATTCTTGCCCTAAAGGCATCTAGGTCTAGATTCCCATAGTGTGTGTCAAACACATAACCTATCTTGTTCCATACGCCATTGGGGGTGGAGAACATTGGTGGTTTGAACTCTTGCTCGCTACGTGTTTGTCGCTTCTACATTTTGTCTTGCAAAATACAAGTATCCATTCTTAATTCATACATCAGGAAATAAAATGGGGATATTAGTCTTTAATTTACCAGGTAATTCAAGATCCCCTTATATTTAATAGTTAACATACTGGATTACTCTTTGAATTTACCCTTAGTAATAGAAATTTACCCTAGGTAAGAAAGAATTTCCATAACAGACAAATAATGAGGGAGGAAATTTGTCATATCCATACCTGTAACTGTAATACCACTTGGATTTATTAATTCTGGGGCAGATTCTGTTTAGCTGAGCTGACACCGTATCTATCTCTTGCAAACTCACTTTCAATTGATGCTTTCTGCACTTAATCTTTTTTATTCTCGATAGAAATGTTGTGATAATTAACAATGTGTGTTACACTTACCTTTTATTTGCAGCAAATCAACTAAATAGGGCGTATTAATTTGTTACTACTATTAGGTGAAACCTTACCATTTGGGTACGGGTGAAGCTAATAGTTGTCCAAGGCATGCATTTTAATTTTAAAATGTTAACGGTTGGAAGCAAGCTCCATCATGATATTTAAGACGGGATATGGATATGGATGTTTAAGACTTAACATCTAGTGCAAAATATCCACTGCGGAACTTTCATTTGACTTTGACCAGAGATGAGGTGAATGTCATGGCAGGCAACTAGTCTGGTGATGTCACTAATAGGATGGTCAAACTCCTTTGACCAAAGATATAGGTGATGGGTTCTCATTTGATCGCGGGGTTAGGATATTTGAAATTCCATTATAAAATATCCATTGCAAGATATCTAGTTTAAAAGTTAACGATTTGGGTGTCAAGGATGAGGATCTTTAGGACATGATATGGATATGGATATTTCAATTTTAACATTCAGTGTACAATATCTGGTGCAATATATCCATGCATTGGAAAGTTTGAATGTTGAGGTAAATTTGACAGCTGGCACTTGACATGGACATGGATATGACATGTGTTCAATTTATCATGTCCTATCAAAATATTCAGTCTAGTTGATGGTTTCATGACTCGGTGTGACAAATTTGATGGTTTGAACCTGAACATGGATAAGGACACTACCTTGGGGTATTAGCTCGGTATTGAGTCATGATACTTAATCGACTTAATGATACTTAATCCTTCTTTCGGGTCTAGATACCATGGCTATGTGTTCGGGACTTAACACAAGGACTGGACATGATACTTTGGACTGAACATGATTTTACAAATTCGTAATATCCATATCCTGTTGACTGAGATATCTGGTTGAATGGATCTTCATACGAGTGTAACTTGCTCATTTCAGTGAATTTCAACATGATTCAAAAGGCAAAGTTGGTCAAAATTTTGGGCTCTATATATTCATGGCCTTCACAGGGGAAAATTTCCAACTTGAAATTTGGGTTAGACTTGACCTAGAGGAAGATGTCCATTTTACCATTACTGCCCAAAGGGAAAGCACACAAGCAAGACAAAACAAAAGTTGAGTCCCCATTTTGCTAAGGCACAATGGGGCATGTTGTGAGACCACACAACTTTACACCAAAGAAAACAACTAAATTTCAACCAATTTAAGTAAGAAATGTAAATTCAAACATAAAATTTCCAACTCCCACTGTATATGGACATTCAGACTAATTAGATGAAATCAAAGCCACCAATGAAACCAGATTATGAGAAAGAATACAAGTGTATCGATTGATCCACTTCTTTCCTTTTGGATAGATTGAAAGTAGCAGTGACTAATATTAAGCTACATGGTTTGATTTAACCTTTTAAGTTGATCTTGGATAGAGCCTTGCTACCAGTCAAGCATCCATCGCCCCGACAAGGTTATCGCTATAAGTCCCCCAAATAGAGCCCTACTACCAGTCAGGCATCCATAGCCCCGGTAGAGTTATTTGGATGACCTAAAGAATAATTTTTTTTCTTTTGATTTTCAATAGTGTACTTCATATGTAAGATATATCATTTCAAATCATTGATTGTAAGGTAATGGAACCTACTATTAGGCTAGGAATTATAGTGGTAGCAAAGGCAAACCTTGAGATTTTTCACTTAATACTAGCACTAATACTTTTAACCAGCCTTAGAAACTTTAAGCGTGTTTTCAGTATGATTCCTTGAATAACCTATGTTGTCATTGGTGAATGTGATTTCACAGCAAAAGCCAAAATGACCATACCTACAAAAGTTACAACCTATTTGGGAATTTAAAATTCTTCCTTACATTCCTAAAATCCTGGTGTTTTCTAAGGTGACGAGGTGCTCCATAAGATGCCTGATCAAAATGAGGACTCAACAAACAACAAAAAGAAACACACAGCAAGCAAACAGCTGCAAAAATGTTATTTACATATATACAAATTTGAGTCTTCTCCCTTCAACGAGTTAAGCTTGGAAATAGTGTTTCAAGAATTGCCCATAGACAAGCAATGGGACATCCTCTTCAGTTAAGGTTTTTAACCTGTATGTACTAGATCCTAATATCTCAACTATTTGAAAGGGGCCTTTCCATAGTTTAGCAAACTTTCCATGATCTCCTTTCTTCTCATGAGCCTTATCCCAAGATAACAAAAGGTCAGATATATGAAAAGCTTTAACTTTGGCTCTTTTATCAAACCAACATTTAATGATAGCTTGGTGCTTTGAAAAGTGATCAATGGCATGATCTCTTTTCTCTTCTAGGTGCAATAGTTGTAGCAATCTAACTTCTAACTTATCTTCCAGGCCTAGTTATTCCTGGGCAAATTGTAAGGTGGGGATTTTCAAATTTATAGGGAGTATAGGATCTACTCCATAGACTAACTAGTAAGGGGAATTGCCTAGAGTTGCCTTAACTCTGGTCCTGTCTACCCATATGACATATTTTAGCAGAGAGTTCCACTCTCTAGGATTTTTCTCCACTAGTTTTTTGATGATGTCTAATAGATTCTTATTAGTGGATTCAACAAGGCTATTTCCTAGAGGATAGTAATTAGATGAAAACTTCAAGGTAATACCATATTCAAATGCCCAATTAGAAAATTTTAAAGATGTGAAAGCAGGTCCATTATCACATACCATAACATATGGGATGCCAAACCTGGTGATGATATTACCCTCCAGGAACTTGATCACCACGTCTGATGTAAATGTCTTACTGCTCATAGCTTCAGTCCACCTGGTCAATAATCAGTAACTGTTAGGACATACTTGTGTCTAGCTGATGATGGTGAATTAATGGCTCCAATGAAATCCATTCCCCACTGTGTGAAGGGACACATCTCCATCATTGGATGCAATGGTTGAGCAACATATCTTTCTCTATTGGTGCCAATTTGACATGCATGACAATGCTTAATATGTTTGGTTGTGTCCTTGAAAATAGTAGGTCAGTAATATCTAGCTCTAACAATTTTATGCATTGTACACAGATGCAATCCATGAGCTGTTCCAAATTTGTCATGCAACTCATGTAAGACCTTGGTCACTTCGTGTTGATTAAGACATCTGAGATATATGCCTTCATGGTTCCTTTTGAAAAGGATTCCTCCTTTGATCATGTAGTTCTTGGATTTAATCCTCGGAGCTCTTCTTTTGGATGATTTTAGATTTGATGGGCATCTGCTCGTAACCAGGATATGCATGATATCCAAATACTAGTCATTCAACTCATGTGAATTGACTGCATATTGTTGACTAACTAGGTCAGGATCTATTTCAATGATTAGCTGCATAAAGGCTTGTCCTATGACTAGTTTCATTAGTGTAATATCCATGTCATATTCTTGTAGAATGGTCATCCGCTTGGCTCAATTTTCCCTAGGTTCATTCTGTAGCAACAACATTTTAACTTCTGAATCTGGCACGATGATGATCACTCTGCTTCTTAGGATGTACTGTTGAAACTTATTTACTACCCTAACTAAGGCCAAATCCTGTCATTCAACATCCATATATCTTAATTCTACGTCTTTGAATGGACTTCTCATGAAAGTGATGGGCTTTTCTTCCTTCGAGTCATTTCAAGCACATGTATGATTGGAGGCAAATGAATATGTAAAATACTTTTGTGTAATCAAGACTATTTAACACTAGAGCATCAATAATTTATTTCTTGATATCCTTAAACATTGCCTTAGCTTCTAATGTCCACTCTATTTTGGCATCCTTCTTCAGCATAGCATTGAGTCGTCTTACTATTTCGACAAAACCAATTATGAATTTTTTGATGAAATTTATCTTGCCGAAGTAGAATTTTAATTCTTTCTTACTCCTTGGTAGTTGGAGTTTCATGATGGAGTTAACTCGGTTTGGATCAATGGATATCTCATCTTCTGATACGAGATGTCCCAATAGTTTTCCTGTAGTTACCCCAAAAATGCATTTCTTTAGATTGAGGGAAATACCATATTGTTCACATCTTTGCATTACTTTTCACATATCACCAATGTGATCTCCCCTAGCTTTGGAAAATACTATCAAATCATCCATTTAGATGATAATACATTGACCAACAAGGCCTCTAAAGGCTATATCCATGACATGCTAGAAATTTTCTCCTATGTTGATTAGGCTGAATGGCATCCTTCTATATGCAAAGATTCCCTATTTGGTTGTGAAAGCAATCTTCAACCTATCAATCTTATCCACCATGACTTGGTTATATCCTAAGAAACCATCTAGAAAGGACATTATCTGGGCTCCATTAACCATTTGAAGTACTTTGTCTAAGGAGGGTAGATGATAGTTATCCTTTTTAGATGCTCTGTTGAGATTCCAAAAGTCCACACATAACTGGATATCTCCATTTTTCTTCCTCACTAGGACTAAATTAGCGACCCATGTGGAATGTCATATTGGGAAGATGATGTGTGCTACTAGTAGCTTCTTAACTTCTTCAAAGATTAATGGTTCCAGTAGAGCATTCATTGGTCTTTGCTTTTGCCTAAATGGATTGACATCTGGCTTCAACGAAATAGTATGCATGATGACAGATGTGTCATATGTCTTTAACTCATCATATGTCCATGCAATTACGTGTATGTAATCTTTTAGGGATTTTGTTATCCCTTCTCATTCTAACTGAGTGCAAACCTTTCCAATCAAGACCTTTCTAGGCTCTAGATCTTCAGTCAAGTGGACAGGGTCATATTCTCCTCCCTTAATTTTGGTGAGATCTTTCTATTTCGTAATGCTCTCTAGGTCAAATAATCGCTAAAGTTTAATCATCCCTTTAGGAATTTTATTATATTGTAGATTGATAATGGATTCCTCATCCCATGTCTGGTCTTATTTATTCTTCTCATTGATCACTTGACATTTGAAAACATCTCGATTGGCAATGAAATCTAGGATGTGTTGATGATCTTCGAACACTTGGAAATTAGTAACATTATTTGGTACTGATGGAACGGATACCAATTCAACTGAGAATTTCTTCATCCCTAACAATGTCAATGGTTCCAGTGTACTTGTCATTATGGATAATGCACCAGCTTAGTAATTAATCTTTCTTGGTACACGTGTGATGTTAAAGGCGTCAATCCTTTGATTAGATCCCATACTCGATGTCTATAGCTGAACAGACACTTATAGTTATAGGAGTATTGCTTCCTTACTTGTTTGATCACTAGTTTAGAATCTCTGAACACATGGACTTTGGCCTTCTTCTTTAGTGCGAATAACAGACCATGGATTAGTGCTTCATATTCTGCAATGTTGTTGGTATAATGAAATTGCAGCCTATATGCTGCCAGGAAAGACTTTCCCTACGTATTTATGAGATCAACTCCAATCCTAGCGCCTTGCGTAGACTTGGATCCATCAAATTTTAATATCCATGGCTCATCATTAGGAAGCTCTTTATCAAGACCTTTCTTTCTATTAGCCCTTGAGGAACTTCCTTTTGCAATCCATTTGAACTTTTGTGGTTCACATTGCTCTGGGATCTTCTGTCTTGAGGTGGGGAGAGTATCCAGACATTCACTTGTGTGAGTACCATTAGATTGGATATCCACACAATGTTTGAATGTTTTTGGTTCAATTTTAGGTACCTTTGGATCTTGGTTTGATCCTATATGACTTTCTTCTTTGATCCTTGATCATACTTTATCAATGATCTTAGTCTGCATGACTAGTTTGTTCCTTGAGTGTATACAATTTGTTTTGTCAATTATGTCCAAACATAGGGCATATGTAGTCTCAAAATGTAAAGTCTTGTACAACCTACACCATCCCTCTAGTAAAATTTCTTTGAGTGGAATTCCTTGTGATTTATACCTTTGGGCTTCTCTTCTTAGATGCCTCTCGAACTCACTTAGGACACTTTCCTTGTCTTCATCTAAGCACTCATAATCAGACTCTATCAAGACCTTGGTTCCTGGTGTAATTTGCCTTGTCTTATCACCTTTCTGTATTTGGGTGCACATCAATGCCTCTTCAAATCTAATGTCTAGGAGAACAACATGATACACTCCTTGCTCTATATTTACATAGAGTACTTCATTGTTTTGATGGTATTCGGTAATCATATGCTTCATCCTTGGTTCAACCTCTATGCATATTTGGTCCAGGATACCTCTCCATGGTAACCACACATGTGAAAAGTTAGTTGCCATGTATCCATTCAGTGCCTTGGACCAATCTCTGCTTAGTAACATACCATAGGTGTCTGGGAAATCCACTACTTGAATATCAATAAAGTGTTGAAATCTAGGATCAAAAGCTAACTACATATGGATATGAGTTAGTTCCCCTATGACATTGACTTCAAACTTATCTAACTAGGTGAATTTCTTCATGGATTTGGCAAGTGATAAACCTAGGACTTGGCAAACTGATAATGGCATGACATTAGTAGAAGCTCTGGAATCCACTAGACAATTGTGTTAATTCTTACCGAATATCCTTAAGGTCGGGAGAAACGGAGGTGACTCAATTTTTTCTTTTTATACTGCCAATTGTGCATCTGTAGCATGAACCTACCACTTATCTCTAGGCTTAGATAAAGCATCCTTATGAGGTGGTTCTCTAGTCTGGACAATACTAGGGATACTTTCTTTTGGTGAAAGGTCTTCTAGAGACTTAAGAAAGGATTTCTTAATGACCAGGGTTTTAAGTAGTTTAGATAAGGAAAGACTTATTTTCATCTTTTTAATATCTTTAGCTAAGTAAGTAACCAACTTATCAGACTTAGTGAGTTTGGTCATACCTTTGGTTAGATTCGAAGATGATGCGAAATGTTGTTGATTTACCTTCGGAGATACAGGATTATTGCTAGCTGTCACATTCAGAGGCATGTTGAAGTTGTTCAGTGCAACAAAGCTAGTTAAAGGTCCAGATGGTCGATTGTAATTATTTTGTAGATTGTAATTATGTCCCCTCTGGAACTGTTGGAAAGCATGGACTTCATCCATTTCTTGTTCTGGATCATTATCACTTTTGAAAGGGAAAGTGTAAGCTTCAAATGCCAAAGTTGATTCTTCACACACAAGAGTATAATTCTCATGTACTGTATTTACTTGCTCTTTCAGGAACATGAAACTTTATACGACCATGTCAAACTCATATCTGAGAGGGACAAGCTCATTTAATTCTAAGAAATTGGTCTCCCTTTTGGTGTTTTGCACTTCAGCTTGGAATATGCTTGCAGCAATCTTGAATTGTGGACAATCCAACTCTGCATGAGCACTAGTATTATGTATTCTGCACCAATTGTTCAAGGCAGCCTCAGCTAAATTAACTCTATTTGTCTATTTAGGATCCATAGGGACTTGATTATCTAGAGGTGAGGGTAGGGTCCCATTATTTGATCTAGTGTGCCAGACCCTTGGAGGTCAAGGAGCATTAAATCCTCTATCATTATATCCTCTAATTTGTGGATTATCTCTATTATTTTGCAAATTGTCTTTATTGTTTTGAGCATAAAAGATTTGGTTCCTCAACTAAGTTACCTCAGTGGTTAACCTCTTCAGTTGAGTCATGATTTCTCTCATGTCTAATTTCTCTTCTTGAACCTTTGCTACAACATTATCTTGAGCTAGGAGAAAGAAATAATTACCATTCCCATTCATTTAGACTTCAACAAATATAGGTCCTGGATACAAGACCATTTGGTTTTTCACCTGAGGTTGCAATGCATTAATCAGAGGAATTGGCAAGGGGTTCATCAATGGAGCATGGTTCATCAGAGCTCCATTAATCTGTTACATCTGATTAGATAAAGCAGGAGGTCCTATACTTGGCAAAGGACCATGTCCTACTTGATTCATTTTAGTATTAACCTTTTTGTTATATATGAAAAGTGGGAATGATGATGATTGGTAGTGTTTTAGGTAGATTTAATCAAACTCTCCTTTCACATATATCATTCATGGACATAAACCAAGTTAAGTCACTTCTCTTGCAAGAGGACTCAGCTACAGGTTTGATGACACTTTGAGATGATAAGGAAAGTTGGAATATATTGATAAATTGGTTAAACCCTAATCTAATTATGCCTTAAACCCTAATTATATGAAATCATATATACAGACATATGAAACATGACAAATGATTGCACAGGAAGGCACTAAATGCAAATTAGAAACATACTAGGATTTGGGTTCTGGAAAGTGAAAAACTTTAGGGACACTAGGGTGGGTGCCCTAGTCCAGTAGGCCGCTTTTTCCATAGATCTAGAACTATAAACTAATGAAGACTGCAACCTGCTTTGGAGTTTCTGACAACGGTAATTTGGAGGACACAGGGGTGGGTGCCCTTGTCTAGAAAGGAATATTCTTTGTTGTTTTCTTCAGATCTTGAATCTTCATCCTTTGCATTGATCTCCTATAACTCCTCTCCACAAGATTCCACGCCTGTAACCTACAATCACAAGAGAGGGGTTGGTGGTTGTGGCATTTAGGAGCTTGCTTTAGTCAAGCCCCGAAAATAGCATTCAAGCCTTCCAACACCATTGTTAAATAGAGTGTGTGCCCTTGGTGGTCAAGGGCAAAACCAAATGATAAGATTGATTGATTGAAACACAAAGTAGATATTACCTTGGAGGTGAAAACCATCATGGAGATGAAGTGCCTTCAAACCATGAGGAAATGAGTTGATGGAGCCAAATCTACAACAAACACATACAAACACAACACAATTCTGCTCTACAACACAATGAATGCCTTGAATGCTCTTTGCTTGATAATCATAAGTTTTCCTTAATCAACTAGGAGTAAAATGGAGCCTTAAACATGTTTATATATGCATTCCTACCAACATTCATAATTTAAATTAAAAAAGCCGACAAAGGGAAACCTTTTAACAGTCATAAACTGACACTTTTAAATTTGGGTCCCAGCAAAATAAGTCTAGACTAGGGCACAGGTGCCCAAGTCTAGGGGCTTATTTTTGGTCTTGATTAAGCATTAAGATGGACCCCTAAGCCTCATTTGTCATGGGTTTTAGGGGATTCACTCCAGGACAAGTTTTACACACGCATGATTAAATTAAGGGGACCTAGGAGCTAAAGTAGGAGGTAAAAATCCTAGGGGGACATTTTACGACATAGCATTTAGCCCCCACTTTAATGTATGTATGATCTTACAACCCATACATGCATTAAAGTACAGTCGAAAACACCTCAAACACACAAAGCACATGAAGCTAAGGTATACACAAAGATTGGAGAACTATTTCTAGCCCCCAATCTCAAGTAAGCACTAGAAGATACATTGAAGACACACAAGACACAATAAAGACAATAGAAAGCACTCAAAACATGGAGAATGCAATGAAAGCACACAAAGCATGATGAAGACATGAGAGTAGTCACACAAAACACAATGAATACATTGATATAAAATTTTCATATATGAAATAAAATCCTAAGGGGTAGGGGGAGCTCATGGCTATGCCCTTGAAACTACAAAAAACACGTAATACAAAACCCAAAATGTAGGGAGAGCTCATTGCTACACCCTTGATACTACACCAGGGGGAGAACATGCCATACGAAACCTGAGTGTAGGGGGAGCTCATCGCTACGCCCTTGATACCACACATAGGGGAAAACACACAGAAGACACATAGAATACACGAGTGTCGTATAGCATGTCATAGACATACTATACATCTTATACACAGAAAACACAGGCGATGGAAGGAGCTTATTGCTAAGTACCACCATCTAAAACACGCTACAGACACACCTGATGGTTGAACTTATGCTACAACAACCGCCAAAGACACGCTTAAGGGAGGATAGCTCAAGATCCAACCCCGCCTCCTGATGAGGACGTTGTATAAAAGGATGTGCACTAGCTCAAGCGATACACCATTCTACCTTCCACAGAAGGGCTTTGTATAAAAGGATATGCACCAGCTCAAGAGATACATTATCTAGCCTCGCAAAGAGGGCTTTCCCGCTTGCAATTTAGAATAAGGATGTGCACTAGCTCAAGAGATACAACATCCCACCTCGTGGAGAGGGATTACAAACACAATTTATTAGTGTCAAAATCATCAAACATATACCATTATATATGCCCCCACCTTAAGGTGGTTGATGTCACTTACTGATATCAAGCACATTAAGGTAGAGAGAAAACATGCAAGGGAACAAGATCTCTCACAAAGCCCATGCCCCTGAGGTGACATGTGCTTATGATCACTAAATGTTCCCACAAACACATTGATATATTATGATTAGATAAACAACAAGATCAAATCATGAAAGTTATGCATGAAAATAATCACATCAAGGACCAAGGCTATACTCACGGCTTCGGAGCCGAGTATAACCGTTGAGCTATATTGCGGGTACCTTGAAACTGAGTGTAGCAACAAGGTGAGATACCAATCAAAGTGTACAAGAGAAGATTGAGTGGATTATAAAATGTTAGTCAAAAGAAATGCCATAAGATGATACATCACACGGAGTGAATCTACTAGTCAAGTGTTGGATATATATATATATATATTAACCCCATCTTCATATATGGACTAGGTCCATTTTTGCTTACTTGTTGAAGGGACACACGTCTATATCAGTATTTGTTTGTTTTCGTCATCCACCAACTAGGTAGAATCATTGAAGAAGGTAAACAATAAAAATGAGAGAGGAGAACAAGTGCCTTAAGAACACCATGTAGGATGATGCCCCCAAAACACCATCTATAACGCTATGCCCCTAAGGCATGACACACAATAATAAAATAGAGGAGAGACAAGATAGAAGAATGATGAAACAAATAGAAGGATGGTCACACCAGAGGTGGTCTCCTGGTATCCTTAACCTTACAAGAGTATCAAGAGTCATCCAAGGAGACCTAAACAACACATAACACAATACGGGGGAACACAATACAATGCTAACAACATATATATAAGAGGAGGCCACCCTTGAGAGCAACTACAATAGGTACTACATCGAGTGTGGCTAAAGGAGGTAGAAATACTTACCTGATTCGATGGGATATTTCATGGCAGACAATCCTTGTCTATCATCTTAGGATATCTCATATGTATTTTTGGTCTTGTTGATATTGAATTGATGTTAATTTTACGACAATGATAGGCTTTGGCAGCAACTTGTAAAGGTACTCTGATTCCTTATTGATTTACATCACAACCATTACCTACATAGTTGCTATTTTTGTACAAAATCTAAAATCCACGACCATAGAGGGAGTCCATCTTTTTAGAAGATGGTGAGGCCTCATAGGTCTCGTAATCTATAGTATAAGTAAGAGTATCGTGTTTGTTTTCTACCACGGAGACTTTGGGTTTCCTAGGTGTTTCCAAAGATTGCTTAGATGAGATCAATGCCACTTTTGATGTGTCAAAGTCATTAAGTTTATATTCCCCTGCATAGAAAGGAGTAAAATCTAATGAACCCCAATCATCACTAAAAAGTGCATTTGATGGTTTAGAGTCTTGTACAACATTATCTATGGCAAGAGGTATTGATGAATCAACTTGTAAGTTGTTTAGACTGATATGATTATTAACTTGCTTTCGTATTTCAATATGTAAACAATTATTTGGATTAGGATCGGATTCAACTGTATGAAGTTTGTTTTGATAAATAAACATTATTGATCAATGAAGGGTAGATGGAACTACCCCCATGGCATGAATCTATGGTCTACCAAGAATCATATTGTATGAAAGAGAACTAGGCATGACATGAAAAAGGGTAGAAAATGTCATGGGTCCAACCTTTATGGGTAAAGTTATAGTACCCAGGGATTGTCTACCAGCATTATCAAAGCCATGAATGCTAATCCTATCTGGTTTGATTAAGGAAGTGTTGATCTTACTTTTGCATAATAAGTCAATGCCATAAACATTAAGAGTCGATCCATTGTCAATCATAACTTGCTTTATCAACTTTTTATCTATCATGATAAATATTATAAGTGGATCATATTCATATTTAATTGACGGTATTTCATGTTGTTGAAATAGAATATCCATTTTTGTCCCATGCATACTTTCTAACAGATTTGCTACATCATTCAACTTAATAGTAGGTGGTACAATCACCTTTTGTAAAGCTTCTTGGAGCATTCCATGATATGTATGCAAAGTTTATATTAAATCCCAACGAGAGGTCTTAGCCAGAGTAGCGCAAAGCTATTTGACAAGATCATATTCTTGACCACTTTTATGAGTAAGGCAAGGTGGTGGTAGGAGCATAGGTTGAGAACATGGAAGAGAGACAGGAACACGTGGTGCTTGCTTACTTTGCTTATTATTATGGGTGTTGTACGTGTGAGCAATCACATTGTAGTTTGGTTGTTATGACACATTTTGAACACCTTGATTTCTTTGAGTGATTTGTCTTGCCACACTTAGAATATAATCTGGGGGTCAAGGTGGTTTTGGATCACCTTGAACTGTAATCGCCAGTTTTGAGCAAGAAAGTGCACTAGGTGCCCCATTCACAATGAGTTTAGGGACATTAGTATACTTATTCACTATCCCCTTAGTAGGTTGAATAAGTCTATTAGTGACGATTGAATTAACATTATTTTTACTATGATTAATCTCGACATATAACTTTAAAGGATTTAATGTGATGGACCTTTCTTCATCCGCCAATGCCTCATCTCTCAAAGGAGGAGCATTGGAACAAAGGGAAGGAACAATGTTGTGAAGATAATTGTTGATGATTGTAACCAAGGGTTCTAAATATCCAACCAAAGGATAACTATCCACATCCTTAGTAATGTCCAAAGTACTTAAATATTCATACAAAGGAGGAAAATCGAGGGTCTTCCTTTCTTTAATAATATCCAAGGTGCTTGAACATTCAACTAGATGAGGGATAGGAGGACTTATAGAATCATCATCATCATATATTTTTGATATTAGATCCAATGCATTATCATGATTTATAGAACCTTCACAATCCTCTTTTTCATGAGTGTTCATGGATATGAATTCGGTTAGATTTTCTAATATTAAAGGGTGCTCACCCATGAGAATTATGAATCTATGAAAATCAAGATCTTTGATATATGCATGTAAAGATACCAAAGAGAAATGACATGAAGGTGCCATAATGAAATGTCTTGCAACAACAATATGTAATAATATTTATTCATTTATCGAATATTACCAATATGAGAAACTTTTGTACACAACACTTATTTTGAGGGAATCAGGTGTTTGAAGCTTGTTACCAAGAACAAAAACACACTAGTTTCACTAAAAATGAAGTGAATTTAATGTTAAAGTGCTGCACAAAAGGTGGTATTGGTAATTCTCTGATTTATTGCAAAATATGTGAAAAGGATGCTTATTTGCTTATGTTGAAATACACATTGTAATTAAAATATGCAAATTTTCAATCTGAAGCATTGAATGATGCCAAATTTTCAACTTATAGATGAATACTTGCTTGAAAATTAATACAGGATTTGTAATGAAATATTTTATGAAAAATGCAATGAAACAAAGCAAAACTATGCTTGCTTATGCACCTAAAATGCTCATTTTTTTCACGTTTTCAATGTAAATGTGCTAATAATACAAATGTAAATGCAAAGACACACAATGCAGCCACACTACAGTCAAAAATCAGATTTAAAAGAGTGCTTAAATGAGTAATAAAATCTGAAACAGGATTTTAATTACAAACCCTAGCTTTTGAAATTACTAGGTTATATGAAAAATGCAAATTTTCAAGCAAAACCCTAGGAAATGAGATATGCAAATGCAAGTTAAATGATGATAAAAAGATGAAATGTTGTAATTTATCTTAGATCTGATGTAAATATCAGAAAATTAAATGTTTTCAATGATATGCAAGGAAAATGGTGCAAACTATGTCTTAATGCAAGCCAAAAACGCCTATTTTTTTTCAAATTTATCAATTTTATGCAATATTTTTTAATGTATGATGATGAATATGAATGCAAATCTGATTACAACACTCAGCAAGATGCAATTTTAGCAAAAACACAAGTTCACCAAAATGTTATATATGAAAAGTGGGAATGATGACGATTGGTAGTGTTTTAGGTAGATTTAATCAAACCCTCCTTTCACATATATCATTCATAGAAATAAATCAATTTAAGTCACTTCTCTTGCAAGAGGACTCAACTATAGGTTTGGTGTCACTTTGAGATGATAAGGAAAGTTGGAATATATTGATAAATTTGTTAAACCCTAATCAGATTATGCCTTAAACCCTAAATATATGAAATCGTATACAGACAGATGAAACATGATAAATGCTCACACAGGGAGGCACTAAATGCATATTAGAAACATACCAGGATTTGGGTTCTGGAAAGTGAAAACTTCAGGAGCACTAGGGTGGGTGCCCTAGTCTAGCAGGTGACTTTTCTCTACAGATCTGGAACTGTAAGCTAATGAAGACTGCAACCTGCTTCGAAGTTTCCATCAATGGGAATTTGGAGGACACAGGGGTGGGCACCCTTGTCCAAAAAGGAATATTCTTCATTGTTTTCTTCAGATCCCAAATCTTTATCCTTTTCCTTGATCTCTTGTAACTCCTCTCTGCAAGATTTCGCACTTGTAACCTGCAATCACAAGAGAGGGGTTGGGGGTTGTGGTGTTTAGGATCTTGCTTTAGTCAAGCCCTGGAAATAGCATTCAAGCCTTCTAACATCATTGTTTGATAGAGTGTGTGTCCTTGGTGAATAAGGGCAAAACCAAATGATAAGATTGATTGATTGAAACACAAAGTAGATATCACCTTGGAGGTGAAAACCCTCAGGGAGATGAAGTGTCTTCAAACCATGAGGAAATGAGTTGATGGAGCCAAATCTACAACAAACACATACAAACACAACACAATTTTTCTTTACAACACAATGAATTTCTTGAATGCTCTTTGCTTGATAATCATAAGTTCACCTTAATCATCTAGGAGCAAAATGAAGTCTTAAACATGTTTATCTATGCATTCCCGCTAACATTCATAATTTAAATTGAAAGGGTCAAAAAAGGGAAACCTTTTAATAGTCATAAACTGACACTTTTAAATTTGGGTCCCGACAAAATAGGTCTGGACTAGGGCACGGGCACCTAAGTCTAGGGGCCTATTTTTGGTCTTGATTAAGCATTAAGATGGACCCCTAAGCCCCATTGGTCATGGGTTTCAGAGGAATTTGCTCCAGGATAAGTTTTACACATGCATGATTAAATTAAGGGGACCTAGGAGCTATACTAGGAGGTAAAAGTCCTAGGGGGACATTTTACGACACAACACCTTTATGTCCTCAGCATAAGCATTGGATAAAGATGTGATGCCAGGATTTGCTCTCTTTACAAACATTGTTGTCAATGGATCCAAAGTAGAGTAATATACTAGTAGTGTTGAATCTTCTAGAATATTGTAGGGAGCAGTCAGTTTGGAATATACCTTTTGGAACCTAGCATTGAAGGTTGCAATAAATTTGCCTTCTCCTCTTTTGATTCTGGCAAACCAGTGATACATTGTTGTTGTGTCAACCGGGACTCTAAATCTAGCTTTGAAGGCTTGTTCCATTAATTGAAAAGTAGTGATGGAGTTTTGCGGAAAATTAACATACTAACAGTATGCTTCTTCTTCAAGAGTGTATGGAAATAATCTATAAACTACATCTTCATGTTTAATTCTTGCTTGAAAGCAAGCTTCCTTAAAGGTTCTTAGGTGATCTTCAACATCTTGATGGACATGATACTTTGGACATAACTTGTTCGGATTCTTTGGCATGTCGTTATATGTTACGAAGCCTATAGGTGACTCGATGTTAAAGAAGGCCATCGGGACTTGAACAGGCACTACAAGAATGACTAGAGCAGGATGTCTAGGTTGAGCACTAGCTGAGCAGATTCTCGGTCTTATATCAAGTAATTCATGCAAAGGACCACTAGATCAGGATCTAGTAGTAGGTCGGTGAACCATCTCAACAAATTCAAGTCAAACTTTGAAGTTTTGGAAAAGATCTTCACGAAGATACAATCAAATGTTTCCAAGCTAGAGATATTTATACCAAATCAACTCAGGATATGAAATATTGATAGGATTTTTGAAATATTGATAGGATCTTTGGATGAACACCGAGTGAAACTATTTTCCCTCCTTCTAGCACCAATTCCCTGTTGATATGGTGTTTAGTCACATGCACATGAATAAAAGTTTTCACAACAAGTTACCTCTATTCATCTTAGAAGACAACATGATCCATTAGGATATGAAGTCTCAAGTCTCTGTTAGTCAGGTCTTGACTATCTAATTGTTACTTAGGGTTTGTTGTGATATGTTGTTTTCCATTTTGGGGACTACGTGCTTGTAAGTTGTGTCATCCAGATCTTGTCATGATTCATGATTATCCTATATAATTAGCTCACTCTGCATATATCTTGTTAGTTTATGTCAAATCCTCAAACATATAACCAAATTTCAAATGTATTCATTACAAATTTGACATAACTTTGATCAATTCTTCTAAAATTATTATTAACTTTGATTAGTTCTTTTGAAATGATCTTAACTTTGATTATTTCTTCTGAAATGATCTTAACTTTGATTAGTTCTTCTAAAACTATCTCTGCCTGAACTAATCTTTGCATGTAAACTATGAATTTACTTAAAGATCTTCTCTAAAGCATGTAATTCATCAGTATTTATGATTATCTGTGTATGATTTATCATTATTTGTGATTCTTCACTATAATTTATGGAATAAAAGTCAAAAGATTAGGTTGAGGAAGGAAAGAGTTCTAAGAATTCTAAATTTCATCACTTATCCACATGTATATCCAGACATAGTCATGATATGAATTAAACCTACTCATACTTCACCAGAAACATTCACAGTTACATATAAGAGGTGTGAATCTTCAAAGGAACTTGATAATTAGCAAGCAATTGGTTGAATGCACTTCACAAGAATGCATCAATTCAACATTACATGCCAGAAATCAACAAAGATTACTCAAGATGTATGATGGAACAGTAATCTACTTCTTCATATTCATTATATGCTCAAAAGATATACAAATGTATAATTTATATGAGAAAGAACCATGAGAATGAATCATAAATTTATCAAATCAACAAACTCAGTGCTCAAGAATGTTCATCGATTCAATCCCCTTTTTACAAGGTGATCTAAGTCCTTTTTATAGAACAAGGACATGAGATTGATTACAATAGATCAACCATCAAGATCTCTTTAAAAATATCAATGATCAAAAAATATGGCACATGATTGCCAGTTGGAAATCAGAAATGGAAGACAACTAGCAACAAAATGTTCCCCAGGATCTTTAACTTTCCATCTTCATGGATATCTTACTCTACATTGGATGAGTCTTCCCCAACTATCATACCTCCAGAATCTAACCTTCTATACAATTCATATGCCTTGATGGTTGTATTTATTTCTATTTTATCAAATTGTTGTGCCTTGACCTTTGCATAATCTTGCATCTACAGCTGATCACTTAAGGATACCCACTTGTTTGACATGTTATCCAACTTTTCCTTGTATCTCTTTATCTTCACATATAAATCCATTACCTATTGTATAGTGGCTTCCTAAAAATGTTGCATAGGATGCTTTAAAATAGGATCAAATCTAGCTTTAAATGCTCCTACAGATGCTTTCTCATCATATGTTTCCTTATCATCCATGAGAGTTCCAAGTAAGTCCTCTAGGATCTCCATTTCATCTACAAGGAGGTCATGTTCCTTTACACTTGCATCCACCATCTTAAGCCTGCATCCCTTCAGGATATCCACTTTAAACTTCAAGTCTTTTATCCATGTGGAAATTTTAGATATAGTCTACGATGTCAAAATATTATGCTTGAGCAACACCTGATCGTCCAGCTTCTGAGCACCTTTCAATTTACTAAGGTCTTCATCATTCTGATTAAGCCTCATAGCACATTCTTTCTTCAAAATATCAACCTTTGTCTTAATATAAGCCAAAGTGTCCCAATTGGACAATGTCATCTGGATTATTTCTTCTCCTTTTGTTATGAACTTGGAGAACTAGCTCTGCATCACCTGTGCTTGATGCTTCTTTGCATCAAGATCAATTATTTCAACTTGAGTGACTAGTGTCAGAGTAGTTGGTACTTCCATTATTTGCATCCCAGGGGCAACCAATCCCTTAACAAATGCCTGAAGTTGGGCAATGTGCCCTTTCAACTTCCTCTTCTTTGCCTTATCCTTACAGATTCGGGCTGTCGTTGCCTCTACACTACCTTTGGTCTCTTTTATCTCCTACTTGACAATTACATGTCCAAGGTCCAAGGTAGTTATTTGATATTCATTGGCTGAAATCTCCCTCTTGGCCTTGTCTATTGTAGGCATAGCTAAATGTGTTGTCCTACGTCCAGTCGTGGCATCCCTTTTTATGGTTGATACAACCCTTGCCTTGCACTTGGGTTTTGTTTCTTCTACTAAGAAAAGAGATTTAAAATCAAAATGGATAAAGTTAATGAGAGGCTCAATTACCTCAGATGCTAACCACTCTAGGACATCTTGCTCTAGCCCTTCTTGACTTGTCTGCTCAGTTTGAGCATCTTTGGTTGTCATATCTATGTCCTTATCAGGACCTCCCTCTTCTTGCTGCAACATCTCCTCTTGAGGAATTTTATCTTGTTGTGGCACTTCTTCGTGAGGGATTTATTGTTGGGGAACTTCCTCATGATGCTCCTCATTTTGAGGGATCTCTTTTTGTTGAGGAATTTTTTGTTACTGATCATTAGGATCTTTATACTCCCGATGCATTTCTACATCTCCTATATCTTGTAGAGCCTATTGCTTAGGTGGCATTATTTTTTATTCTCTTAATCCTTTATCAACCTGCTCCTTAGTCTATTTTACCTCCTCTTTAGTAGGGAAATCCTGAGCCATCTCTTCCATGGGAGTATCCTGAACAACTTCTTCTTGGCTATCTAAGGAAATGATATCCTTAACATTTCTATCTACCCCAACTAGATATGATAGATCAATTTCTTTTGGGCTTGTTATCTTCTCTACCAGATCATCCAATTGCCCCTGAACTAATGGTTCTTGAGGGGATTCTAATTTACATAAGTCTAAGAGATCTTCTACATCAAGATCTTTTCTCTCTCCTTGACTCATTATTACTTCTTTTTGGCTAGGCTCTTGCTGAGAGGATGCTGAGTGTACAAGCAATGAGCCAGTGGGATCATTAGTCATGTTATGTGTGACTTCACCATCTATTAAATCAATCACCTTATTCAATGGTAAAGGTAATTCTTTAGCTCTAGCCCGCTCTTGTAATCTAGCTTACTCGACCAGTTCCTGCTTTACTTGTATGATTTGAGGAGCCGATAGGCCATGCTGTAGTTCCTTCACTACTCCTCCAATCGGGGCAAGAAAATCCTCCACTTGTCACGCTAGATAGGTCTGGAGTGTAGTGGGTGGTGATGATAGAACTCCTTACGGATGATCCTATGTAAACAGGAGCTCCATCCTTGTGGTCCCTTCTTCTATAGCTTGAGTATCTACTGGTCTGGATATTGTGCCCCTCATTGGTGTAAGGGCCCCCCTCTTTTGCTTGGGGATAACTAAACCTCCTAGTAAGTCTATCATATGGCACTCTAGGGTAGCTGTAGTAAGGATAAGAATAGTTGGTAATGACTAATCCCTTGGAGGTGATGGTCTTGTGGCAATAGTAACCCTTGTTGTTATCAACTCTTCTCCAGATGCAAAGGGTCCTGGCTCAACTAATTTTGCCTCCATTATTCTTCTTTTCTTGATAAGAAAATCATCATATTATAAGTCCTCTAGATCTTTCATCTTTCTTTTCTTATCATAAATGATGGCCACACCATTCTCCTTTAGCTCATTCAACTTCTTTTCAACCCACCTTTGAGTGGTGGTCATGACCCTTTTGATGATGGCATTAATAGATGTCTCCTCAAGTTGAGACCAATCTGGAAGTGATAGAGCTTCCTTATACACTTGTTTCTCCTCATATTCTAGGTCCATAACCTTGCCATCATCCGATTTCACCTGTGGTGGCACCTCAAAACAACCTAATGTCCTAACTTGGTTGAGTGTTAACCTCTAGTACCCTCTCTTCCTCACATCCTCTTCATTAATACAGTCAGCCCAGAATTCCTCCAGATGAGGAATGTGTTGGATCTTCTTATCAACATATTTTTCCATCCTGTGATAAGGATCAAAATTCCTCGTAAGAGGGAAAAATTGTAAATGCAACATCTACAAATTTGCTTTAGAGTGCTTAGCATTATTATATTCAAACAAGTATACCAATTTATGGCTATTGGGAACTTGACATTTCCCCTGTTATTCTTCAGTACATATGCTTCATAAGAAGGTATGATTTGCCTTGTAATCTCTAATAGCAATACCCTATCTATAGGGTAACACGACAACATGAATGAGTTCCCTTCAAAGCCCTCCATTCTGATATATGTGAAGGTGGGGAACTAGATGAACTAGGCCCCATGTGGTTGTATTACCTCATGAGCCTCTTTTGAGAGACTATTTGCTCTATCTCTGTCCATCAATCGAATTAGGTACATGTTGAAGCAATCATTGACAATCCTATAGTGTTGGATGGATTGCCTCCTCTCCAACTATGGGTAGTATTCCCACACTAATTGGTCTATTGGTTGATGCCCTAGCCTCCTGACTATTTGCAACCCAACAAACTGGAACCTGTAGGCACATGCGTACACCTGATAGGATGTCATGTAGAACATGTAGTTCTTCCTCTACGCCATTATTCCATCATGGAGTTTATCACTGATGAGTTTGGCCCAGTGCACTACCTTTCCCTTGTCTTTCTCATTGCAGATCAAACCAAACATCCATGGCTCGAAAGTCCTTAAGTATATCCTTCTAGCCATCTTGCTCAGCAACGTTATCATATATTGTACTTCGGGATTAAAATCAAACTTGTACAGGTTATAGGGCATTTTGACAACAACCTTAGCCCTAGTTACAGGATCCATTCATGATGTTGTTATGTCAGAAAATGTCCCCTTGGGGGATTTTCCATATTAAAGTTTAGCTCTCGGGTCCTTAGAATTCATTATAAGCATCTTGCATGATAATTATGAATCCTGATGAGAAAACCCCTAAGTGGTATGGCAAATAGGACCTAGGGGATGCTATTTTGATGAATCCTGACCAAAATTTGGAGGGTGGACTTGGGCGCTGGCATCCTAGTCCTGCCCCATTTTGGGTTAGCCCTAAATTTAAATGTCAGTTTTACGACTGTTACTTAGGTTCTATGCCAACATCTTAAGTTTGAATTACAAAATTCTTTGCGAGATTGTGTGTTGTTGCATACATAAGCATGTTTAGTGTTTCATTTGCAAACTAGAAGATGATTATGAACTTTTGGCTAACTTATGATTTTAGAGAATTCAAGATATTCATTGTTGCAGAGTAGAGCATTGTTATTGTGTTTGTGATTGTAGATTTAGCTTCATCTTCTCATGTGATTGAAGAGCCTTCATCTATGTGAGATCTACACCTCTGAGGTGATATTTATTTGTGTATGAATCATTTATCAATTTGTTTTTGCCTCTATCTCGCAGAGATACACACTCTTTATTTGACAATGGTGTTCAGAAGACTTGAATGTCTCTTTGCGGCTTGACTAAGGTAAGCCTCTAAATACCACAACCCCTAACCACTCTCCTTATGATTCTAGGTTACAAGTTTCACATCTTGATGGAGTGGAGTTGCAAGGAATTGTAAGACAATGTGTAGATTCCATATTCCTGAAGAAAAAGACTGCTTGGACTAGGGCGCCAATGCCAGTGTCCTCTGAGGTTGAAAACACAGAAACCAATTGGATAGTGACAATTAGCATCTGAAGAGCTTCCAGCAGCCTAAAAATAACCCTACCTTAGACTTGGGCACTAGTGCCAGTGTCCTCCGCATCTCACGGGACATAAATGGAAAGTACGGTGAATATCAGTGTCAAAAGGAGATCAAGACTCTGCAAAGAAAACACTGCCTTGGAAAGGGGAGTTAGTGCTAGTGTCCTTTATTATTCTGCACCCTGAACTTCAAAAAAAGATCAATTATTAATCTCTATCTACTACCTTAGTTTGCAAGGATTTACCGTAATTCATCAATTTGCTTATTATTTTGCATAATTAGGGTTTTAAGGGTATTTGAGCATTAAATTGATACATTGGTTGATAATATATGAGCTTCCACATCATTCCAAGTGATAGCCTAACCTGTAGGTGAATCCTCTTGCAAAAGTGTGATTCAACTCAGTTGATATGTCCTTGAATGTTTGTTGAGAAAGGAGGATTTAACCCTTGTTTTCATTTCCCCCTTTTTCCTACAAAACATTTTGGTGAACCCAAATTTTTAATGAATTTTGCACCTTACTGAGTGTTGTACTTCAGATTTGCATTTATTTCATTCATTCATTTAGTTTTCATCTTACTGCATTTGAAAATTTACAAAAAAATTGAAAATTTTGAAAATTTTGAAAAAATTGGCATTTTTGGCTTGCATTTTCAAATAATTTGAATTAATTTGAATTTAATTTATGTTATTTTTATTAGATCTGATTTAAATATAGAAATTCATCATTCATTGTTCATTTACATTGCATTTTCATGCTTAATTTGTTAAAAATTGCTTGAAATTGTGCATTTTTCATAAAAACCTAGTCTTGCATTAGCTAGGGTTTGTAGTTAAAATCTTGTTTAAGATTTTACTACCATTTTAAACAATCATTTAGGTCTGATTTATAACTTTAGTGTTTCATCATAGTGTCTTTCTTGCAAAATTTCATGTCTAGGGTTTGAAAGCCTTGCATTTTCACTAGATTTTGTCTTGTCGTCTATCTAGAATTACATTATAGGCATGTTGTGAAGGATATTGTTGCATTATTGTACTGATATTGAGCTTAATATTCACTAACCCTCTTAAAACTCTTCACATCACCTCTTCCTTTAGTCATTTGCATTGAAAAAAAGGTGAAAAAGTGAACATTTTAAGTGCATAAACGAGCATAATTGGTGTTGTTTCATTGAATTTAATATAAATACATTAAATAATCGATTGGCCATTGTTGTATTGTACTATTTTCCTCCTATCCATTGTGTTTTTTGTGACCTTGGTGTGTCCTTTTAGCCCTTTTCCTTAAACAAGTGCTTAGGAATGAAAGAGTCACACATCTAGGGTGTATCAAGTAATATAAAACTTTGCATGTCTTGTTTTACTATATCTTATTGGGAATTGATGTTACAAGACATTTCATTATGACATCTTTATCTCATCTCTCTTTGGTATCTTTACATACATATATCAAAAACTTTGAGAATTTCTACAAATTTCTTAATATGAATCCTCATGTTCTCACTTATATACAAGCTATTTATCATAAGGATATATTTAAATGCTCTTCATTTGAAATCCTTGACTATGTATTTGATTTTGACAACTTCACATCTCTCATGAATACATACCCTTTGGTAGTAGAAGATTTAACAAAACACATTGAGCATGATGAGTGTGAAATTTCTCTTAATGCTTTGGAACTAATGGCTCAAACATATGATGATGAAGAAGATGATTCCATAAGTTATCCTACTTCTCCTATAGTTGAATGTCCAAGGAACTTAGATGAGAAGACTATGGATAGCTCTATTAATGATACAACACCTAGCCTTCCTAACAACACCTTACCTTTCTTTCATTCCAATGGTCTCCCTAGCCAAGATGTAGCTTTAGTGGATGAGAAAAGGTCTCTCACATTAAATCCTTTAGGGATAGATGTTGGTTATAATAAAGAAGGAAACAATGTTAATTCAATATTCACTAATAGACTTTGTAGCAATTTTCCTAAGATGATTGTGCGAGGGGCACCTAGTGCACCTTCTTGCTTAAAACCAGTGATTACGGTTCAAGGAGATCAAAGACCACTTAGATCTCTCGATTGCATCTTAAACTATGCAAGACACATCACTCAAAGAAACCAAGGTGTTCAAAATGTGTCACAACAATCACATCACAACATGATTGCTCACACATACAACACCCATAATAACAAGAAAAATAAGCAAGCACCTCATGTGCCTATCTCCCTCCCAACTTCTCAACCTATGCTTCCTCCACCACCTCCTCTTACTCATAAAAGCAGTCAAGAATATAATCTTGTCGAGCAACTTTGTGCTACTCCGGCTAAGATTTCTCTTTGGGTTTTAATACAAACATCACCTACATACCATGGAATGCTCCAAGAAGCTTTACAAAAGGTGATTGTCCCACCTACTGCTAAGTCGAATGACGTAGCAACTGTATTAGATAGTATGCATGTGACAAAAATGGATATTCTCTTTCAACTACATGAATTACCATCAATTGAAGTTCAAAACCAATATGATCTACTTATAATATTTGCCATTATAAATACAAAGTTGGTAAAGTGAGTTATGGTTGACAATGGATCGGCTCTTAATGTTTGTGGTATTGATTTGTTACATAAGATTAAGGTTGATACCTCTTTGATTAAACTAGATATAATTAGCATTCACGGCTTTGATAATGTTGGTAGACAATCTATGGGTACTATAACTTTACCCATAAAGGTTGGACCCATGACATTATCTACCCTTTTCATGTCATGCCTAGTACGCTTTCATATAATATGATTCTCTGTAGACTGTGGATTCATGCCATGGGGGTATTTCCATCCAATGAGGGTCACTGCAGTCCTCATCATTTAATTAAAAATGTCAAACCAGAGCGATGTCCATGGCGATATGCAAGAGGGAGAAGAAATCATTTGCATGAGATTCTTTTTCTACAAATGGAATTGAAGGGAAATGCATAAAACAAATTCTTGCAACCAAATCTGATATAAGAGCTTGTAAATGAAAATACTAGAATCAAATTTATTCTAAGAAACTTGTGAAGGGAAATACTAAAAATGTAAAGAATAGGAAATGAAAAGACTGCTAAGAAATGAAACTACAAACAACTATTGCTACTAAAACAGTGAACTATATTATTTCATAAAACTCTTCCCATTTGATTCCTTGATTACAATGAATTTATAGAATTCTTATTCTCAATCAATCTGCCAAGAATGTGGATCTGAGGTCCTATTCTTGGGGAGAAAAACTAAATCTTCTTCCTCTGATTTCACTGCCTTCTTTCACGCTACTTTTATTTTAGTCAAATTCAATTACAAGCTATGTATTTATTTTGGTGAATCTCTTCAAATGGTTTTTGGGTTTTATCCCCCTTGTTCCTAGATTTCTATATCATTTTGAAATTCTAGATTTCATTAAGAAATGAGGGATATATCATCATTTTACTGAGACTACATTTTTAAACTTCCTCTTTTAATGCTTCTTTCTAGAAGTTTTCTAACGTTTCAAACTAATAGAATTTATTCTTTCAACTACTAATTGTTGATTACAAGGAAAACCATCTAATATAATTAATACATGCAATGACACTAATTAAGCAAAATACATGCTTTTATTTAGCTAATAGATGAGATGATTTATTGTCTCATCATCTCCCCCACACCTAAAATGTTGTTGGTCCTCCTGCAACTCATAGTGAGCTTCTAGAGCCAATCTCTTCACTTTTATTGCAATTGCTTTGGAGATTTTCTGAGAGGTGCACTGGAGATGCTCTAAAGATATTCTGAGTTACTCTAGAGCTATCTAAAGCTTGCTGTCTTTTCTTCATGGTTGGTTCTGAGTTACTTTGGGGCTATCTGGAGCTCTCTGGAACTAATTGTCTTTTCTCTCTTGGTAGCTACGGAGAGATTCAGAATGTTCTAATGTTGGAAACAAAGCCCATGGGCAGCTATGGAGAGATCCAGAATGTCTTCAAATGCCAAAAGAAATCTACAAAATCTCTTGGGAGTAGCAAATTTTATAGAGAAATGCATGTTTTTGAGCTTTAGAGAAGAAGACATAACATGTGCAAAACACTTATTTGTAGAAAAGAAGCCTACTCTATCCTACTCTAATTATTGATGTAGAGATAGGTTACACAAAACTGTTAATTGGTTGTGGAAAATAACATCCTTTTCTCAAAAGATGGATCCATGCATTCAACTTTTTGAAAGAAGAGGAAAACCATGAGAAGAAGATGGCTAAATATTTGAACTCCAATGCTCCTCCTTCCTTTGAAATGGCAGCCTTCTCCATAATATCTTATTCTAGTAGATGCATGGGCTGATTGGAAAGATCTTGCAATCCTTCCTCACATTCTGTTGCATGCATGATTGGATGCAACTCCTTGTCCAAATAATAATGATCCTTTCCCTCCTTGGAGTTTGAAGGTGTCTAAATAATAATGATCCTTTCCTTACTGGGGCTTGAATTCATGGTCCTCCAGTTGAGGAGGTTGCACAAGAGTTGTCACCTTCTTTACATGCAAGAACCTCTTCCTTTAGATCTATTATTTTGGGGGGAGTTTATAAAATAATAAACCTAAAAAAAGACTTGCCAAACTAATTTTTCCTTTTGACCTGCTGTCACTAGATCAACAGCAACTCCCTAATGACACCTATCCCTGACAACGGCACCAAAAATGATGAGGGTCATTGCAGTCCTCATCATTTAATTAAAAATGTCAAACCAGAGCGATGTCCATGGTGATATGCAAGAGGGAGAAGAAATCATTTGGATGACATTCTTTTTCTACAAACAGAATTGAAGGGAAATGCATGAAACAAATTGTTGCAACCAAATCTAATCTAAGAGATTGTAAATGAAAATACTGGAATCAAAACTATTCTAAGAAACTTGTGAAGGGAAATACTAAAAATGTAAAGAACAAGAAATGAAACGACTGCTAAGAAATAAAACTTCAAACAACTACTGTTGTTAAAACATTGAACTATATTATTTCATAAAAATCTTCCCATTTAATTCCTTGATTACAATTAATTTATAGAATTCTTATTCTCAATCAATCTGCCAAGAATGAGGATCAGAGATCCTATTCTTGAGGAGGAAAACTAAATCTTCTTCCTCTAATTTCACTGCCTTCTTTCATGCCACTTTTATTTTAGTCAAATTTAGTACAAATTGCACATTTATTTTGATGAATCTCTTCAAACGGTTTCTAGGTTCTGTTCCCCTCGTTCCTAGATTTCTAGATCATTTTGAAATTTTGGAGTTCATTGAGAAATGAGTGAGATATCACCATTTTACTGAGACTGTGTTTTTAAACTTCCTCTTTTAATGCTTTTTTCTAGAAGTTTTCTGATGTTTCAAATTGATAGAATTTATTCTTTAAACTACTAATTGTTGATTACAAGAAAAACCATGTAATAGAATTAATACATGCAATGACATTAATTAAGAAAAATACATGCTTTTATTTAGTTAATAGATGAGACAATTTATTGTCTCATCACCATCTACCCTTCATAGATCAATAAAGTTTATCTATTAAAACAAGCTCCACACCATACACGTTGATCCTAAACCAGATAATTGTTTACATCTTGAAAAGCAAAAACAAGTAAAAAATCATACAAGTCTAAACAACTTACGAGTTGATTCATCAACACCTCTTGCCACAGATAATGTTGTGGAAGACTCGACACCATCGAATGCACTTTTTGGTGATGATTGTCATTCATTAGATTTCAATCCTTGTAGTGTAGCGGAATATAAACTTAATAACCCTGACACATCAAAGTCACAATGGTTTCGTCTAAGCAATATTAAGAAACACATGAGAAACCTAAAGTCTCCTTGATAGAAAACAAAGACAATACTCTTACTTATACTATAAATTATGAGACCTATGAGGCTTCACCATCTTCTAAAGAAATGGACTCTCTCTATGGTTGTGGATTTCAAATATTGTACAAAAATCATGACTATGCCGGTAATGGATGTGGTGTAAAGCAATAAGGAATCAGAGTACCTTTACAAGTTGCTAGAATTAATTACACAACTGGTATAGGATACTGTTCTTTAAATCCTACCAAAGCCTCTCATCATTCTAAACTCAATGTTAATGCAATTTCAACAAAACCAAAATGACATGCAAGATACCCTAGGCTGATAGACAAGAATTGTCCATCGGGAAGCATCCCTTTGAATTAGGTAAATATTTCTCCCTCTTTAAACCACACTCATTGTAGCAAATATTATAGTTTCTCTCAAGGGTGGCCTCTTCTTAGATATGTATGTCCTTAACATTGGATTGTATCAAGTAAGTATTTCTAACCCTTCCCTCTATGTTGTGTTTCCCCGTGATGTGTTATGTGTTGTTTAGGCCTCCTTAGATGACCCTTGATACTCTTGTAAGGTCAAGGATACTGGGAGATTGCCTCTGTTGTAACCCTTCTTCTATTTGTATCATCATTCTTCTATATTGCCTCTATTTTCATTGTTGTGTGTTGTGTCCTAGGGGCATATCATTGCAATTGGTGACCTAGGGGCACCTTCTTACGTGACGAACCTAAGGCACTTGTTTCCCTCTCTTGATTTATTGTTTACCTTCCTCTAGTGGTTCTATCTAGCTGACAGATGACAGAAAACAAATAAGACTAATACGGACCACGTGTCCCTTCAATGAGTAAGCAAAAATGGACCTAGTCCATATATGATGATGGGGTTGATATATATTATCCGATGCTTGGCTAGTAGAATCACTTTGTGTGATATTTTGATGTTTTCTTATCACACTAACAAACCATAACAATAGTACTTCTCTGTGCACTTTGTTTATCTTGGGTCTCGCCTTGGTTGCACTTGGTTTTGATATCTCTGTGGTATAGTCCCACAGTTATACTTGGGTTCCAAATCCATAGTATAACCTTGGCTTTCGATGTGATTATGTTTATGAATTACTTTGATCATGTGATGTGATTGTTATCTTAGAGAAATATTTCTAACCCCTCTTCTTGTAGGATATTGTGTGTTTGTGGGAACATTTGGTGATCGTAAAGTGCATGTCACTTCTGGGGGAATCGGCTTTGCGAGAGCTCTTGCTCCCTTGTGTGTTTTCTTCCTACCTTAACATGTTTGATATCGGTACATGATACCAACCACCTTAAGGTGGAGACATATATAAGGTAAGTTGTCTGATGATTTTGGTACTAACAAAGCATGTTTGTAAGCCCTTGCAGAGGTGGGATGTTGTATCTCCACGTGAGTGCACATCTTTATTTTATATTGTAAGCAAAAATACCTCTATGGAGGTGAGATATCATGTATATCCTTTTATTATAAGCCCTCTGTAGAGACAGGGATGGTGTATTTCTTGAGGAGAGTGCACATCTTGTCATTTTCTAAAAGTCCTCTGAGTAGGTGGGGTTGTTGTATCCTCCCTTAAGTGTGTCTTTGGCGGTTGTTGTGGTGAAGCCTAACTGTTAGGTGTGCCTATAATGTGCCTGAGATGGTGGTGAACCTAGCAATAGGCTCCTTCCATTGCTTGTTTACCATGGTTTCTCTATGTCTTCCATGTGTGTGTGTGGCGTGTTTGTTCCCAAACATAGTCTAAAGACTGGTGGCGATGAGTCCCTCCTATGCTTTAGGATTTGTATGGCATGTTTGTTCTCAAGTGTAGTCTAAAGACTGGTGGTGATGAGTTCCTCCTACACTTTGAGATTTGTATTGCGTGTCTATTGCCCCATATGCAATCTAAAGACTGGAGGTGATGAGTCTGTCCTACATTTTGGGTTGTGTGTTTACTTTCCATATACTTGCATTTGCATATATATATATATATATATTAAAAAAGAAATAATCACTGCATTCACTATATTCGTTGTGTTTTGTGTATCTTTAATGTTGTCTTCTCTATGTTTTGCATGACTGTAACTATCTTCTCCATGTTTTGTGTGCCTATTACTGTCTTCAGTGTGTTTGGCATGTTTGCGCCGTGCTTGGTGTGTTTGTTGTGTTTTGACCATACTTTAATGCATGTATTGACCTTGTGTTTATACATACATTAAAGTGGGGGCTAAATGTTATGTCAGAAAATGTCCCCTTGGGGGCTTTTCCCTCTTAAGTTTTAGCTCCTGGGTCCTTAGAATTCATTATAAACATTTTGCATGATAATTTGGAATCCCGATGAGAAAACCCCTAAGTGTTATGGCAAATAGGACCTAGGGGATGCTATTTTGATGAATCTTGACCAAAATTGGGAGGGTGGACTTGGGTACTAGCATCCTAGTCCTACCCCATTTTGGGTCAGCCCTAAACTCAATGTCGGTTTTATGACCGTTACTTAGGTCCTATGCCGACATATTAAGTTTAAATTATGAAATTTTTAGCAGGAATGTGTGTTGTTGTTGTTTAGGATAAAATATGATGTTAAGAGGATTTAGTTTGATTGTTTAGGATTTGTGTTGATCCTCCTTTCACCACTAAACATTTAAGGACATTCAATTGAGTAGAAAGTCTACTACAGATCTCCTGTCACTTGGAACATAGGGGAAGATTGGAATTGTATGATTTTGTTGTTCAATTAAGCCCAATTATGCTTAAAACCCTAATTTCATGAAATCGTAAACAAAATGACAAATTATAGAAAATAATCACACACAAAGATATCAAATGGCAATCAAATGCACACTAGATTTTAAATTTTGGATTACGGAAAAGTCAGGGACTAATGAGTGGGCGCCCTAGTCCAGTGCCATATTTTTTGTCAAGATCTGGGAATCTTGTCTGTAACCTGTTCCTGTTGTTCCCGAGATTTTTTTGTTGCGAGATCCAAAGGACTAATGAGCGGGCACCCGAGTCCAAGTCCCTATATTCTTCTCTAATCTGTAATTTTGACAGTCTGCACTGCTATCCTACAACTTCACTTCTTTTGCTCCCACAACTTGTAGCATGCAATCATAGAAAAATGGGTTGGGGGTTGTGGTGTTTAGAGGCTTGCCTCAGTTAAGCCCCGAAGAGACATTCAAGTCTTCTAGAGACCGTTGTCATATAAAGAGTGCATACCCCTGTGGGATAGAGCCAAAATCCAAATGATAAATGATAGAAAACACAATCGATATCACCTTGTAGTGAAGATCTCATGGAAGGAAGATGCTCTTCATGCCATGAGGAGATGGATGCCAAATCTGCAAATACAAGCACAAGAACAATACTCTGCTCTGCCACACAATGAATATTCTGAATGTTCTAGAATCACAAGTATGTCAAAATCCATCTATTTCTAGTTTACAAATGATAACCTAATCATGCTTATATATGCAACTACAAGCATTCCCGCTAAGAATTTTGTAATTCAAACTTACCGTGTCGGCATAGGACCTAAATAACAGTCATAAAATGACACTTTAAAATTGGTTCCGACCTAAAATAGTGTAGGACTAGGGCGCGGGCGCCCAAGTCCTCCCCCCCATTTTTAGCAAGATTTATGTTAAGTGCATCCCCTGAGTCCCATTTGCCATGAAACTCTAGGGTTTTCTCATCAGGAGTCATCAAAATCATGTAAGATGCTCTAAATGCATCCTAAAGGACCCGGGAGCTAAACTTTAAGAGGAAACAACCCCCAAGGTTAACTTTTTCTGACATAACATGTAGCCCCCACTTTAATGTATGTATAAACGCAAGGCTAATAGATGCATTAAAGTACGGTCAACAAACACAGCAAACACTTCAAGCACAGAGAAGACACGCCAATCACAGAGAAGACAGTAATACACATGCAAAACATGGAGAAGATAGTATTGAAGACATGCAAAACATAGTGAATACAGTGAGTGTAGTGAAGACAGTGATGATTTTCCTTTCTTTTTCTCATATATGAAATGCAGATGCAAGTATAAGGAAAGTAAACACACCACCCATAATGCAGGAGGGACTCATCGCCAACAGTCTTTAGACTGCATATGGGGCAATAGACATGCAATACAAATCAAGTATGTTGTACAAATCAAGCACATCATACAAATCCCAAAGCATAGGAGGGACTCATCGCCACCGGTCTTTAAACTATCCTTGGGAACAAACATACAATACACACACTTAGAAGAATTAGAGAAAACATGGCAGACAATTGATGGAGTGTTCCTATTTCTAGGTTCATCACCATCTCAGGAACATTATAGGCACACACCAATGATTGGGCTTTGCCACAACAATCACCGAAGACGCGCTTAAGGGTTGAGTTAGTCACAGAATTGCTCCCCACCTCCACAGAGGACTTTTAGAAAATGACAGGATGTGCATTGTCAACGAAAAATACACCATCCCCGCCTCCAAAGAGGGATTAAGATAAAAAGGATGTACGCGATATCCTACCTCCGCAAAGGGCTTAAATGATTTCAAGTTGATTTCCAACACATCTTAGAGTGTAGGAGGGACTCATCGCCACCATATTTTAAGACTACACCTGAGAACAAACACTTTGCTAGCATCTAAAATAGACAACTTACCTTATATATGCCCCCACCTTAAGGTGGTTGATAGCATGTGACGATATCAAGCTCATTAAGGTAGGAAGAATACACACAAGGGAACACGAGCTCTCACAAAGCCCATGCCTCCCCAGAGGTGACATGTACTTTACGATCGCCAAATGTTCCCACAAACACATTCTTGCAAGAAAAGTGTTAGTGTCCATATAATCATGATAAACAATAATGCATATGATCATTCACACAAAGAGTCAAGGTTATACTATGGACTCTGAGGCTGAGTATACCATGGGGTTATACCATAGAAATCTCAAAACTAAGTGTAACCAATGCGAGATTCAAAGATAAACAAAGTGCATGGAGCGGATGTATTGTTATGGTTTGTAAGTGTGATAAGACAACATCAAGATTACATGGAGTGATTCTACTAGCCAAGCATCACATAATATATATCAACCCCATCATCGTGTATGGACATGGTCCATTTTTTATTTCTCGTTGAAGGGACACTAGGTCCGTATCAATATAATATGTTTTTTGTCATCCGCCCGCTAGATAGAAACACTAGAGGAAGGGAAACAATAAATCGAGAGAGGAGAAATAAGTGCCTTAGGGATAGTCACGTAGGAGGGTGCCCCCAAGTCACCAACCGCAATGCTATGTCCATAAGACACAACACACAACAATGAAAAATAGAGGAGAAGCAATATAGAAGAATGATGATACAAATACAAGTTCACAATAGAGGCGGTCTCCTAGTATCCTGGACCTTACAAGAGAATCAAAGGTCATCCTAGGAGGCCTAAACAACACATAACACATCAAGGGGGAAACATGACATGAGAGGGGAGGTCAAATACATGATCCAATCACGCTAATCGCATAAGTGACCATCGGGGTTAGAGATACTTACCTATTAAGAAAAGTCGTTCTAGAATTTGGAACTTGCGAGCATCTTGGAGAGATGCTCTATCAAGTTTTGTGCAAAGCTTGAGTGGTTCTTATGAGAGTCTTGTTTGTTGTTAGAAAGTCCATGCAATGCTTGTTTCTTAGATTCTTGTGTATGTGATACCTTTTGTTGCTTATGAGGAGGAGAACCACTATTATTTTCAATTGATGACAATCTTCATACTCTTTTCTAATTTTTAGCTAGCTTTCTTTGTTGAGTTCATTTATCACAGTAATAAGGACTATCTTGTATTATTTCAATCATTTTGTGTGTTATAGTCTCTTGTTTCGGTTGTTGTATTTGTCTTTCTGGTGCATTTTGGTTATCTCCCAATCCTTGTAAAGACAATGGAGGAGGAACCTTAGCATAAATTCCTTTTCCTCGTGGACAAGGTGGGTTATCCAACTTTTCCTTATCCACTTCTATTATACCGATGATGTTATCATATTCCAAATAATCATCGTCTACTTCCACTATACTTTATTCCATCATATTTTTATCAGTATGCTTAGGGAAAGGATTAGTAAAGATTTGTAAAATTTGATTCGGTGGAGCAACTGACTTATTTGCATTGTCATTCACACCTGATACATGTATAACATTCGAGTCGATGAGGTCTTGTATTTCATGTTTAAGACACATACATCGTTCAGTGTCATGTCCTTATTTTTGATGGAAATGATAAAATGCATTAGCGTCGAAATAAGGTCCTTGCATTTTATTAGGATCCAAAGGTTTAATTGGGGGAAGCTTCTTAAGATTATTACTCATAGCTTGATTCATGATAGAATGATAGGACTCAGATATCAGAGTAAACTTTCTTTGCTTATACGGTGCCTTCTTTGGATTAGTGATAGCATACACTTGAAAAAAGTTATTCGAATTTAGTCCATTAACCTTAATGAAACTCCTATTATTCCTCTTAAAGTTGTTTTGTGACGGTCCACCCATGGATTGACCAACTTGAGCCAATGAGTTTTGGTTTTCATACTGACTAGATGAAAGTTGATAATCACGAAGGGCAATACATAAATGTTGAAAGGAGTTATACTTCATAAAGAGAATCTTATCACTGATATTAGGTTATAGATTTGTAATAAACACATTCTGAACATCGTCATCCTTCATCTAATATTGAATTTGTGCATACAGAGCTTGATATCGACTAATAAACTCAGTTAATTTCTCTTTCGGACCTTGTTTGTAATGAACTAAATCAATCAAAGAGACTTGAGGTCCAATGTTTGCTTGAAAATGTTGTAAAAATTGATCAACTAATTGTGAAAAAGAGTGTATTGAATTCAGAGTTAAAGAGCAAAACCATTCTAAAGCAATATCTTTGAGAGATCGTGGGAAAAGTTTTGCTAACAAGTCCTCTTCAAAGTAAAAATCACTACACATAGCCATGAATGCTGCCACATGAGTATTAGGACCACCTTTTCCACCATATTTTTCAAAGCGAGGGGTCTCAAACCTCTTAGGCATAGGAGTTCTCAAATTTTCATAAGATAGGGGATTATGGGCATGATAAGTTGGTATATTAGGTTGTGAAGAATTTGTCAAGTTTCACTTTTTGTTGTAAAGAAGTCATGCCTTGCAAAAGTTGGTTTAAGATGGCATCATTGGGAGATGCAGTTTGTTGAGAGGAATTAGAACCAAAGTGAGGGGGTGATTGAGCCTAAGTAGTGATAAGTAGAGGCTATGAATAGTTCTGAGGTGGTTGGACATAGGTGGGATGGATAGGTGGTTGAGAGTAAGTATTCATAGAAGAGGTCCCCTAAGAAACCAAGTTCTAATAATTAAATCCCATAGCTTTGTAATTTTGTGAACTAGTTCCATTAGATACTCTAATATTGGTGGTAGCATTACTACAAGCATTTGCATTAGTTAAAATTGTCGATGTAAATGTAGACATTCTAGTGGTCGATATATGATGCAGGAGCATCCAGTGGTGTAAGGGCAATCTTGCATCACCCAAAAAGAATTTAATTAAAAATCATTGCAGTTGTTTTAATTTCTTTCCATAATTAGTGTTTTTTGTTCCATAATCTCCTGAATAATGATGTAGGACTTTCAGTTTTTCCAAAACTGCTAAAAATAGCAAACTGTCTGTTTTGGAAAGTTTTAACTGCCATTTTAGGAAAGTTTACATTTGGGCACAGAATGAAGTGAAAAGTTATAGAAAGCTTCATAATAGAAATATAAGACCTTTGGTGAAGGAATCAGGCAAAGATCATTTGTGAGCTGAAAGATATTAAAGTTTTTGTTTTCTGAAAAGCTAGTGAAATTTTTTGAAACGAGATATGAGGCACTAAAACATCCCATAATGTCCCAAAAAGTTGATAGAAATATGTTTACAGATTTCCAGTGTGATAGTTCACCTCAAGAGCTTTCTAGTGCTTAAAACGGTTCGTCAATCAGACACCCGAATCAAAAGTTATGCTTCCCAGAATTTGACCTACTTTTGGAGGGAGTTGCAAATTTCAAAATTTAGTTGGAGGCTACCAAAAAAGTGTTATTTATGACTATTTTGGGAACCTTGGGCAGTAGTAGAGTTAAGGGGGAAAGTGTAGAGTCAATAATGGGGGGAAAATAGAAACCCTAACCGATTTGGGGTTACAGAAGGCAGATGATTCCAGAGTCTTATGATAGGAAGCTGTAATGTGTTGCAGCCTGTGAAGGGTTGATTCCTCTAATTATATTTGAGATTCTGTAATGTAATAAGTTGTCCAAATCAATAAAAGAAAGTTCCATTTTCTATGTGCAATTTCTATTATTGTGTGTTTTATGATTTACCCCCTTCATCAGTATAGGTGTCGATATTTGCATATGAGATGGTGACGACATGTTTTTAATACCATTCACACATTAAGTCACCATCATGAAATTATTGTGTACAATATATGTTAAACCTTGAATAACATTAATACCGTCTTGTCCTTCTTTTATCAATTCTCTTATGTGGTGGATCACAAGGACAACTTCTTCCGCTATCCTTTCATTTCCAACAAATTCTTGAAAATCAGCTAAGTCTTTATCAAGTTTAGTTATTTGCTCATTAGACACATGTGTGACCACATCAATAGTGTCCTCAACATCATGAAATACTTGATCATCCACAGTGGGTGTATGAGGTATAATATCTAGTGAAATTTGTGTCTCTCCTTTTGTAAAGAAGGTATTCAATGGATTTTCAGAGGTGGGAATATCAAATTCTTCAAACCCACTGGATCCCATGAGTCTTATACTTCTTCTTAAAGAGATATTTCTATTAGGGAAGTGAGTTATAATACTCATACAAAAGCATGCAATTCTTAATACACACACTAATAGAATAAACCCTAGGAGAAAGATATGTATAAGATCCAAAGTGCTTGATTTTTCAACTTTTCTTAATGCAAATAAGTGAAATAAAAGGTGTTGTAAGGAAAATGATGAAGTGCAGAAAGTAATATGTCTAATATCAGTCCAATGAAGCAATAATATCCTTCACAACACACTTCTGATGCAAATCTAGAGTGTTGACAAGTCAAACCTAGTGAAAATACACTAAAATATGCAATTTTTCACCAAATTTCAATGCAAAGACCCAATAAAAGGGGTGTTGTAAAGAATTTTAAGACGTGAAAAAGATTATAGCAGTAATATCAGTCATCTAAAGTCATAAAATCTGTCACAACACACTTAGGATGCAACTCTAAATCAAACCCTAGGGAAAATATAGCCAAAAGATGTTTTTTTCACCAAATTTCAATGCAAAAACTCGATAAAAAGGGTGTTGTAAAGAATTTGAGGAGGGGCAGCAGATAATATCCCTGATAACAATCAATTGGTGCAAAAAATTCTTTGCAACATGCCTATGACGCAAATCTAGAGAGACGGTAAGACCAAAATCTAGTGAAAAAGCAAGGTTTTTAAACCCTCGGCATAAAATTTTGCAAGCAAACCACTATGATGCAACACTACAGTTCCAAATCAGTCCTAATGAGTGTTTTAAAATGGTATTAAGATTTGAAACAAGATTTTGACTACAAACCCTAGCTAATGCAAAACTAGGTTATATGGAAAAATGCACAATTTTAAGCAATTTTTATCACTTTGAGTATGAAAATGCAATCTAAATGAATGATGAATGAAAAATTTATATATTTTAAATCATATTTGATGATAATGACAGAAATTTATTGAAATTAAATGCCAACTACTTCAAATTATTTGAAAATGCAAGCTAAAAATGCCATTTTTTTCAAAAACAATTCAAAATTTTTATTTTATTTTTGGAATTTTCCGAATGCAATAAGCTGAACAATGATATGAATGAATGTAAATCTGAAGTACAAACTTATAAAATTGTCAAAAATTCTAAAAACATGGGTTCACCAAAATGTTTAGGGTAAAATATGATGTTAAGAGGATTTGGTTTGATTGTTTAGGATTTGTATTGATCCTCCTTTCACCACTAAACATTCAAGGACATTCAATCGAATAGAAAGTCTACTACAAATCTCTTGTCACTTGAAACATAGGGGAAGATTGGAATTGTATGATTTTGTTGTTCAACTAAGCCCAATTATGCTCAAAACCCTAATTTCATGAAATCGTAAACAAGCGAACAAATTACGAAAAATGTGTTAGGTCTCAAAAATGTAGGTTGTTAACCTTATGAGGTTGCCAAGCTCTCTTAACACTTTTGGCTAATGAAACTAGGCTGATATTATTGAAAACCCTCTTCTCTTTAGGCTCTGCCAAACCTAGGTGGGTGTACCTTGATAGTGATAGTGTCAGATTGTCATTGATGTCAAAAGGGTCTTGCAGGATCTTGGGTTGGTATTAGTAAACATTTGAGTAGGAGACATCATCTCATGTGTTCTTTCTATTGTCATATCACAGCTTGTTCAGTATGGTAAAGTGTTGTGTCATTCAGACTGAGTTGATGATAATATTGATCTGTGAAAATGTTGCTTTAAGAATATCAATTGTGTTTGTGTAAAGTCTTCTTGAATAGATTCTCAAGATTGAGCTACATCAGGATGTCAGTGATGTGTTTGAGGATGTTGATCATACAGGAGCTAAAATGGGTTACATGCATGTTCATATTTACGCAAATTGATCATGTTGATGTTACAATGTATGATTGATCTTGGCTTGACAAAGTTCACTTGCTTCAGTTTTACAAGACCAGTGCAGATAAGGTATTTATGTTGGAGGGTTCTCTTTGTGTGTAGTACTTGATCAAGTCTTTATAATCATATTTATGAGAGGGCTTGTTTCATTCTCAAGGTTACATTACAAAGTAGTATTGATTGCAAGAGATGATCAATCATTTCACAGAGATATGATTTTGGAGATCATTTGAGGTTTTCAATTGTCTAAGTTTTTATTATGATGGAGGTAATCTCAGGAGCTTAAATTGTATATGTTGAAGTATTAAATCTTTTTGCTCATGGCTCAAAAGAGTTTATCTTTTCAAGGGTGCCTTGAATTTGATGTTTAGATAATGTGTACTGATTTGCATCAGACATGCTCGAGGGTAAGGTGATCAGTTTGACATGGTGTTTTTGACATTGCAATAAGGATGACTAAAGAAGTATTATCTATTCTAAATCATAATTTATTTCTAAGTCTCTGTACCTCCTACCTGTCATACACTTTTAAATCTATTTGGGAGGTGACTTATTATAGCGGGTCTACAACTTAATTATTACCGCTTGGAGGGTCCTCAAGTCACGGTATTTACCGGCCCCATCTTTCTTTCACCGAATGCATTTGTTTTGATCTTTGGGCGGGCTTTCAAGTTTTTTAAATTTAAAATTATCACCGCCAAATGTGGAGTGGGCACGGGTGATAAAGTTTATAAAGTTTTTTTTTGGTTTTAAAATGGAAGACCATTGAATAGGTGGAGCCTGATGTCTAAGGTGAAACCAGTCGACAAAATAGTATAAATGGATATGGTTTAGTGTTTGGTGGAGCATAAAAAGGTTGTAAAAGGTATAAACTTTATGCATTTTAGAATGTTTCTTATAAGAAACATTAGTTGCTTGAATAGGTAAGTCTCTATTCTTATATAGTTTTTGGAGCCTATTTTTCATGAAGTTTTTTTTACAAGGCATCGGTTATTTTGGTTCACATTTTATGAAGAATTTTTTTAGAAACTCTTTTTCACCTAGAGAGATTTTTTGGAGATTAAAAGGAAAGAAGAGATTTTCTTTTTGAGATAGATATATTGTTATTGAAGTTTTTTTTTCAGAGAAAAGTTTTTTTGTATAAAGAATATGAAGAGTCTTGTTTGAAGAAAATGAAAATTTTTATCACAGCATTGATTAGATTTGTGGAGATAAAGATTTTATTATCAAGGAAGATTAAAGATTTATTGAAGAATTTGAACAGGCAGATTGAAAAAGCAGAGAAGAATTGAATGTGAAAGGATATATAATGACTCTACATGTATTTTGATATGATGTTGTTGAGGGTGCAGATAAATGAGGAAATTTTTGTGAATACAGATGAATGTATAAAATATGAAAAACCAATTTGTAATCGAGGAGAGATGTTTTCCCTGATCAGGTGAATTAGATGATTTAAGAATAAAATTTCAGAGGACTGGAATGATGGAATGAATGTTGAAGATGAGTTGATTTGAATGGTGCAAATCAGATTGAGCAGCAATCACTTCTTGCACATGAGATTCAAAGTTCTGATTGATTGAAAAATGCCAGTAAGGCTTGTAGGTCGGTAAGACCATTTGTCAGTGAGACACTTACATCAGCCAGTGAGGCTTGTAAAGATATTTTCAAGGATAAGCCAGTGAGGCAGTTTTTGGAGTGGTTTTTATACCCCAGGAGGGTTTTCCACTCATGCAAATTTGTGTTATGTGTTATATTGTTTTCATCTGTATGTATGTATGTTAATACATTGCTTATAAGGTTTTGTTCTCCTTCTTCATTCTTAGTTTTGTGCTTGACAAATCAATGATAGCTTTCTCTCCTTTGTGCTCTGCAAGTTAAATTTTGAAAAAGATTTAAAAATTCACACAACACTGATTCACCCCCCCTCTCAGTGTTGTCCTTGACTCCTACAGATAGTTGATGTAGATTTGTATAACCTTAGTGATCTACTCATGGTGGCATATGGATGTGAAATAGATGTAAGGCTGAGATTTGTTCCTAATGTTAAGTTTTGGAGTGTGAAAGGTTGTTATAAAGTGATTATGACCAGTGCCTAATTCTATTGGGTTAATGGGGTCAAGATTTGTATGATTTGCATATTTATCTACTTGTCTTAACTCTGACTTCCTGGCACCTTTTGAATGTTTACGCTTTGTATAAACATGAAAGACTGTTGGTTATTAGACCCTTCTTTAAAATCCCATTGATATTTCTCCAAGTTAATGCGGTTGTTTGAAATGAATTTAATTCTACTTTGAAGGAAACCAACTAAGATGATTTATTTAAAGGATTTTAACTCAGGGCAGAGACTAATAAATGTGAATCACTTAGAAGGACTTAAATCAACTTCATATAGAAACCAATCAAGCATACCACACAGAGACATCAAATGTGCCTTGATGAATCTAAATGATTTAAATAACTAGAAAAGGCCAATATGGAGACAGTCAAACAACTCATAAAATTGAATATCAATAGAATAGTAGAACACCATAGATATATCCACTGATTTAAACCATCTTACCCATTATAATCTTAAAATCTCATACAAATTTTGTAACTTGTTCTTAAAATATGACTGAAAGTAATAATATAGTAAATAATAATTGTTCTGCAATTGATGATTTTAAACTTGGCTTTGGTTTCCCTTATATATATAGGAAGCAAACAAGATTCAAGCCGAAACAACATGGCTACTCCTAAATTACACCTTTTCAAATAACTAACATTCGCTAAGAAGCATAATTAGGAAATAGATAAAGGAAATAATATGGGCACTTGCATCGACCAAGATCTGGATCCATTAATCATCGTAGAGGACCTATGACTGCTGACCTAAAAAAGGTCCTCTCCAATGTTGTAGTATCTGATGAGTATGCTTCACCTGTTGTTATCACTAATATCACAAAAAATACTTGCATTAGCAAAATTTTCATTTCAAGTTCATCTGACCCCTTATGATGCTCTAGCGATGAACAAATTTATCTTGGCAATATGATCAATGTACTCCTGAGTCGCATAGGTTTCCGTAGAGATTATATCATCCAGGACAGATTCTAGAGTGAAAATTTTGTCTAAACATGTATGTGTGCTTTCTACCACTCTATCCTCATCATTGATCTTCTCAAGAGTTGGTAGCAATTGGGCTAATTCATTTTTCCAAATACCCTATTCATGTAAGTTGCCTTAATTATCAAAGAAACTAGGGAATGCCATATCCAGATGCTGATCAAAATCACCAAGGTCCTTTGTTAACAAAGTGTTGAACTTTTCATGCTCACTGATCAGTTCATCACATTCCTTAAACACCTGTTTATCAACACTTGTTTTGGCTCTTAGTGTCATGCCCACATTCGCATGTGGTTATGACACGATAACCACATATCATGTCCACATTTGCCATGTGGTCATGACATGAATTACCAAAAAATTTCTTGCCTAACTCTAAAAACCCCCTCGCGTGCAACATGCACGCTCGATGACACACGCACACAACGTAGTTGTCTCTACAATTAACATCAGGTATGTCACCCGAAGGTGGGGAAAGTCAATCACAATGGGATGGAGCGATGCTCACTTCATCATCCCTACAAAATGAAAGCCACTAAGGGGGTGTGTGTCACAAGAAGTGAAACTAAGATGGTTGGATTCCATTCGGGTTTCCAACTCTAGAGTTACTAATATGAAGTGGGATGATTTCGATGTAAATTGAAATCTAACCTTAGGTCCACTATAGACCTAAGGGAACTAATCATTAACTAATACTATAAACAAATCTAACTTAAACAATAATCTAACATCTAATGCAAAAAGGGAAAAATGAATCGAACTAATGTTGAACAATTATCTCAATTAAGTACAGATAAATTTTGGCAGCATAACGGGTCAAAATGGAACTAAATCCTATAGTGATTTCGACATCATAACGCCATCTCATCAACTATAGGAGGTTTGAAAAAATAAATTAAAATAAATTCCATACTCTAACCCCTTTCAAAATTAAATAATTAAATGCATAACAAAATCTAAATCCTTTCCCAATACTTTAAATTAGATTAAACAAATAAATATAACTACAACAATTATTTCATTTCCAACATAATATAAATAAACTAAGTAGAATTTGCAAAAGAATGGTTTATATAATTACTTTAACACAAGGGATAATTATTCTCACTAAAATGTGCACAAGAAGGAAACATTTAAATAATTAAAATAAAATAATTTCTCACACACCCACTAGAATCCAAAAGCCCTCTCAACCCAAGTGGGTTTGCATAAACTAAACAGAGTTAATTAAATTAATCATCTCCTACATCTTAGGGAACCAAACCCTAGACATGTATTATATATTCTCCAAACATCTCATTTGTTCTCACTCACAAGTTAATTTCTTTTTGGTTGGTTGCAGGTTCCAAGGAGTCCAAGTGGGAAGGTATCTCCCATGTGGGAGATATCTTCCCAATGAGAATGCAAGAAGTTCCATTGATTTTCTAAAAGTTTCATTATTTCCCTACATGCTTTATTTTCCTACAGGATGCAAAAGTTTTGTTTATTTCCCAACAAACGTCTCTGGTTATCTAAATTTATTTTCTATGTCTCCATAATATTATTTATGCACACGTTACAAGAAACTAATTGTTTAAATAGAAATCTAAATTGATAGAAATTTCTAAGTCTTTCTAAAAGTTAGGTTGTTATCAAAGTTCTCCATTATAATAGCTCTCTGGTTTACATATTTTTTTTGTAAAAATCACAGAGAGGGAAAAGGCATGCATTGCCCACAACTATATATATAGTAGCTGTCAAAAATCACAGGGTAATAAAATAACATCATACAGAATTAAAAATAAGTTACAGTGTATATTTTATATGTTCTGGACTGAATACATACAGATATATATATATATAAAATTTAAACGTATGCATAGAAGAATATCGAAAGGTTTAATAGGGTCGAAACTAAGTTAGGGCTGAGTTTATGACTGTGCGCCAACGTGCTCTGTGCAATCCCTTTGGGGAAGGCAAAGGAAGGGGGAGGGGCGAGGGCTCCGCCGCCCCCGTCCACAAAGCCTTAAGGCTTTGTGGAGGGGGTGACGGGGTCCCAAAACCCCTCACAGTCATAGGAAAGTGCAGATGGCCACGAGCGCAAGGGTCTGTCGGCCACTGCGACCCTAATGAAAGCTTGGCAAAAAACACTATACTCAATTAAAGGAAAATAAACATGCTTTAAAATAAGACTTGGTTTCAAATAATATATGTATTGAATATATATATTCCAACACTAATTAGGTAGAAAGGTAAAACTCAAACTAGTTTATTTTCTTTTTAGCATAAGGGAAAAATGCATTTTTCTATTTAACAGGAATGAGCCAAAATGCACTATATTTCCTTTCTAACACTTGAAATCTAACATAAGCAATAAAATGAGCGAGAGGAGGAATTTTAGTACTTATTTTATCAAATCAATATGGCATAAAAGCACATTAGAATAAGAACATTTGAAGAACCAAATCCCATTCATAATATTGATATAACCACAAGAATATACAAATATTTTTGGAGTGCAACAAAGTAGCTTAAGAGAGGCTTGACTCAACAAATACACTAACTATTACAAGCCCAAAATAGGGTTATGGCATCACAATGACATCTCTTATACAAAACTACAAAAGCCATAAACTCAAGTTTTCTTCCAAGTCCAACTCCTCCATAGCAACCATGTGAACCTACACAAAAAAGAAAATCGTTCACCATGCCCATGGGAAGCTCTCCTCCCAACCTAGGCCTACAAGTAGGCCACCCCCAAGTTAGGAGGCCTTCCAATAACCAAGGTTCAAAGCACAAGGATAACAAAACACACACACCAACCACAATAATACCCACCCAAGTCAAAAGACAAAACTAACCCATTATGAAAATGAGTTTGAAGGGTGAGAGAGTGGACTACTCTCAACTCAAGGAGACCCAAAAACTCAAATACTCATAAAACCTTGGCCTATTTCCATAAACTTCTCATACTTCCATCCCAAGGCACTCTTGCCATAAAACCATACTTCTCAAAGTTGCAACACAAGGCCCATGGCCATAAAAACTATACCAAAACCAAGAGGGGAAACTGAGGAGGTTCACACCTCTCTCACCCAAGACTAAGGTGAGCTCTCTCACATGGAGAGCTCACCCCAACAACCCTTTAAAACCCACATACACAAAATTAAAAAATAACATAAGAATAACAATCATATACATACATAATGCATAAGTAAAAGCAAGTAAAATAGTAGGCTTGAAGCCTTGAGGAATACCTCTCAAGCTTCAAGGATGGAAGATGTTGATGAAGAGATTTCCACAAGTCCTCCAAATCATTCAAAGTTCGACAAGTCCTTCTCTCCTCCCCAACACAAGCATAAAAATCCCAAAAGAAAGAACCCTCATCTCATCTCAAGGAGAGAGATAAATAAGCAAGGTTGTCAAACCCTAATGGACGAGAAGGTGGCACTTGTCACTCTCTCCTCCATCCACATAAACCTCCTCACAACCAAACAAGAATGAGGTGGTGACACTTGTCATCTCCCCATTCCACAAAGCTACACACTCTCCCACAAATGCTCTCACACGTGTGAGAGCATAGGGAGATGTGAGTACACAAGGGAAGCTTCTCATGAATGAGGAGGTGACACTTGTCACCTTCACATTCAACTAAGCTACACTCTTCCTCACAAATGCTCTCACACATGTGTGAGAGCATAGGTAAGAGGTCTCACACATGTGAGAAGCTTCAAGAATCTTCTAAAGCACTTGAGGCAAGGTTACCCTTACCCAAGTGGGTGAGGTTAGGTTAGGTGAGATGGTGACATGCCAACCACCTCTCACATCTCCCCAAACTCGTCACTTGACTCAAGGGCCAAGTTTGGGTGACCATACATGATGTAAAACAAGTTTAAACATGTTAATGATAGTCCTAGACCCTAGGGGTATGACCTAGGGTCAATATTTGACCATTATTAACATTAGGAAACACATAAATTCACTTGAAAACGGCTCCAAACATTTAGCACTAAAAATTGTGCAAACCCAACATTACAATTTTTACAACACATCAAGAGATAAATTAAAAAGGGGTCAACCTTACAAAATATCATAAATCCAACACAACATAATCAACATTCTCAAACACAAATGACCTTAGTCCAATTTAGGACTAGGTCAGCTTAACAGAGATATAACATATGGTTATTGCTCGACCTCCCATTTTCCATGGGCATGGAAAGTTACCTCCACACTTCCACAAACCCATTAATAGCACATGGTACAAATAGCTGAAGTGAAGTGAACTACATACAACACACACATGATTCAATAATCGCATATAATATCAACAATAACCACATGCTAACATATATATGTCTCTCAAGTCATTCACCATTCATAAGTATAATTAGGATCACATAATGTAAGATAAAGCATCAATTTCACCATCAATACATATACCAATAATCATCAAATGAAATCTAACATGAGATCTAATCATCCACAAAGCATAAACCATCTATCTAATCAAGCATAAGATAAAGTAAGAAGGTCTAAGTATGGGATCAGCAGTCCCCAAAAGTCTACATGTCCACCATAAAATCCATCAAATATGTATCGTAAGAAAAAATATAAGGTAAGGTAAAGGTAGGCCTCACATCCTCCCCTCCTAAGACTATACTTCCTCCTAGAAGTCAACAAAGAGGTGAGGATAAAAAGTCCTCAATCTAGCAACATCTTCCCATGTAGCCGAGACCTCATCATAACGGTCCCACTGAACTCTGACCGGGTCCAACTCTCAGCCTTGAAGGCCCAGCGTCTGACGAGCCAAGATGCAAATTGGCTCCAAAGCCAGCTGCCCATCCGACTCTACCTATAAGGCATCCCAGTCCAAAACATGAGTCATATAAAAAAATATAACGTCTCAGCACAAAAATATGAAACACGTCATGGATGTGCGATAGACTAGGTGGCAAGGCAAGATGGTAAGCTATGGGTCCTATCCACTCCAAGATCTCAAAAGGCCCAACAAAATGAGATGCAATATTAGAGCCCTTTCCATAACAGATTAGACTCTTATGCAACTGCACTCTCAAGAACACCTTGTCGCCAACTAAGAAGCTCTGATCAAATCTCTTGGTATCGGCATACTTCTTCTGACGATCCTGTGCCTCTTGCAATCTTTGCCTAATCAAGGTGAGTTGCTGCTCCATATCCTGTACCAACTCAAGTCCAATAGCCACTCTATCCTCAATATAGTCCCAACTCAAAGGAGTCCTGCAAGGCTTGCCATACAAGGCCTGATAGGGAGGCATACCTAACAAGCTGTTATGCCCATTATTATAGGCAAGCTCAACTAGATATAGGTAGTCCTCCCATCTAGACTAGTGATTCATCACATACATGTGAAGCATGTCCTCTAAAACTTGATTCACCCTCTCGGTCTACCCATCTGTCTCAGAGTGATATGTCAAACTAAAGTTGAGCTGAGTGCCCAATGCTTACTGCAATGCTCTCCAAAAAGTTGATGTGAACACTGAATCTCTGTCTGATATGATGTGACAAGGTACCCCATGAAGTCTCACAATGTCATTCGAGAAGAACCACGTCACTACTGGTGCATTGTACGTCATGTGTACTAGTGAAAAGTGTGCTACCTTAGTCAACTTGTCAACCGTCACCATGATGGCATCATGGCGGCGAGATGACAAAGGTAGACTAACAATGAAGTCCATGGAAATGGTATCCCATTTCCACTCTGGTATCTCGTGAGGGTAAAGTAGTCATGTTGGATGCTGATGCTTGGCCTTCACCCTCAAGCACTCAAGGCAACGAGCAACAAACTCTTCAATATCACGTCGCATCCCTACCCAATGGTACAACTCTATCAAATCGGCATGCATCTTCTTCACCCCAGGATGAGCTACATATGGTGCTCTATGAGCCTCTAACAAAACCACTAGTTGAAGATCACCTACAAGGGGTACATAGATGCAATTTCAATGTCGTAGGAGACCATTTGCCTCAAGAGAATATGCTACAAACTTTCCCTTAAGGGCCCTCTATGACTAAATCTCCCACTGCACCTCAAGAAACCACTTGTCCTCTAGTAGATGCTGCAATATGCTTCCTCTCAAGTCCACACTTAAGGTCAAGGTCAGGATCTCATGGAGCCTTTGACTCAAGGCATCGACAACCACACTCTCCTTCCCTTTGATGTAATGCACATCAAAGTCATACTCACAAAGGAACTCCATCCAACACTGTTGGCAGGCATTTAGATTCAACTACGTGAAGATATACTGTAGACTATGATGGTCAAAGTGTAACTCAAAATGGCATCCTAAGAGGAAGTGCCTCCATCGAACAAGAGTGTGAACTACCATTGCAAGCTCCAAATCATGTGTAGGGTAGTTCAACTCATGGGTCTTGAGCTTTCGTGACTCATACCTGATCGCTTGACCCTCCTGCATCAGTATTGCACCTAAACCCTCTAAAGATGTATCTATGCACACCATGAAATATGTTGTTGGATCAGGTACTACTAAGATAGGAGCACTGGTGAGATGCTCCTTGAGGAACTCAAAGGCCGTCTCACATTTCTCTATCCACATGAAGCTCTTCCCTTTCTGGTGAAGGGAAGTGATAGGGTGTGCTATCCTGGAAAAGTCCTTAACAAATCTACGATAATAGCTTGCTAGCCCCATGAAGCTCCTAATCTTTGTGACACTGGTAAGTGCTGGCCAATCCCTGATAGCTCTAATCTTTGATGGATCTACTAAGATACCATCGCCAAATAGAATGTACCCCAAATACTGAACCTCTGATCAAAAGAAGGTACACTTCACCAAGTTGCCATCTAGTTGTTGCTCTCTCAAACACTGTAGAACCTGGAGCAAGTGCTCCTCCTTAGTCTGTGAATAAATCAAAATGTCATCAAGAAAAATGATCATAAACTAATCTAGGAATGTGTGAAACACCCCATTCATGAGACTCATGAATACTGCAGGGGCATTCGTCAAACTGAAGGGCACCACTGTGAACTCATAGTGACCATAGCGACTCTAAAAGGTGGTCTTATGGATATCTGCCTCTTTAATATGTAACTGATGGTAATCAAACTTCAGGTCTTTCTTAGAGAACACTATGGCTCCCTGCATATGATCAAACAAGTCATCACTCCTAGGCAAAGGATAATGGTTCTTCACCGTCACCTTATTCAGCTGCCTATAATCCATACAAAGCCAAAGAGACCCATCCTTCTTCTTCACGAAAATGACTGGTGAGCCCCAAGGTGAGACACTAGATTGGATGTGCCCCTTCACAAGCAACTCCTCTAGTTGAAGCTTGAGCTCTGTGAGCTCATGTGGGGTCATCCTATAAGGTGCACGAGACACTAGCTTGGCACTTGGTACAAGGTCTATATGAAAATCTACCTCCCTATGAGGTGGCATACCTAGAAGCTCTGGTGGAAAGACATCTGTGAACTCCTTAAGGATGGGGTGGTCATCAATCAAAGCCTCTGACTCATCCTCTGATCTGTCACTAACTGTGATCACAAACAACTGACAATCCTTTCGCATACAACGCTTAAGTTGTTTAGCAGATATCATGTGAACTGCGGTGGGCTTTTGAATGCCCACAATCTCTGTTGTTGTGTCATGATCATCGAGGCAACCTATCATCTTTTGGCGATAATCTAGCTTGGCCCTATGAGCCGCAAACACTGAATGACCCTAAGGGTATGACCCTAAGGTCCACAACTATCATGTAGGCACCCAGTGCTAGCTCACAATCTCTGACCACAGAATCTACGCCCATCTTGGCCCCTATAGCTAACTCGACCTCCCACCTAATGTCCTTCCTAGAGGCCACTAGCCTAGAACACTCCACTAATGATGGAGAAATAAAAGAGTCTGTAGCTCCTGAGTCAAACAAAATAGTAATGGGAACATCCCCAATAGTACTTGGAGTCTCTATCATGGAGGCTTGGAAATCAACCTGGCAGTTACAAACCGCTACAAATACTTGGTGAGATTGACCCACATCACCAACTATCACCTCAGAGCCACTAACACGCTGACCTCCTGTTGTAAATCCCTATAGGCACTATCTAGCCAAGTGCCCTGCACCACCACATACATAACAAGGTCCTCAAGGTTGGACATGCACTGACTAAGTCTGACTAGACTGTTGTGCTCCAGGTCGTCCTATACTTCCCTGAGACCCTCTAAAGGACTGTTGTGACCTAGCTGGTCCTACAACCGATGCCTACTGATGCTAGTCTCTCCGTGGACCCTGTGACTGCCATCCTCGATTGGGACCACCCTATTCCCTCTGTTGTGGCTATGACCTCTACTGATACAACTACTATGGAGGTCTAGAAGGTAAGGATGTGGATCTAAAACTGCCCCTCTGAGGTAGTTGGGGTCTATAGAAACCCTAGTCCTACTAATGATTGTGATCCTGAAACTGTGGACATGACCCGTGGCCTCGCCCATGCAACTCCTCTACAATGAACACCTTCTTAGTGGCCTCACTCATAGTCCATGGGTCTGCCATGCGAATAGGTCCTGCTATGCTAGGATTTAAGCCTCTAATGAAATGACTAACAAGAAGCTTCTCATCCTGAAGATACTCGACATAATGGGACAATTCCATGAACTTGCACTCATATTGTGCAACTGTGGAACCTCCATGTTGCAAATCATGGAACTAATCTATATGGAGCTGCCAGTAGTACTCTGAGAGATAGCATGCATTGTAGCGCTCTAGAAAAGTGTTCCACAAAAGTGTGTCCAAAGATAGGTGGTGTTTGTGCTTCTCTGTGCGCCACAATGTCGTTGCCACGTCGCATAGAAGATGAACTGTGACACGTGCTTTTGTGTTGCTCTCATAGGGACACAACGCAAAGCACCTCCTCCTTGCAAGCCTCATGATGCAGAGGGCTCCTGTTGCACTCCCGATGAGCTAATGCACCATCCTCGGCTGTAGTGATAGGAATCTCTGCATGCGGTCCATTCATGATGGGTGGCAATCTTACTAATACTACCTGTAAAGCCTAAAGAATTTGGGGTCCAATGTTGGGTACCGCTAGCAGCTGGTCCTTGAAAGGTGTAGCATCCCATACTCCCCCAGACTCACTGGTGTGTGAGTGCCCTCTCCTAGATCTAGGTGGCATCCTACAAGAACAAGGTGCCTAAAATTAAAACAAAATTGCAGAATAAATAATGTGCCATCAATGCCCAGTGTTTAAACTTGGGCTCAAATACCAAGTCATGCCCACATTTGCCATGTGGTTCTGACACGATAACCACATATCATGTCCACATTTGCCATGTGGTCATGACACAAATTACCAAAAAAAAATCCACCTGACTCTAAAAACCCCCTCACACGCAACATGTGCGCTTGGTGCCACACACATACAACGTAGTTGTCTCTACAACTAACCTCAGGTACGTCACCCAAAGGTGGGGAAAGTCAATCACAACGCGATGGAGCAATGCTCACTTCACCATCCTTATGAAATGAAAGCCACTAAGGGGATGTGTATTGCAAGAAGCAACACTAAGAGGGTTGGATTGTGTTTGGGTTTCCAACCCTAGAGTTAATAATATGAAGTGGGAGGATTTTGATGTAAATCAAAATCTAACCTTAGGTCCACTATAAACCTAAGGAAACTAATCATTAACTAATACTCTAAACAAATCTAACTTAAACAATAATCTAACATCAAATGCAAAAAGGGAAAAATTAATCGAACTAATGTTGAACAATTATCTCAATTAAGTCTAGATAAATTTCAGCAGCATAACGGGTCAAAATGGAACTAAATCCTATAGTGATTTTGATAGCATAACACCATCTCATCAACTATAAGAGGTTTGCAAAAATAAATTAAAATAAATTCCATACTCTAACCCCTTTCAAAATTAAATAATTAAATGCATAACAAAATCTAATTCCTTTCCCAATACTTTAAATTAGATTAAACAAATAAATATAACTACAACAATTCTACTTGTCCCTCTCCTCACAATCCTCCGGTCCCGCTCATCCTCAGACCTCAACCTTTAAATAAGAGAAGCAGTAAAAGCAATAAAGTGAAAAAGGGCAGAAGCATCAAGGGTCGCCAAAGACAAGCCCTACAGAAGTGAAAAGGTGAGCAGAAGACAAAAGACTGAGACTCATACTAAGAAATCCACATTGTCAATTGAAGATATTGTAAATACAGTAACTGTTAATGGGAATTTGAATCCCATAGTAGAATATTATGACAACTCGGATGATAAACAAAGAGAATTAAATAAATAGTAACTATAACGGTGCTTGCGAAGCTGGTTGGATTGCATCTGCTAGGGTTTAGGGTTTCTCATTTTTCTTTGTGCTGGGTGTTTTGTGCTGTTTGAGCATGGAGGGTGCTGCCGATGGCAGTACCTTGGAACCCCCACCCGTACAGGGTGCTATTCAATAGCCCAACTGGAAAAATTGCCCTAACGAGCAATGTTGCTTCTCATTCCACCAACGCACAGACAGCGGACTGTCAGCTTAAGGAATCAACAGAGGGTTCATCCTTGGTCATCCCTGATAATCTCATGGACAGGATTATCTCCTCAATGGATCTTACCCTAGTGGGTAAGTTTTTTTCCCTCCACCTGAGCATCGACATGGTGCGAAAATAGATTTCCACCCGATGGCATCTTAAAGGCAGCATTTCGGCAATGGCAATGGCACGCGGGATGTTCTTGTTCAGATTCACGAGCAAGGAGGGCATGTTGTTCATTCTATCTGGAGGGCCTTGGCTATATGGTTCTCATTCTCTCTCTATTTTTTGCTGGAAACCTGGCTTGGACCCAGTTGCAGATCTCAACCGCTGCGCCCCTGTTTGGGTAAGATTACCTGGTTTCCCCCTTGAGTTTTGGGACGAGTCTATTTTCAAATCTATCGGTAATTCCTTTGGCCATTTTGTCACCTTAGACAATCCTACCAGTACCAAGTCTCATTTTGTTTACACGAGATTCTATGTGAATGTGGAAATTAATAAAACTCTACCCTCCTCCATTGAGATTACATCCAAGTTTGGAATATGGACCCAGCCCATTTCTTATGAGAACTCCACTCTTTTCTGTTAGTTCTGCAAGAGGAAGCGGCACCTTATTTCCCATTGTAAGTTCAAGAGCGCTGAGGAAGTTAGGGATAAAGGTAAAAACAAGTTGACGGAGGAATGCTCAATCAAGCCTACAGATAATGAGACAGTGGTGGATAAGGATCTTATTCCTCAAGTTGGGATGCCAAAACCCACACCCACCTTTAGGACAGTGGATTTTGAGATAGCCCCTTTATTAGAAGGAGAGATTTTGGAAATGGTAAAAGAGACCCAACACCCGGATATTTTAGCTGCTAAGTTGGAAGAGGAATTGATACAAAAGGAGGTTAGTTCGGTGAAGGACAAGATCCCCTTGATGCAAGAAGTGGATAATGTATTTCAGTTCCAAAAGGACTCTGTAGCTGCTCATGAAGCCCCTCCTCTAATTGATAGGACATTTTCTATCAAAGAAAATATGCCCCCCCTTCTCAGAACCTGGATCATCTTTCCCCTGTTAAGCTAGGCCAGAATTCCTTAAAAGGGATTTCATCCCCTGGGCAGAAAGCTTTATCCATAGTGAGTTCACCTGGAGCAAACACGAGTGCTTCGTTAAGCAACCAGGAGGAATGGACATCTCAAAAGAAAAGAGGTAGGAAACCTAAAAAGACCGCTGACGTTGGCATAGATCCAGCAAAGGGTAGGCCCTCCCTGAGGGAAACCAAACAAAGAGAGGCAGTGCGGGAGATTGCCAATGGACGGCAGCAAACTCTGGAGACTCACTCCAGGAAGATTTTTAAATGAAGATTTTCTCTTGGAATATGAGGGGACTCAATAACCCCTCAAAACAATTTGAGGTTAAAAATTGTATTTTGGATTACAAAGTAGACATTTTGCTGCTCCAAGAAGTCAAAATGACAGAGGATAATTTCAAGACTGTTGCTAACAATATCTAGCCCAATGCTTCCTACTTCGTAAGCCCGACGATTGGAGCCTCTGGTGGCATTGTCACTATGTGGAATGCTTCAAAGATTAAAGGTTTGCTTGTTCACCTTAATAAGAATTGTTTAGCTATTGATTTCTCTTTGCCTTCTTTCAATTGGTGCCTCATCAATGTGTATGCCCCTAATACCCGTGTTTTGAGGAAGAACCTCTGGGAAGATCTTTCCGGGAAACTTGTTTCACATATAGCCTCACACTGGATGTTGGCTGGGGATTTCAATACCCCTTTATACCCTTCTGAGAAATCTAGAGGTATTGTGGATTACTCGGACAGTATGATGGATTTGGTGGACTTCATCAACACCTGTGGACTTGTGGACATTGATTTGACTAATTAGCAATTCACATGGACCAATAGAAGGAATGGGGAACATCTAATTCAAGTCAAACTGGACAGGGTTTTAACCTCTAATAATTGGCCCCTCAACTTTGCTCTCTCTCTTAGAGCGCTCCCCAGAATGGTTTCAGATCATAACGCCATTGTTTTGGAGTGGGCTGATGATAGAAGAAAAGGACCTTTTCCTTTTAGATTTGAAGCAATGTGGATCAAGCACCCTGACTTCAGAAATCTCCTATCTGGCTGGTGGCAGATCAAGGTGGTAGGTACTCCTATGTTCCGTCTTCACAAGAAAATCCTCCACATCAGACATCAGGTTTATGGCTGGAATAGGTACAGCTTTGGTAATATTTTTTCTAAGAAGAAGTTCATCTCTAATAATCTTGAGGACATACAACTTAGGATTGCCCAGGGGGATAGGTCTGAGTCTTTGGTTACTTCCGAAGACAACCTCATTAAGGATTGGAAGGATATCATGTACAAGGAAGAATTTTTTTGGAAACAAAATTCCCGCATCCAATGGCTCAAAGAAGGGGATCAGAACACGGCCTTCTTTCATAAATTCGCCCTTAAACATAGAAAATCCAACACTATATCTTCTATTAAATTAGAAGATGGTAGTCTTATTACTGAAGATGAGGAGATTGGAGATAATGTTGTTAGGTTCTTTCACAACCTGCTGTCGAAGTCTGGGCCAATTGCTAACAATTCGCTGTCTGTTTCTCAGCTGTTAGAAGAGATACCTTCTGTTTTGACTGTGGAAGATAATGCTAACATTTTGAAAACTGTTACTGAGGAAGAAGTCAGGGCTGTTGTCTTTTCTATGGGCCCTTATAAAGCTCCTGGTCTCGATGGATTTCCTCCGGTGTTTTTTCAAGAATTCTGGGAAATCATTGGGTTTGATGCTTTGATTCCTAAAAAACCCAACACTGATATGTTCAAGGATTTTTGGCCTATAAGCCTCTGTAACACCTTTTATAAAATATGCACTAAGTTGTTAGTTTTCAGATTGCAACCTTATCTGGATAAGATCATTTCTCCCACGCAAAAAGGTTTTGTCCCAGGCAGGTAGATTTTGGATGTTGTTCTTGCTACTCATGAGACTATTCATTCCATGGAAAAAAGTCGGATACCTAGCATGGCTCTCAAACTCGACATCTCTAAAGCTTATGACCAGGTTTCTTGGCAGTTTCTATTCAAAATTCTTTACAAATTTGGTTTTAATGATAAACTCCTCATTCTTGTCAAGGAAGTTGTTACTACTACAAAATATTTGGTTCTTGCGAATGGTATCCCAAGAGGGTTTTTCTCCCCTTCTAGGGGGATTTGACAGGGAGACCCTCTCTCTCCCTACCTTTTTATTATGATTGTTGAGGCACTGGGTAGATCATTTTTAAATAAAGTCTCTTCTAAAGTTATCACTGGGATTAAACCTGCCACCTCCCTTACTCCTTTGACGATCCAACAGTTTGTGGATGATACTATTCTTTTTGGCATTTCTTCCGTGGTGGAGGCTTCTGCTTGGAAAAGGTTACTGAATGAGTATGCTAAGGCTTCTGGGCAACATATAAATTTTTAGAAGAGCAATGTTTTTTTCTTCAATACTCCTGATGATCTTCAAAGAAAAATTGTTAAGATTCTTGGTTGTACTGCTGCTAATCTCCCTTCTATTTATTTGGGCCTACCCCTCATTGTTAAAGATGTCACTCCTGCCTTTTGGCACAGCATTATTGAAAGAACTCAGAGAAAGCTCATGGACTGGAAAGGCAAACTTCTCAGCAATGCTGGGAAACTTCAACTTTTACGTGCTTCCCTTCAAGGCATTCCCACGTACTTCCTATCTCTTTTTAAGATGCCTAGATACCTAGCTGAAAAACTGGAACATATACAAAGGACTTTTTTATGGACTGGAATGGAGGAAAAGAAAAGGATTTCTTTGGTCAAGTGGGAGCAGGTCTACTATCATAAATCTCATGGGGGTCTTAACATCAGGACTGTCCAAAGCATGAATAAAGCTCTGCTGTCCAAGGTAATGTGGAACTTCATCAACAATAATAAAGATTGGGGAGATATAATGAAGGCTAAATATCTCAAAGATTCTGATAGCTACTCCGTACTTCTACAAGAAGGTATTCCGCCAGGTTCTGCCATTTGGAATAAAATGCTTAAAACTAGGAGCATCATTAGAAAAGGAATGAGATGGAAATTGGGGGATGGTTCTCTCATCAACTTCTGGGAAGACCCCTGGTTAACTAATTAGGCTCTCTCAGCCCAAATTGATAATAAAGATATTGTTGCCTTGGCCAAGCAATTTTTTGGCTCTAAAGTTAGTAATTACCTTACCCAAGACCACGGGCTTAAAAAGTGGAAGAATATGTTACAATGCACCATGAATAACCCTGAGTTTCATCAGAAACTGAATATGGTTCAGCAATTACTGATGGATATCAGACTTCCTTTATTCCCTCAGAAGGATGAACTCCTGTGGTATGCTGACAAAAAACAGAGGTTCTCGGTAAAATCTGCTTACCTTCTGCTAGTGGAGGATGTCAACAAAGATGAGATATGGGAGAAAGTCTGGAATTGTAAAAGTCTTCCTAGAATTAACTTCTTTTGGTGGACTGCCACCCATAATAAAATTTTGACTCAGGATAACCTCCAACGTAGAGGGTTGCAGCTTGTCAACAGATGTGTTCTTTGCTGCAATCAACAAGAAACTGTGGCACATCTCCTCATTCATTGTGATTATGCCCGTGAAGTTTGGAGCAGAATTCTAGAAAAATTTGGTATACAATGGGTTTTTAACAGAGAGATTCGTGATTGTATCACCAGTTGGAATGTTCCCCTTAAACACCCTTAGTTGCGGGAATTGTGGAAGCATACCCTTCCTTCACTTGGGTGGGCCCTGTGGAAAGAAAGAAACAATAGGATTTTTCAGGACACTCATAGGTCTCCGATGCAGGTTTGGATCTCTTTATTTAAGGCTATTGTTGAAAATGTTTCTAATGCTAACATTAAACCTGTAGATCAACCTTTGACCAAACAGGAATCTTGGGTGGCTTCTAACTGGGGTTTGTTGAACCAAATCCTGGCTTTTGATGATACGAAACTTCATAAAAGACTTAATACTATTTGGGCCCTGCCTGAGTCGGGGTGGTTGAAACTTAATTTTGATGGTGCTGCTAAAGCTGATGGATGCGCCAGCGGAGAAGGTATATAAGGGATGAACATGGTGATCTTGTTGCGGCTTATGCCGAAGGACTTGGAAAGCATTCTAACAACATTACTGAGGCAATGGCCCTCCTCTGGGGTCTCAAAGTGGCGATCTCTTTGGGGATTAGCCATCTCCACATACAAGGTGATTCTAAATCATTCTGGATGCGGTTACCGGTCTCTCTACTTGTGGGTGGAAGCTGAGTGACATTATATCTGATATACAAACCATTCTCCATGGCATCCTGAATGTCTCTTTCTCCCATACTTATAGGGAAGGCAACTCGGTTGCTGATGGTCTTGCCAACTTTGGTCAAGAATTTCAAATCTGGCGGGTTTGGCACCAAATTAGCAGCATTCCTGGTCACATTGGAATGCTTATTCATAAGGAGAAGAATTCTATTATTACATGATGTCTACTCAAGTGTCGAGTGATGAGGTGGCATGTTTTTCCACCCTATCTAGGCTTATGCATGATCCCCGTGCGAATTGGCAGTGGCATCTGTACTCCCTTCATGCGAACTTAATGCTCATTATTTGGGTTGCATTTTGGAACTTAAAGTATCATGATTGGCGTCGGCTGGTTTTTGTTCACATGAATACCGCTTGGTGGATTCCTCTAAAGGGTATTCTACAATTTATTTGTCTTCTCCTGCTGGGTATTGCGGTGTGGGCTATCATTATGGGTGGTGAAAGAATTCGCACTGAACCTAATACCTACAATGAATTCAAAGATAATGCCATTGTCTGGCATTACTGCAAGGAGGGGGGCATAATTCCATTCCTGGAATGCCTTAATGGGCATGATGAGTCGTTATCCATCCAGTGTGCTTCTTCGTGGGTTGATAGATGGGTCACCATTGGCAATGTCAGTTTTGAGATCTCAGAGAAAAGTACAGCTAAGGCGACGGGCTTATCCCTTAAAGGCATTAAGTTGCTGAGAAAAATGAGGGTTTCCGACGCGCAGAACCTAAAGCTTTTCTTGGGTGACGGCGAAGAGTTGGTACCCTACCAGGGAGGGTTTGAAAGGGTGAAGCTTCCTTAGCCATGGGCGGACATGTGCTTTTTAATCATGAAGTACTTCACCTTGGAAGGTCGTTATGCCAGGTTTTATTACTACCATCTTCCCCTGCTCAATCATTTTCGCAAAAACTTGGCTATTTGTTTCCCTTACTACCTGCTTTCTTCTTTAGATCACTCGGTTAAAATGGTTCATAAGAAGTTAACCTCTAGGCCGTTGGAGAAGCCTGTGCCCCTACACCAAGGCCTCATACACAGACTTTACCAGTTTCACTTGGCCTTGATGCCCCCTGCCACTCTCCATCACCCAGCTGTGGAACCCTCCCCCAATACTCCGTCGGCTTCTATCAAATGTGATTCCCTACTCACTCCTGTGAAAAATAGTCATGATGGCTGACTTCGGCCTCTGTGGAAACTAATACCCCCACTCCTGGGTCTACCTCTACCCCTAAGATGAAGGACTCTGTTAAGTCTAGGAAGCGGCTTCATCGCCTCTCTGAGCTGGCTGAGGAAGCGGCTATTCTTAGCTCCCTCAAAGATAGTCATGAGACCCCTAAAGGTAAAAACATGTCTGCTGAGAATCCTGCTAAAAAGGCTAGAAAGGGCAAAGGGAAAAGCATATCCCCTGGTGTCATACGCTCTACTAGAATTGCTGGGAAGCCAGCCCCCAAGGTTAAACTTATAGACTACTCAGAAAGTAACTCTGAGGCTTCTTCTCATGGTGAGGAAGCCGATAGTGATGATTTGAAGGAAATTTGCATGGAGAATCCTGTTTCTGGGGAGCAGTTTGATGGCCATGACTCTCTGCAGAATGATTACAGGGACAGCCCCGAGAATGTGATTGGTACTGGTAGTGATAAAGGTGAGTTTGACTATCAGAGCCCTGTGGAGGCCCAGTATGATACTGGTGAAGGAGAGGGGAACATGAATGAGCAAAATCCTGTCAGTGCTGAAGAGGTGGAAGTGAACAGTCAGTCTGTCCCTGAAGAGATTCAAGATGATGATGTCAGGGCTACTGCTGAGGATGGCAATGTGAATGAGGGCAGGGACAGTAACTCTCTTTTTGCTGAAGTGACTCAGTTAAAGGACAAGATGGTGGCTCTGCAACTCAAGTTGTCTACTCTTTATAAGTTCATTACCCGCATGCTGTGCAGGTCTTCCATGATCAACTTAACCCTTTTGCAGGATATTCAACTTTTCTCCCAGGGAGCCGACAATGACAGAACTCAGGAGCTGGACAAAGTTTTTGAAGTTCTTGCTAAAGACTGGGAGGACTCTATGTCCTAGTGTGCCTTCTGTTGTCTGTTTACTGGTTTTTTACTGTTGCTTACTACCTGCCGTTTGTAAGCTGGTGTTTGCTGGGTTTTGGTTCCAGGCTCTTTTTGTTTCCTGAGCTTGTGCTTTTTCTTTTGTAATCTCTGTTTAGGGTTCGGCCCCTTGTTTTTGCCGCCTGTTGTAATCAAAAACTACAACAATTGTTTCATTTCCAACATAATATAAATAAACTAAGTAGAATTTGCAAAAGAAAGTTTATATAATTACTTTAACACAAGGGATAATTATTCTCACTAAAACGTGCACAAGACGGAAACATTTAAATAATTAAAATAAAATAATTTCTCACACACCCACTAGAACCAAAACCCCTTTCAACCCAATTGGGTTTGCATAAACTAAACAGAGTTAATTAAATTAATCATCTCCTACATCTTAGGGCACCAAACCCTAGACATGTATTATATATTCTCCAAACATGTCATTTGTTCTCACTCACAAGTTGATTTCTTTCTGGTTGGTTGCAGGTTCCAAGGAGTCCAAGTGGGAAGGTATCTCCCACATTCACTCACAAGTTGATCTCTTTCTGGTTGGTTGCAGGTTCCAAAGAGTCCAAGTGGGAAGGTATCTCCCATGTGGGAGATATCTTCCCAATGAGAATGCAAGAAGTTCCATTGATTTTCTAAAAGTTTCATTATTTCTCTACATGCTTTATTTTCCTACAGGATGCAAAAATTTTGTTTACTTTCCAACAAAAGTCTCTAGCTAACTAAATTTATTTTCTATGTCTCCATAATATTATTTATGCACAGGTTACAAGAAACTAATTGTTTAAATAGAAATCTAAATAGATAGAAGTTCCTAAGTCTTTCTAAAAGTTAGGTTGTTATCAAAGTTCTCCATTATAATAGCTCTCTGGTTTACATATATTTTTTTTTTGTAGTTGTCAAAAATCAAATAACATCATACAAAATTAAAAATAAGTTACAGTCTAGATTTTATATGTTCTGGACTGAATATATATATATATATATACATACACACATATGCATAGAAGAATATTGAAAGGTTTAACAAGGCCGAAACTAAGTTAGGGCTGAGTTTATGACTGTGCGCCGTTGCGCTGTGTGCAATCCCTTTGGGGAAGGCAAAGGAAGGGGGAGGGGGGACGGGTTCCCCAAACTCCCCATAGTCAAAGGAAAATCCAGATGGCCATGGGCGCAGAACTCTGTCGGCCCCTGCGACTCGCTAGAGATTTCGTCTCTCTACTGCGGCAGTAACCCTAACGAAAGCTTGGCAAAAAAAACTTTACTCATTTAAAGGAAAATAAACATGCTTTAATTAAGACTTGGTTTCAAATAATATATGTATTGAATGATATATATATATATAATTTACTGGTAATACAAGTTTATCACTGTCACAAAAAAATAGTGACTCTAAAATACAACAAACTTTAATTTATCCATAAGTGTGTGTGTGTATATATATATATATATTTCCAACACTAATTAGGTAGAAAGGTAAAACTCAAACTAGTTTATTTTCTTTTAAACATAAGGGAAAAATACATTTTTCTATTTAACAGGAATGAGCCAAAAAGCACTATATTTCCTTTCTAACACTTGCAAGTTAACATAAGCAATAAAACGAGAGAGAGAGGAGGAATTTTAGTACTTATTTTATCAAATCAATATGGCATAAAAACACATTAGAATAAGACCATTTAAAGAACTAAATCCCATTCATAATATTGATATAACAACAAGAATATACAAATATTTTTAGAGTGCAACAAAGTAGCTTAAGAGAGGCTTGACTCAACAAATACACTAACTATTACAAGCCCAAAATAGGGTTAAGGCATCACAATGCCATCTCTTACACAAAACTACAAAAGCCATAAACTCAAGTTTCCTTCCCAGTCCAACTCCTCCATAACCACCATGTGAACCTACAAAACATAGAAAATCATTCACCATACCCATGGGAAGCTCTCCTCCCAACCTAGGCCTACAAGTAGGCCACCCCCAAGTTAGGAGGACTCCCAATAACCAAGGTTCAAACTACAAGGATAACAAAACAGATACACCAACCACAATAACACCCACCCAAGTTAAAACACAAAACTAACCCATTATGAAAATGAGTTTGAAGGGTGAGAGAGTGGACTACTCTCAACTCAAGGAGACCCAAAAAATCAAATACTCATAAAACCTTGGCCTCTTGCCATAAACTTCTCATACTTCCATCCCAAGGCACTTATTCCATAAAACCATACTTCTCAAAGTTGCAACACAAGGCCCATGGCCATAAAACTATACCAAAACCAAGAGGGGAAACCGAGGAGGTTCACACCTCTCTCACCCAAGATAAAGGTGAGCTCTATCACATGGAGAGCTCACCCCAACAACCCTTTAAAACCCACATACACAAAACTAAAAAAGAACATAAGCATAACAATCATATACATACATAATGCATAAGTAAAAGCAAGTAAAATAGTAGGCTTGAAGCCTTGAGGAATACCTCTCAAGCTTCAAGGATGGAAGATGGTGATGAAGAGCTTTCCACAAGTCCTCAAAATCCTTCAAAGTTCTACAAGTCCTTCTCTCCTCCCCAACACAAGCATAAAAATCCCAAAAGAAAGAACCCTCATCTCATCTCAAGGAGAGGGATAAATAGGCAAGGCTCTCAAACCCTAATGGATGAGAAGGTGACACTTGTCACTCTCTCCTCCATCCACATAACCCTCCTCACAACCCAACAAGAATGAGGAGGTGACACTTGTCATCTTCCCATTACACAAAGCTACACACTCTCCCACAAATGCTCTCACACATGTGTGAGAGCATAGGAAGATGTGAGCACACAAGGGAAGCTTCTCATGAATGAGGAGGTGACACTTGTCACCTTCTCATGAATGAGGAGGTGACACTTGTCACCTTCTCATTCAACTAAGCTACACTCTTCCCCACAAATGCTCTCACACATGTGTGAGAGCATAGGGAAGAGGTCTAACACATGTGAGAAGCTTCAAGAAGCTTCTAAAGCACTTGAGGCAAGGGTAACCTTACCCAAGTGGGTGAGGTTAGGTTAGGTGAGATGGTGACATGCCAACCACCTCTCACATCTCCCCAAACTCGTCACTTGACTCAAGGGCCACGTTTGGGTGACCATACATGGTTTAAAACAAGTTTACCCATGTTAAGAATGGTCCTACACCCTAGGGGTATGACCTAGGGTCAATATTTGACCATTATTAACATTAGGAAACACATATATTCACTTGAAAAGGGCTCCAAACATTTAGCACTAAAAATTGTGCAAACCCAACATTACAATTTTTACAACACATCAAGAGATAAATTAAAAATGGGTAAACTTTACAAAATATCATAAATCCAACACAACATAATCAACATTCTCAAACACAAATGACCTTAGTCCAACTTAGGACTAGGTCAGCTTAACAGGGATATAACATATGGTTATTGTCTGACCTCCAATTTTCCATGGGCATGGAAAGTTACCTGCACACTTCCACAAACCCATTAATAGCACATGGTATAAATAGCCTAAGTGAAGTGAACTACATACATCAGACACTTGATCGCATAATCGCATATAACATCAATAATAACCACATGCTAACATATATGTCTCTCAAGTCATTCACCATTCACAAGTATAATCAGGATCACATAATGTAAGATAAATCATCAATTTCACCATCAATAAACATTAATCATCAAATGAAATCATAGCATCTAAACATCATATCATCAAATGAAATTTAACATGAGATCTATTCATCCACAAAGTGTAAACCATCTATCTAATCAAGCATAAGATAAAGTAAGAAGGTCTAAGTACAGGATCAACGGTCCCCAAAAGTCTACATGTCGACATAAAATCCATCAAATATGTATCGTAAGCAAAAATATAAGGTAAGGTAAAGGTAGGCCTCACACTTAGTTCCTCTCTCTTCTCCAGCATCCTTAGGTGCAATCTCTTATGCTCTTGGTAGGCACTTTGTGTTCTCTTGTGCAACTCCCATACCTTATCACTCTTGCCCATCATTTTCTCAAATCTTTTCTTAATAAGTTCATAAGCCATTTGGTATTTAATAGCTTTCATTTTAGTTTCCAATTGATCACTTTTCTTTTGAAATTTTTCTGCCTTTATCTTCCAATAATTGGTGTCAGCTCTAGCCTCCACCACTCTTTTGTTAGATTCCAAGTAAGGTGACTAACTACCTAAAAATGATGGCAACCTATCCTTATAATTGGCAACTTCCTACCTCAGTTTTTCATTTTCTGCTATATATGATTTTTTTTCCTCACCAATTGCTCAATTTGAGCCTTTGTGATTTTGGCAACATTTACATTCAGGTTGGCAGTATCCATTGGGTCAGTTTACTCAACTCTTTGCACAAAAAGATGCCCAAAAGCCTTATTTGTGTCATCAATTATCAGAGGCCTTTTATTTGGTGGGTATAAGGCCCATATCAATAGGGTAGCATCATCTAGATTAAAGCCTAACCCAGAAATAACTTTGTCTATTCCCTCAACACTCAACTATATCTTCTTATCCTAATTTCTTCTGAAACTATCAAAGACAATGGTTGAAGTCGTATCCCATTCAGATACCAAAAATACTCTTGCCTCTTCCAGCAATGCCCTTCTCTTTTGTGGAGTCATAGTTTCCATCTCTTTATCAATTTCTAATTTGACCTCCTTTAATGCCTCATCTTGTACTTCAAGAGTGATGTTTTTCATTTTTTCCCTAGCCTGTTTACCTTTGTACTCATACAAGAAGGTTTTGAATTCAAGGGTTTTGATAAAATCATCATTTGAACAATTTTTTTTACTTGCCATGTGTCTTATATCCTCTAATAACTCATCAGGGGCTTCCATCATGACCGTTTATCTATCCATAGGAGGCTCATAATCCCCAATTACAGGCTTAACTCCCTGCACACCTTCATCTCCACTTTCAAACTCTTCATCCTCTACAATGTTGGTGTCAACAAAGAAGCTAATGTTTGGTGTAGGTTAAGGGGAAAGATGGCCCAAGGGTACTTCACACTCAACTTGTGTCTCCCTAATATTCTTACCTTTCCTTTCAAAAACCCCGAGAGGAACATCCATAGTTAATTCTGATGCATGCGCACTTAACATATTCAACATTTCTATAGGATCATCAACTTCCAAAAAAGCTCCTCTATAATTGGGATTTTTGGCTATCCTCCAAGCCTCAGCTAACATTACTTTATGATACAAGTTTCTCCTTTCAATTGCAGAATTTTCATCAACATTCCTAATCAGATCATCATCTACAAAGAGAGTATGCTGATATTTTCAAATGCATAAAATCAGAATAGGCCAATTGCCTCACGATCTCTAAATAGGCAATTCTGTTAGGGCAAGTCTTTGGGAGTAAGAATGGTGCTCCTTCATATTCAAAAACTCTGATCTTTATGCAATAATTATAGGCATACCAATCAACCTAGTTGTGATTGATTTTCTTATCTTTATCCATATCCTTAAGTCTAAGAAACATTTGTATAGCAGGTGACAAATTATAGTTGTATGGATGACCTAATAAACCATATAGTGGCTTCACAAAATATTCTTCAAAGTACAAGTAGTGTGATTTATCACATCTACTGTCCTAGATAATTGTCCACATATGTATGGGCTCAATGTCTCCATTTTTGTCCAAATCTCTGACCTTAAGACACTCATTCCATAGACCTATGTTCTATCCTTCATACAAAACAAGATGCATAAACAAAGAATAGTGCATAAATTTAACACCTCCCTTGTTACCTTTTGTAGCCACCAAATCATTATGGAGATCGTTTACAAGATACTTAGCATAATTTGATGGTCGAGCATCTAGGCTCTGCACATCTGTAGTCAAAACCATTGGTGCTACTTCCATGAATGTAGGGGCATCCAAGCCTAATACTTGACAGATAGAATAATAAGTGTATCAAAAATATGGTTCAAACAAGTCAACATAATACGGGGGATCTTCCACCCCAGAAAGCACTCTAAGTTGATTGTTTTCATCACGAGGCATGTGAAATGGAAACCTCCACCTCTTCTAACTGTTACTCAAATTGTGGTATTCATTTAGGAGGTCCCTAATCCTGAATTTCATATTGAGACTTGTATCCAATTGGAAAACCATTGATATATAATACCTGGTGACAGGAATAAAAGCAGACCCATCCTTAAGCTCAATCATACGGGTTTGAGGGATGTAACTATTTGCCAATGTTTTGAGCAATTCCACATTTACAAACACATTAGGCATCACCAGTTTCCCAAAATTTAACCTCCATGGATTTGAAACAAGTTTATGTCTATACATTTTCCTGTAGTGATATATAAACATGTCATACCCTCTTATCAGGGTCCATGAATCACCTACTCGTATGTTCACATCTTCTAATTTTTCAGCATGGGGGTGCAATTGGGCATTTCTCCTAGACCTCTGTTTGGAACCCAGACATTCTTCTATCAAATCATTGTTCAAATGTCTCTCTTCTATTTTTTGTCTCTTTTTAGGGTTCTCAGTTATGTTTTCCATTATATTATAATGTTCCCATTTTCAACCTAGTTGTCCTGGAGCCTCTTATCCTCATTCCAAATGTTTGGAGTAAATATTTAATTATCAATTTTGGTAATTTGAGTAAAATTGATAATTAATCAGGTTATTTATATTTTCGTGCACTTAAGTTATAATGTTGTACTTTTATAAGGTAACTTAAGTGTGGGATAAGGACATGTTTATATTTCTCTCCTAGACTTAGTATTAAAGTGAGTACCACTTTGGAATATGAGGACTTTATTAAGTTGAGGAGAAAAAAGATTATATTTTCAAGAGAGTGGAGTTTGCAACTCCCAGATGCCTTTTTAAGTTGATGGAGAGCTCATTTGGAGGCATGCTTGGAATTTGTATTGTTACTCTGCTGGATTGAACCTACATGTTCTTCCATTTTCTACATTCTTGTGGACAGAGACCCACTCGAAGAAGATCAGTTTCGGTAGTGCGATATCTACCCTAGCTGGTATTGATGGTTTTCATTCAGGAGACCACATGGAGCTGAATGGATTCAAGATTTTGTGTAGTTTTTGTTATGCTTCTTTTAGTCTGTGATTTGGAGTTGGGATTTCATATGTTTTGGTGTGAAAGATATATATATTATCTCATGTTTTTGGATGTGTGCTTGTGAAGTCCTTACATTCTAGTCGTACATGTTGTAGGAGGAACTATTCTTGCCAGAAAGTATTGATGTTTTTTTAAGTAAATCTTTATTGGAATATTTTTGTATAGTTATAACGCCCATTTTAAGACTGATTGCAGTGAGACTGAAGTAGAATTGAGAGTGCAGTGTGGAGACCGTACCTAATTTGGGTCATACTTGTAGCCTAGGTTGATTTGTGAAATAAAATCAATGAAGATGTTATATGTTTAGATACCTATTACAATGTCTTTGTATGACATAGGCGTTACTTTCCAAAAGATTTCATGTGATTTAATGCAATTTGAAATTTATATGAAAGACATCCATACCATGTAATGTTGTACCCTGTAGAATGGTACGATGGTGATAGGAAATAAAATGGATGCTATTTGAAAATCAAATCATTTGGAATGTTCATGTATGTCTTGGGTGACCATTTTAAGATTGTTCTATAGTTGTTTGAATGTGTATTGAATGAGCAACAAAAACTTCTATATAATTGCAGTTCATACCTTTGCATGGTATGATTTGATCAGGGAGTCTTCATTGTTAGTTCTTGGGTAGTCTAATGAATGATATACCTTTGTATAACCTTGACACTTCATTTCAGTCAAATTTTAGTGGGTTTTGTGCTAAGTTTTGAATGTTGCATAGAATCCGTACATTCCAAATTTGTATGGCCTTATAGGTGGTCAAGTTACATCTTCCAAATGAAATCTATTTATTGAAGTCTTCTGTAGTGTTTATGTGAAGTGAAATGAAGTATGATTGATGGTGTATAGAGTTGCTAAGAATCATTCTCCATTTGATATATTGGTAACTCTATATCAGATTTAATGATGTCATACATCAGTTAGCTGACCTCTAAAAACACAAGTTTGTCATGTTCTAGTATTTATAAGCAATCTGGGCATATATGCAGAGTATTTTGGGTTGTAATAACTATTTGTGTTTGGAGTTGATCTTCTAGTGTTGGTTGCCATTCTACCTTGAGAGGGCCATCCAAACAAAGATATAAGGCAGAGATTGCAATGTTTAATCTTCATCAACTGTCAGCAGGTCATAATCAACTAGTATATCAGATGTCATTCATGGATGTAACTTACATTATTTATATTGCAGGTGCCACCATGATATAAGTCTTCAATCTTTTGCTCATAAGGCCTAGTTTATAATATCTGATTTCTGAGTTGTACTTATGGACATTGTAATAACTTTGCATATGCAAAAACATTAATCCCCTCGATGGTTTACTGCTAGTGTGGGCAAACTGAATCTTTCTTTCTTCCTACCCACTAAAAAGTGGTGAATTCCCACAATAAGTGGATGTCCGCCGCAGCAGATGAATTGAATATTCTTGATTGCATTGTTGTTCATTGTAAGCCAAATCATTGTATGCTCTCACCTTGCCCATCTTGGGATCTGGGTGATCAGAAAGTGTGGAGGCATCTTTAGTTGGTTATGCTTTGAGCTAACTTTGTCATATCCTTATATGTCATTTTGAAAAAATTGGGGGTAGCATCTTATAGTGGTATCAGAGCTCTTAGTTATCTTGCCAACCTGTTGGGTAACTGATCTTGTTGCGGTTTGTCAAAGCTAGATCAGATTTTCAGTTGGGCATCATGGCTTTTGTTAGTAAGCCATTAAAAGATTTGTTTAAATCACTAGAGCAAAATCAATTTCCTATTGAAGAGGGATTTGAAAGATGGTGCAAAGAACAGGAAGCCATCTCTAATTTTCAAGAAAAGCTGAAGATTGTTGGTAGGAAGCTTGAACATTTACCTCGGGATAAAGAAGTTCTTCTTCGTATCTTGGATGAAGCAAAAGGTTGTCTGTGTAAGGTTTTCCAATCACCTTCTCAGGCAGTGCATAAAGATTTGGCACCTTTGGTGTGTTCATTGGTCAAGCCAGAGTTGATGAGACATCATGACGAAGCAATAAGGCTTGCAGTTGTCACTTGCATTAGTGAAGTTGCAAGGATTTCAGCTCCTAAGGCACCCTATGATGATGATACTATGAAATTCATATTTTAGTTGATGGTGAAGAGTTTCCAAGGGCTGCATGATGTAAGAATTCCTACCTTTGGTCAAAGGGTGAAAATCTTGGAAATTATGGCAAAGATTAAGTTATGTTATTTGTTGATTGATTTTAGGTGCAATGATTTCATCTTCCAGATGTTTGAATACTTCATTTCTGGAATCAGGAAATGTCATTCAGATAAGGTGAAAAATAATATGTTCAGCATCATATCCCTGATTTTAGATGAAGGTGATGAGGTTTGCCCACAGTTGCAATCAAATTTGTTGACCATTTGAAGGAAAGAACAACATGTATCCTCTATAGCATATTATTTCACATCAAAACTAATGGAGCTAAGGATTAAGAAGTTCAAAGATCAACTGACTGCAAAAGAATTAATCCCTTTTGGTATATAAGTTCCTCATTCTCTGCATGTGGATAGCATGTCATCATACAATAAATCAACTGAGTTGGATGATGAATTCAATGAACAAACAGAGCCCTTCAAAGTTATGACACATAATGAGGACATTGATGATATTTTCTCAAGTGGAATTAGTGTTGTCCTAATTCCAAATCAAAATGAATGTATGGTTGATAATGAAGGAGAAAACAATTTCTTGACTCAAGAACAACCTGATGAATCTTCATGTGGAGTAACAAATGTTTATAAAGTTGAAATTCCTATGGCAAGTGTAGAGGAAGTGTGTTGGAGTTTTCTTAATGAAGTCAAAGAAGACCTAAAAGCTAAAAGAATGGACTTTGCAAGTCCTAAATTTGATGAGGAGCTTAATGATTATGAGGATGCCAATTCTCTAGGAACATAAATAAAAATGATTGATGGGATGTTAGAAGGAAGAATATCAAGTGAACCTAAGATTGTTGCAGCTGAGTGTCTTGAAGAACATGTTAATGATTTGGGTAGCAATGGTATGGATTCTTTGGGTGATCATATTGCTTCTTCACCTACACATGATGAAAAATTAGACTATGGCAGCCAAAGACAATTGGAACAAAAGCCCTTAGTTTGGGAAGTCTTGCAAGATCAAATGGTGGTGAAGGAAGATAGAATAATTCAAGCATTGTCAAGAATGGATAGCACTTACAAACACCTAGAAGACCTAATTGGGTCAGCCCAAAGAGAGGAAAGACAAAAAGAAATGGGACATGGTATTTCTCATACTCAATTGTTCCCTTTCAAACAGGCTTTGGAGTTGATAAAAGAAGACTATTTACAAATGATTAGAGATAGAGACAGGGCTATCCAATTGGTGAAAGATCAAGATAGAGAGATTGTTGATCTTTGTCTACTTTTGAGTAGGCATAATCACTCCTTGCATAATTCAGAAAATCAGTCCTTTATAGTAGTTGTTCCTAGGGTACAAGATGACAAGGCAAATGGTGTAGAAGTTGAGCAAATGGTGTAGAAGTTGGACAACTTGAGGAGAGAATTGAGGAATCATGCAATGAGGAACCTTGCAAGCTTGTGACATCCAGTGATGAAGACTTCTTTGAGCCACTTCCGCCCCTAATCACTTGGGAAGAAGATGAGATAAATCAAGAATTGATGGTGTTTGGTGACTACAATGTAAGCATAAAAGAAGATTCCAAAGGTTTTTTTTGGAACAGTGATATTTTTTCTCATTCTTATGAGATTGCTTCTCTTACACATAGAAGAACTTATGAAGATGAGTCTACAAGTGTTGGTACACAAAGTGTAAGTGTGAAGCTTGAAGACATGGCACAAGAATATGACAGGTATTTTGAATTTTATAACAACAGTCATATTACTTCACTCCATCATGAGGTAACAAGTTCACATAAGGATGATAATACCATAGAGTTTTCTTTAGATGGCTCTCAAAAATTGGGTGTTACAAATGAAATATGTGTGGTGAATTCAATTCATAAGAATTCTGATTTTGTATATTAGACTTGGGATGATGTGGAAAGGACACAAATTTGGTGTGATATATGGTCACAAAGGGCTAAGGTGGCTAAGCTAGTGGTTGTCCATGCAAGACAACATCTTCAACAAGTCAAGGAACAAATTCACTGCTTTGATCAAACAACACAACAGAGGGAGGCTTATCTTAGATCTCTTTTTCTAATAAATGATGTTAATGAGGTTGATCATGAAAATTCATGTTGTTCATATGTTTGTAGTGATGAGATTAATGAGTCATATCATTTGGATGGTTCAATGAAGATTTCAGACTTTTCAGTTGCTGATTTTGTTGATGACACCCATAGTGGACCAACCACTCAAGAGTTGTCTTTGATGGGTGTTAAAGGCATCCATAAATCATCTTTGGCTATGTCACCAATTGATTATGATATTGCAGCTATTTATTTGTTGATTGGTGACTTCATCTTCATTGATTTGTCATGGGTTAGTAGTTGTTCTTTTTGGAATTCCATTGCACTTTCTAATTTTTCATGGTCTACATTAGCTATTCAGTTGCTTAGGAGTGTGTGGAGGCATGTTTATTTGATGGACATTGAGTATTTGATGGATTTCCTTAGTATGTATGGGTATGTTAGCACCTATGATTTCATTCTTGTTGCTGGACTGAGTTACAACTACGGCATTTGGTGGCCTAATAAGTTGATCTATGTGTACATGGGAGTTGATTTTTGCATCTTCTTGATGGTCTAGTCATACAGATGGATGATATGTGATGACTAGGTCATGATAGTTATCTATTTCTACTCCTATAGCCAGATGGACAGGCTGGTTTGGGATCCAGGTATTGACAAGATGATGCATTGGTACTCAGTGATCGCGATGAGTTGCTTCAAGTATTATAGTTATATGGCATGTATATCAGAGTGGAGCAGTTGATTATGATCTAATTGCTTGAGGACAAGCAATTTCAAGGAGGGGGGACTATAATGTTCCCATTTTCAACCTAGTGATCCTAGAGCCTCTTATCCTCATTCCAAACCTTTGGAGTAAATATTTAATTATCAATTTTGGTAATTTGAGGAAAATTGATAATTAATTAGGTTATTTATATTTTGGTGCACTTAAGTTATAATGTTGTACTTTTATAAGGTAACTTAAGCGTGGGATGAGGACATATTTATATTTCTCTCCTAGACTTAGTATTAAAGTGAGCACCACTTTGGAATATGAGGACTTTATTAAGTTGAGGAGAAAAAAAATTATATTATTAAGAAAGTGGAGTTTATAACTCCCAGATGCCTTTTTAAGGTGATGGAGAGCTCATTTGGAGGCATGCTTGGAATTTGTATTGTTACTCTGCTGGATTGAACCTACGTGTTCTTCCATTTTCTACCTTCTTGTGGACAAAAACCCACTCGAAGAAGATCAGTTTTGGTAGTGTGATATCTACCCTAGCTGGTATTGATGGTTTTCATTCAGGAGACCACATGGAGCTGAATGGATTCAAGATTTTGTGAAGTTTTTGTTATGCTTCTTTCAGTCTATGATTTGGAGTTGGGATTTCATATGTTTTGGTGTGAAAGATATATATATTATCTCATGTTTTTGGATGTGTGCTTGTGAAGTCTGTACATTCTGGTTTTACATGTTGTAGGAGGAACTATTCTTACTAGAAAGTATTGATGTTGTTTTTTAAGCAAATCTTTATTGGAATGTTTTTGTATAGTTATAACACCCATTTTAAGACTGACTGTAGTGAGACTGAAGTAGAATTGAGAGTGCAGTGTCGAATCTGTACCTGATATGGGTCGTACTTGCAGCCTGGGTTGATTTGTGAAATAAAATCAATGAAGATGTTATATGTTTAGATACCTATTACAATGTCTTTGTATGACATAGGCATTACTTTCCAAAAGATTTCATGTAATTTAATGCAGTTTGAAATTTATATGAAAGACATTCGTACCATGTAATGTCGTACCTTGTAGAATGGTACAATGGTGATAGGAAATAAAATGGATGTTATTTGAAAATCAAATCATTTGGAATGTTCATGTATGTCTTGGGTGACCATTTTAAGACTGTTCTACAGTTGTTTGAATGTGTATTGAATGAGAAACAAGAACTTTCGTATAATTGCAGTCTGTACCTTTGCATGGTACGATTTGATCATGGAGTCTCCATTGTTAGTTCTTGAATGTTGTGTGGAATCTGTACATTCCATAATCATATGGCCCTGTAGATGGTCAAGTTACATCTTCCAAATGAAATCTATTTATTGAAGTCTTCTATGGTGTTTATGTGAAGTGAAATGAAGTATGATTAATGGTGTATAGAGTTGCTAAGAATCATTCTCCATTTGATATGTTGGTAACTCTATATCAGATTTAATGATGTCGTACATCAGTTAGCTGACCTCTAAAAACACAAGTCTGTCATGTTCTAGTATTTATAAGTAGTCTAGGCATATATGCAGAGTATTTTGGGTTGTAATAACTATTTGTGTTTGGAGTTGATCTTCTAGTGTTGGTTGCCATTCTACCTTGACAAGGCCATCCCTACAAAGATATAAGGCAGAGATTACAGTGTTTAATCTTCATCAACTGTGGGTCATAATCAGCTGGTTATCAGATGTTGTTCATGGATGTAACTTACATTGTTTATATTGCAGGTGCCACCATGATATAAATTTTCAATCTTTTGCTCATAAGGCCTAGTTTATAATATCTTATTTATGAGTTGTACTTATGGACATTGTAATTACTTTGCATATGCAAACACATTAATCCCCTGGATGGTTTACTGCAAGTGTGGGCAAACTGAATCTTTCTTTCTTCCTACCCACTGAAAAGTGGTGAATTCTCATGATAAATAGATGCCCGCCGCAGCGAATGAATTGAATATTCTTGATTGCATTGTTGTTCATTGTAAGCCAAATAACTGTATGCTCTCAACTTGCCCATCTTAGGATCTAGGTGGTCAGAAAGTGTGAAGGCATCTTTAGATGGTTACGCTTTGAGCTAACTTTGTCATATCCTTGTATGTCATTTTGAAAAAATTGGGGGTAACATCTTACATATATTTATGTGTTTATGCTTCAATGAACTTATGTGTATTCTGTGAATTTAGACTTGAGCTTGGGATACTTACATGAATGAGCTTCTTCTAGTTATCAACTTGCTGCCCTTAGTCACTCACCACCTTGATTTTCCTTGACTACTTAATGATTTCAAAAAATCCTTTTGGAGATTGGTTTTTCTATACTTGGCTCTGGTTCATTGATGGCATTTTGTGGCAAATTCATATCAAGGCAAGAGTAATTAATTCATTTGAATGTAAGTCATTTGATCTACGCCAAATAATCTTGTCAATAGCTCATCGGGATGATAACCTTTTCTTTCCTCGATGTTCTTTCATTCCTTTTATTTCTTTCAAGATTTCAGAATGACCCTAGATGGCATCATACCGATATCATGATGTCCTCCCAAAATTTCTTTTATTAATAATCACTTTGATATTTGTTGGATGCCCTTTTACTTATTATGTCATTTTTGCCTTTTCGGGGGGACTAAGAATTAACTCACTTTGACATCCTTAAGTCTCTTCGAAATATACTCAATGTCTTTTATTCATAAATATTATCAGTTTATCGGCAAGACTGGAAATCACATCACTCCGATATCTGGGAGTCTCTTCGAAATACTTTAGTTACTATTTATAATCATTATCGCTTTATCGGCGGGACACATGTAGGTGTCATGTTGATATACATTGGTCCCTTCGATGTGCTTTTTGGTGTTTTTGGAATATCGAAGAGACCCTCGACTGACTCATTTCGATAACCCTCAGTCTCTTCGATCTTTCAATCCCTTCAATTTTTTGATGTCAACCTAATATGCAGATGAGTTGCATGTTTGTGTCCTTTTATTGCTTCAAATTATCAAAGAGACTCCAAAATGAGTCCCCTTGATATGGTAGTTTCCCACCAATATCCTGCATATGACTTTATTAAAGGGACCCTAGGGTCAGTCTTAACGACATAGAAGTGTTTTTTCCGATATGACTTCAGATTTTGGGTAAAGGCAACAAAACATGAATTTATTAAGGTTAAGACTCTAAGTCGAATGGATACATTATTTTAAGTTGGAAAAATTTAAAATGGTATTTTGGGGATAATATTATGGCAAGAAATAAGTTTTTTCATAAAAATTTTCAGGGTTAAAATTTTGTTCCAACAGTAGCTCTGGCTAGGGATGAATGGTCGTGAGGTCATTGCAAGAATTCAGAAAATAATCTCTAGGACAGATCAATGGTGGTGGGGAGGGTGGGAAATGGAAATTCTAATCTACTATGCATGGAAAAATAAAGTTTTCAAGAGAATTAGTATTTCAGGAATCGTCCATGCACTGGCAATCCCTGTACTTCACCACTCATATTCTGCAGGTAATAGGAATCTTGACCACATTTACCAGTGATGATAAATGGGCCTATCCATAATACCTCAAATTTACCATGTTTTCCTTTGTCCTATCCTCTGGCATTCCACATTAGAACCATGTCATCCGCCTTGAATTTTCTTTCCTTAGTCCTTTTATCAAATAGGTATTTCATCTTTTCATTTTGCTCCTGAGCTTGGGACCTTATTTCATCCAATTTAGCCAATTGTTTCATCCTCTTCCATAGGTTCAAGAATGTCTATATCTTCTTGAAGGATAAATCTATAAACTGGCAAGAGATTAAGTATAGGAAGCCTAGCTTGTGCACTGTATACTAGTTCAAATGGGGATTTTTCTGTACTCTTCTTTATAGTAACCCTATCTGCCCACAAAGCCATCTTTAGTTTTGAATCCCATGCCTTCTTGTTATTTTATAACATCCTCTTAATTATTTTTAGGATGCTTTTGTTGCTTGACTCTGCCTACCCATTTACCTGAGGATGATATGGGGGGGCATATTAAATTGTTATGCCATAAGATTCACAAAATGTTTTGAATTCATCTGATCTGAAGAACATGCCATTGTCTGTAATGAGTCTCATAGGGACTCCAAATCTAGTGATGATATTTTCTAATAGAAAATTTACCACCACTTTACTAGTGGCTTGTCTAGTTGGAATTGCTTCTATCCATTTTGTAAAATAATCTATAGTTACCAGGATCCATTTGTATCCACCACTGGATCTTTCTACAATCTCCCCTAAAATTCAATTTCCCATTGGTGAAATAGAGCTTCAACTTGCATTGGTCTTAATGGTAAGGCTCCTCGGTAGTTTAATTTGCCAGAGAAATTTTGACGGGCTTCACATTTTCTCACATATCTGTGGGCATCCTTAAAGACGTCAGGCCAGTAGTATCTTGCTCTCATTATCTTATGGGCAGTAGTCTTTGCTGAGAAGTACCCACACACACCTTTATTCATTGCTTGTAACATCTTCTTAGCTTGTGTTTTATCCAGGCATAAAAGTAAAATACCATCTCTATTTTTCCAATATAGATCTCCATCCATGAAGACATATTTTGATGCAACAATTTTCAAAGTTCTTCTTTGATTGTCATTCAGGCCTTGAGGACACTTCATGTTCTTAAGATAATATATTACATTGGTGTACCAAGGTGTATGCTCAATGCTTGCAATAATGTTATCTTCATCTTGTATGTTGCAAACTTATGCAGCCTCCAAGTTTGATTCAGCCATCAACTTGGCCAAACCCTGACCTCTTACAAGCCTGGTGATTTGGATGTAGATGTTAAATTCTTGGACTCTATTGATCCATGTACATCTCCGTCTCGTGACTTCATTTTGGATAAAACATCCTTCACAGTAGCATATGGTACATAGGCTATTACATGGGCTCCAACTAAATAAGGCCTAAATGCCTTTACTGCTTTTATTGGGGCATAGGTTTGTTTATTGGTAATGTCATATTTCAACTCTACCCCCAGAAGTGATTTACTAAAAAATGAGATGGGTTGTTCATATCCTTCTTTATTTTTCTATAGCATTACAATTGCCACTATATGAAAAGATGCAAAAGAGAATATTTGGAATGGCTTATCAAAATCTGGAGATTTCAATACAGGAGCCTCTTTAATAGCTTTCTTAATGGACATAAATGCATCAGTGGCCTCCTTAATCCAATCTATTTTTGCACCCTTTTTCAACATTCTTAAATTAGCTTAACTATTTCTGTAAAGTTGGGAACAAAAATCCTGACAAAATTTATTTGTCCAAAGAAAGACTGAATAGCTTTTAGAGTTTTGGAATAGGAATTTTATCAATAGCCTCTACTCTTTTAGGATCAATCCTTATACCATGCTTTGAGACTATGTCCTAGCAGTTTACCCTCTATCACAACAAAAAGGCATTTCTTTGTGTTTAGGGAAATACAATATTCTAATGCTCTAATGAAAATCTTTTCCAGATGTTCACAATGACCTTTTGCCTTTTTAGAATATGTTGTAAGATCATCCTGATAGACCACCATTATTGTGTTAATTAGATTAGCAAAGGCTACATCCATGGCCCTTTGAAATGTTGCCCCAGCATTTGTGAGGCCAAAAGGCATTCTCACATAGACATAGGTACCTGGTGTAGGGGCACCCCTTCATCAAGTTAATTAGAAGCTTAAAGTCTTGATAGGTTGTTATGCATTTACTATGTAATAAGGTCTATTTGACCAACGCTTGCTATTTTTAGTTTGTTTCTATTGTTAGGACACCTGTCGATCTTGACAGGATGTTAGTTAGTTATGAGTTAGTTAGTTAGTTGTGTCTCCCAGCCGCCTGGAATTGTCTCGCAGCCGCTGGGAATCATGTCAGTACTACTCTCTAGGGGTTATTAAATAACCTAAGTTCTAATCGATTGATATATAGAGATGCAGATATAGAGAGAGATATAGATCAAAAAGGAGAAATTAGACAGAGCAGAGATTGTGAATTTGAGTTGTATTGTGAAAACAGACATTTGTATTCATCCCCAGAGAAATAAAGAAGATCCTATTTTGCATTTGAATTGCATCTGTGTAGTCAATTTTTTATTTACGATCGATATGGAATTTTTCCATTCCACTGGTTGATTAATCTGTAATCAGTGGAATGGCTGTACATAGTAGATTAGATTTTGTTTTTTTGCATTTTTCTGTTTGTGCGAGTTTTGTAGTTACAGGATTGATCGACAGCATGCTGGAATGAATCCTAGCATCCGTATGTGCTAGCCTGACGAAGTGTAAAAGTTTGTTTGTTTATGAGAGAAGTAGTTTTGCGAAATTGTGAGGGTTTCGGCAGATCCCACTGGTGAAGTTTGAAGTGTTAAGTTTCTATGATTGAACCATTTTAATGGTTCAACAGTTCGCTAGTTTAGCAGAAGCTGGGTGTGGCATCGGTGTGAAGATCACCATCGGGTGAAGAGTATCAGCTCCACCAATGACTTAAATTGGGCCATAGTCTTTTGTTTGAACCGATTTGAAAGTTCAAGAGTTCACTATTTCAACGGCATTTTGAAGCTAAGTGATCAACATGATAAGTTTGGCGGAGAAAACCTTTTGGTTGTGTTGGTGCCTGAATTGACTGTCAGTTAATTTAGCAATTTTCATGCAGGCACCTTCCCAAAAATCCCAAAAAATTTAAGTTTTGGGGCCCCTCAGTGTTTTTCAGCGTTTGCATCTTAGTTCAACGGAGGTGGTCTTCGTGTTTTCTCCATCGGCATGAGTTCATTTTTGTGTCTTCGACATTTCGGTTTGGACGTGAACCCCTTTTTTGAAAGTTCATTTTCTCAACGGTTCAAGGTTCAATGGTTTAATGCTTTGTGATTTGGTCTCGGCGAAGTATTTTGCTGATGGAGTATTGAATTTCTTGTTTGAACCTCGCCATTGAACCATCGGGTTGAACTGGTTCATCGGTTCAATGGGTTCGTGGGGTTGCATTTTGTGCTACTGACAGAGGAACTATTGGGGTGTCATCGGCGTGAGTCTGACCGATGGAGGAGCAGTGTGTAGCTGGCGAAGATGTCGTCGGTGTGACCTTTGAGATTGGCAGGAAACTTTTTGGATGCTCCGATGGTGTGTGTTACACCGACGGAAGGGCGGAAGCCAGGGTCTATCGGCGTGAGTTGTATTGTCGGGTGAACTGTGGAATGGTTGGCCAATAGACTAATCTCTGGCCAATGAGGGGGAGTGTGGTGTAGCGATCGGCCAGACTATGGAGATCAGTGAGAGATTTTTCGAGTTGGCCGATGGTAGTGGTCTTGGCGATGGGCTTTTGGAGAAGGAGCGTGTGTCGAGCGTGGCAAAAGCGCTAGACACCTATCATGCTCACGGCCATGCTTTTAAACTACTGAAGGAATCTCCGCACCATGCATGTGGGATTATTCCCCTGTATAATTTGAACCTGCGGAGAAGTGCATTTTGGCGAGAATTTCTCTTTTGAGTGTAGCGACGGTTTCCAGGTGAAACACAGGTGGTTGAGCCATCAATGGTGACAGTGCAGGGGTATGGACAATGGGACAAGTGATCAGGCTGCCTGATTTTTAGCATGAAGACTTCCAAATGGCGGCGCAAGGCTCAAGGCCTCCTTTATCTGCTGCATTGATGACTTCTGAGTGCCATTCTTTCTGATGGATGTATCTGGCAGATTTTTGAATTTTGGCCATGTAATTAATGCTGAGTACGCTTCCCTCTGGCTGTTTTTAAGCAGGAAGTGTTACTCATTTTAGTTGTTGGATGTTTTTTGGTCTTTCTGCTCTGACTCTAAACATAAGGTGTTCACATTTTGAAAGGCATTTTTTGCTACAGATTCGGTCCTTGGTCTGGTGTACTAATCTATCTTGTCTTGTAAATGATAATTTTCTCTGTGATGGCCTTCTATGCAGATTGATTTTAAATGAAAAACACCTGTGTGTGTATTGTTTCTGATTGTCTCCTGTATGTCATTTGTTTTCCTTTCAAACAAGGTTGTCAAGGGCTTCCAAGTTTTTCAGTATATGCATACTGTGTGTCTGATTTATTGCATCTACTCAAGGAGTGGTTAAATAGGCTTTTGATCAGATACAAAGGGAAATAGATTGCATCATAGGATCTGTTAAGTATGATCATTAGTAATACTCTTTCTTGGACATGTTGTTGTTAGGCAGTAGCATTCTTCTTAGGTCCTCTAGATATGAATTAGTGTTGTCATGGGGAGACATTTACATTCTTAGATATGACTCTGCTGCCTAGATAAGGCACTGGTTTGGGAATCTGTCTGTTCAATGGGTCTAGGAAGGTCCCATAACTCCAAACATCATTTCAAACCCTTTCATCCTTCCATCTGTTAGTTGTAGGATTAGGAGTAGGAAACCCCTGCATGCTCTCATCCCTAACCAGACACATGTCCAAGAATGCTGCCAACCTTGTGATTTGTTACACAAATCTTGGTCCTTACATGAGAGTATTCTGCCTGTTGCTGTCAAGTTATATCTTTCTGTCATTGAGCTAGTCAAGGTCATATTTTTATTAAATAGGGACACCCCCCTTGGTGCGGAAAAACCAGAAGTGAAGGGGAGGAGCTCACGCAACCTCCTGTATTCAGTTGGCTGAATCTGCCTGTGCATTAGAACTGGCAAACCCTAATGCTGATTCAGAAGAAAAACCCAACAGGTTGAACCCTTGAACTGGTTCAACGGTTCAACCGTGTTTTGATTCAGAGATCCAGTGGAACAATGAAGGTGGTAAAGATTAATAGCGATCGTTGAACCACCCATTGAACCGGTTCAATGGTTCAACGAGCCGGCGAGTTCAACGACAGGCGCGGTTCAACGGCTCACCAAGGCTTGAAGGTTCAGCGAGCCGATAGTTTAGCAGTTCAATGGAGGTCGTAGATTCAACAGCCTATAGTGCATGCCGATAGCATTTGATATAATAAAATATTTGGTGCAGGGGTATAGTGACTCAATTACAGTCACAGCCGCATTTCAGACTGGTTTCATCAAATTCTGCTGCGCGCTCTATGTCATAGTGGTATCAGAGCGAAGGAGTATCTTTTGGGAAGATAAGAAGATAGAATGTCAGATGAAGAGGGATCATCAGAGCTCCCAGCAAGGATGACCAATGCTAAGTTGGCTGTCTTGGTAAAGAAGCAGATTGCAGAGAGCAAAGCAGTGAAAGCTCAAAAATCAAGCTTTGAAAGATGAGTTGGAGAAATTGAGGGACACAGTAAGTTCTGGTAAAGAAGATGATAGGGAAGAAGAGGAAATCCCTAGGCGGGAAGAGATAGAGGTTCCTGCAGACCAGAGACCCTTATTGAATGCCCTCAAATCCATGGAGAGGAGAACCATGGATGTGAAACTAGATTTACCAGTGTTTACAAGAAAGATGGATCCTGATTCAGTGATGGAGTGGATAGACTCCTTGAATAATTTCTTCAAAATAAAAGAAATACCAGAGCATCAAAAGGTAAAGATGGCATAGTCCAAAATGAAAGAGGCTGCATTGACTTGGTGGAATTTCATCCAAGATGATAGAGTGAAGGAAGGAAAGAACAGAGTTGCTACTTGGAAGAAAATGGTGGCTTTAGTGAAGGAAGCCTATGTTCCATTGGATTACAACATCCAATTGCATAAGAGGAGGCAAAGCTTGAAGTAGAAAGAGTTAGATGTTAGCTCATATACTGAAGAATTCATGAAACTCTATGTCAAGGCAAAGGTAAAGGAAAATGAGGAAGAGAGGGTAGCAAGATATCTCAATGGGTTGAGACTTGCCATCCAAGAATATTTAAATCTGCATAGTCCAAATATAGTTCAGAAGTGCTATCAATTGGCACTGAAGGTAGAAGAGAAGTTAAAGAGAAGACAAGAGTAGAACAACAAAGGAAGAGGAAGACAACAAAGAGGTGGAAGAAGTCCTTTCAGAGGCAAAGGCAATGGATTTGGATATCACAGAGAATCCAATCAGGAAACAGCAAAGGAGACAGCAGTCAAATTCAAAAAGGAAATTACAATCAGCAAGGAAACTTTAGAGGCAGAAGACCACCATTCAGAGGAAGATCTTAGGGTAGAGGATCTATTAGATGTTACAATTGCAATCAAGAAGGTCATATAGCCAGCAGATGTCCAGAGAAAGCATCAAGTTCAATGGGAGAAAGAAGAACAAATCTGATACAAGAATCTGATAGGTCAAAGTATGACTAGCTCAAACACTGGCCAAAGTGTAAGAGCTCCTGATAGTTATGGATATCCTGAGATAGGAGAATCTTTAATGATTAGAAGAGAAATGACCACCATAAAGGTGCCTAACAGAGAACCCCACAAAGAAAATCTCTTTTCAAAACTACTTGCAAAGTAGGAGGAAAGGTATGTAGAGTTTGATTGACTCTGGATCTACTGAAAATTTGTGTCTATTGAAATGGTAGAAAAGCTGAAACTTAGGAGATTGCCACATCCTTACCCATATAAGATTTCATGGCTCACTCAAGGTCAGCAAACAGTTGTAGAAGAGCAGCTTGGGTAGAGTTTCAAATTGGAACATATAAGGATAGATTATTGTTTGACATAGCTCAGATGGACACTTGTCATCTCCTATTTGGAAGACCATGGCAATATGACTTAGGAGCACAACATGATGGAGTTAGAAATACATATTCAATCACTAAGGATAGTAAGGTGATAGAGTTACTACCATTGATGGAGAAGGAGGCAGAGTCAAAGGGGAAAGAAGCCAAGGTAATGCTGGTAGAAGGTAAACAGTTCATGAAATAAATAGTAGAAGAGGGTACAGTTGCATATGCCCTAATTCCATGCCTGAAAGTAAATAAAGAACAGCAGCAAGAAATCAAGGGAGAGAAGTGACAGAGGTTCATAGATCCTGCTGTCCAAGAGTTGTTGGATAAAACAAAGGCATCATCTCTGATGGAATGCCAAGATCCCTACCACCTGTAAGGGATATCAACCATTGCATAGATCTGATCCCAGGATCTACACTTCCAAACAAAGTAGCATACAAGCTTACCCCAAAATAGAATGCAGAAGTAGCAAGACAGATTGAAGAATTGTTGGACATAGGCCTAATTGGCAAGAGTTTAAGTCCATGTGCAGTACCAGCTGTACTAGCACCAAAGAAGGAAGGCACTTAGAGGCTTTGCACTGATTCAAGGGCTATTAACAAGATCACAATCAGGTATAGGTTCCCAATACCTAGGATAGAAGATTTTCTTGATTGTTTAGGAGGTGCTAAGTATTGTCACAAAAATAGATTTGAAGAGTGGTTATCATCAGATCAGGATTAGGCCAGGAGATGAGTTGAAAACAACATTTAAAACAAATGAGGGGTTGTATGAGTGGAAGGTCATGCCTTTTGGTTTGTCCAACGCCCCCAGTACTTTTATGAGACTGATGAATGAGGTCTTGAGAGAATTCATAGGCAAGTTTGTCATAGTATATCTAGATGACATTCTGATTTCAGTAATACAAGGGAAGAGCATCTCAGACATATCGACTTGGTCCTCAAAAGGTTACATGAAGAACAACTCATGATCAACTTAGAGAAGTGTTTGTTTATGTAGGAAGAGATTCACCTATTTGGGTTTTGTCATTTCACAAGGTAAACTAAAAATGGATAAGGAGAAGGTAAGTGCCATATTGTCTTGGCCAACTCCTAGAACAACGAATGATGTCAGAAGTTTCCATGGGTTAACAACCTTCTATAGGAAGTTTATAAGAGGGTTTAGTCATATCTGTGCACCCATGCTTGAAACCATTAAAGGAGGACAGAAGTGCAGGTTTACTTGGACCACAGAAGTAGATGATTCATTTGAAACACTGAAGAAGAAGGTGGCATAGCAACCAGTCCTTACACTTCCTGATTTCAACAAAATTCTTCAGGTAGAATGTGATGCAAGTCACATGGCAATTGGTGCAGTACTCAGTCAAGAAGGTAGGCCTATTGCATTTTTCAGTGAGAAGTTAAATGATGCAAAGAAGAGGTATTCATCATATGATTTAGAGATGTATGTTCTAGTCCAGTCACTCAAGAAGTGGAGACATTACTTAATGCCAAAGGAATTCATAGTATTTACAGATAATTAGGCTCTTAGTTTCATTAATAGTCAAAAGAAGCTGAATCACAGACATATGAAATGGGTAGAAACTTTGCAAGCTTTTACTTACACACTTAAGCACAAGAAAGGGGTAAAGAACAAGGTAGCAGATGCTTTGAGCAGAAGAGCTCTAACTATAAATCAGATTCAACTAGAAAGTGTTGGTATTGATTCCTTGAAGACTATTTATGATGCTGATGAAGACTTTGGAGAGATATATCAAGTGTGTCTTTCTTTTGGAGACAAATATCATACTGAATTTTCTGAATTTCTAGATCCAGGATGGATTGTTGTTCAAAGGTGTACAATTGTGTATTCCAAGGTGTTTTATGAGGCTGAACATCATTAGGGAAAAGCATTGTAGAGCTATGGCAGGACATTTTGGTTTAGATAAGACTCTGGAACTGGTAAAGAGACATTACTATTGGCCAAAATTGCAATAAGATGTAAGAAAATTTGTGGAGACATGTGTGATATGTCAGAAAGCGAAAGGAAGATCAACTAATGCAGGTTTATATCAACCATTGCCCATTCCTTCTAGGCCATGGGAAGGCATAAGTATGGATTTTGTATTGGGTTTACCCAGAACAAGAAAAGGTTATGACAGTGTTTTTGTGGTAGTAGATAGATTCAGTAAAATGGCGCATTTCTTGCCGTGCAAAACTACTTGTGATGCTTCATATGTTGCAAATTTGTTTTTCAAGGAAATAGTGCAGATACATGGATTGCCATTGAGTATAGTGTCAGATAGGGATGTGAAATTCATTGGTCATTTTTGGAGGACTCTTTGGAAGAAGCTTAACACAAATTTATCTTTCTCATCAGCATATCATCCTCAGACAGATGGACAGACTAAAGTGGTTAACCGTTCATTAGGAAATCTGCTCAGATGTTTAACCAAACAACATGGAGAGAAGTGGGATAGCATCCTACCACAGGCAAAATTTTCTTATAATGATACCATCAATAGGAGTACAGGGAAATCACCTTTTCAAGTGGTGTATGGTATGCATCCAAGAGGTATTTTGGAATTACAAAATCTACCTACAGGAGACTCAATTAGTGCAGATGGAGAAGCTTTTGCAGCAGCCATAAAAGAGATGCATGATCAAGTCAAGAACCAACTCCAGCAAACCACAATGAAATATAAAGAATATGCTGATAAGAAAAAGAGAGATGTACAGTTTGATGTTGGAGATTTGGTATGGGTTTATCTGAAAAAGGAAAGACTCCCAAAAGGAAAACATACTAAGCTAATGTAGAGGAAGATTGGACCATGTCAGATTTTGAAGAAATGTGGACAAAATGCTTATGAGATCCAACTTCCTCCTGATCTTGGATTGTCACCCATATTTAATGTAAGTGATTTAACTCCATACAAACATAATGCAGATATGGAATAGGCAACATTACAGGATACAACAGATGATGAAATCCCTAAACATGATCCACCCAACTTGCAGAAGATTTTAGATTCCAGAATGGTAAAGCAGACCAAGAACAAAGAATATATAGAATATTTGGTGGCTTGGTAGGGAAAACCTGATTCAGAGGCAGTTTGGATGTTCGACGAACAAATCAAGAAACATGGAGCAGACTTACACACTCTGATCTCAAGTGGGCTTGAGATCTCTTCTCTCGGGGAGTATGGTGCAGGGGCACCCCTTCATCAAGTTAATTAGAAGCCTAAAGTCTTGATAGGTTGTTATGCATTTACTATGTAATAAGGTCTATTTGACCAACACTTGCTATTTTTAGTTTGTTTCTGTTGTTAGGACACCTGTCGATCTTGACAGGCTGTTAGTTATGAGTTTGTTAGTTAGTTGTGTCTCCCAGCCGCCTAGAATTGTCTCGCAGCCACTGGGAATCCTGTCAGTACTACTCTCTAGGGATTATTAAATAACCTAAGTTCTGATCGATTGATATATAGAGATGCAGATATAGAGAGAGATATAGATCAAAAAGGAGAAATTAGATAGAGTAGAGATTGTGAATTTGAGTTGTACTGTGAAAACAGACATTTGTATTCATCCTTAGAGAAATAAAGAAGATCCTATTTTGCATTTGAATTGCATCTGTGTAGTCAATTTTTTATTTACGGTCAATATGGAATTTTTCCATTCCACCAGTTGATTACTCTGTAATCGGTGGAATGGCTGTACATAGTAGATTAGATTTTGTTTTTGCATTTTTCTGTTTGTGCGAGTTTTGCAGTTACAGGATTGATCGAAAGCATGGTGGAATGAATCCTAACATCCGTATGTGCTAGGCTGACGAAGTGTAAAAGTTTGTTTGTTTATGAGAGAAGTAGTTCTGCAAAATCATGAGGGTTTCGACAGATCCCACTGGTGAAGTTCGAAGTGTTAAGTTTTTGTGATTGAACCATTTTAATGGTTCAATGGTTTGCTAATTTAGCAGAAGCTGGGTGTGGCATCGGTGTGAAGATCACCATCAGACGAAGAGTATCAGCTCCGCCAATAACTTAAATTGGGCCATAGTCTTTTGTTTGAACCGATTTCGAAAGTTCAAGAGTTCACTACTTCAACGGCGTTTTGAAGCTAAGTGATCAACATGATAAGTTTGGCAGAGAAAACCTTTTGGTTGAACCCTTGAACTGGTTCAATGGTTCAACCGTGTTTTGATTCGGAGATCCAGCGAAACGACGAAGGTGGTAAAGATTAATAGCGATCGTTGAACCACCCATTGAACCAATTCAACGGTTCAATGGTTCAATGAGCCAGCGAGTTCAACGACGGGCGCGGTTCAACGACTCACCAAGGCTCGAAGGTTCAGCGAGCTGATAGTTCAGCGATTCAATGGAGGTCGTGGATTCAACAGCCTGTAGTGCGTGCTGATAGCATTTGATACAATAAAATATTCGATGCAGGGGTATAGTGACTCAATTATAGTCACAGCCGTATTTCAGACCAGTTCCATCAAATTTCGTTGCGCGCTCTGCATCAATACCCCAAGGTGTTGTAAAAGCAATCTTATACTGTTCTGATTCCTTAACCTTTACTTGGTTGTACCCAGAGAAGCCATCCATCATGGACAACAGTTCACATCCTGTCACTTGTTGTAACATTGCCTCCATGTTTGGAAGAGAATAGTTATCTTTTAGTGATGAGATGTTTAAATTCCTGAAATCTACGCACAATCTTATATCATTATTCTTTTTTCTTACAGGTACCAAGTTTGATACCCAAGAGGAGTGTCTAATTGGTTTGATAATACCTCCTCTAAAATTCATGAGTTCTTCTTGCATTTTAAGTGCCAATGTAGGATTTATAGGTTTTTGCCTTTGTCTAAATGGTTTGGCATCAGGTTTCACTAGTATTTCATGTTGGAATAAGTCTTCTCTATATGCCTTTAAATCATCATATGACCAAGCAAACATGTGTTTATATCTTCTAAGCATGGCTATAAGCATTTCTCTAATTTTAGGGCTAATCCTTTTCCCAATGTAGACCTTTTTAGGAGCTATCTCTATTCCAATATTAATCTCCTCAACATCCTTAAGATTGACTGGTGTATGTTTGAGATTATATCTATCTTGTCCATCATACACTCTTTCTAGTGCCACAAGGCCTTTAGGTATTTTGTTTATTTTGAGTTGCACCACTTCTTGCCCAAAAAGAGTTTCCTTGCCATCCACCTCTTCCACGAATGCATTGAAATCTATTTCTTGGGATTCATATTGGTTTATACAACTAAGGAACTTAATTAGATCCTCGTCATCATTAAATACTTGCCACTTATAAATATTATCAGGGATTGCAGGCCTAGTCTTGAATTCCACTTCTGTTATTCCTAATAATGTAATATCATCTCTCTTCAAGGCCACATTTGCTAAAAAATATGCCATTATGTTTTTGGATATTTCTATCCAGTCTATGGAAAATGCATCAAAAAGTTCAACGGTGTCCCAAACGACATTTTTGTACTACTTTAACCTTTTGTTCTTTGATGAATATTTTGCCTTGATCTGTGAGATAATTAATTCAGAGTCTCCATATACTGCTAATAGTTTGATTCCATGCCTTAGAGCAATGTTCAATCCCAATAGCAATGCCTCATATTTTTCAATATTGTTAATGCATTCAAAGGTCAACAAAAATGAATACTTGACCGTCTTGCCTATTGGCGAGATGAATACTACTCCTGCCCCATTCCCTCCTTTACTACATGCACCATCAAAATACATTCGCCATACACCATGTTCATCTAATTGAGCCTCTCTTTTAATTGGTTCTATGTTTTGTAGCTCAGGTTGTGACTTTTCAATCCTAAAACTCCCAAGATCTACATCACAAAAACAATTCATCTGGTTTGGATCCAAACATTCTATTATATTTTCATATCTTGGCTCTCTACACAACTTGACTTATTTCCCATTTACTGGTATTGTCACATATGATAGGTCTAGTTGGACATTTCCTCCTACTGCAGTAGTCCATTGTCTGGATAACAACATTCCATAGTATGGTGGAGTATCTACTACAATAATATCAGTTCGATAAGTGGCTTCGGGACATGAGGCCAATTTCAATTCCACATCATTTATGACTCCAACAACAGGGATGGACCTATTATCCATTGCATAGCATTTACCATATGTTGTGTCCACCCACAATCCTGATTCTTTCATGATAACTATTGGCATAATATTTATTGCAGCTCCAGAATCAATCATACAATTTCTTACCAGTTTGTTGTTGATCAATAGCATTATATAGAATAGATCCACCCGGGAAGGATTCTTTGTTATGGCATCACCAAGATAAATTTTAGGAGTTCTCATAACCTCTTGTCCAAGATTGTTTACTTTGTCTTCTAGCCCATCTTTGTTTTTGTTTTGATTTTGCTGTTGAATTGGTATATTAGAAATCAATTTCAAAGTACTATCTCTGTATTCATCTATCTTCATCATTTCAAGTAATGGCATTGACATCTCTATTTGAGACAATGCTTGTGTTATGTCAAATGAAGGAGTAATGTTGATTTGCTCTATTTTTTCTTTATTTGAGCCTTTCTCTCAGATTGTTGCTTACTGCTATCCTTTGTCTTATTTTGCTCACCCTTTAATATTTCCTTATTTGTATTTTTTTGAATTTCTCCCTATTTTTGGTTATCCAAGGTACCCTTCTTATGATTTGGTTCTTTAATGAACAAGCCTCTGGGTGTTCCTTGGTCTGCATTTACAGTTCTATTCCTCATATTGTAATTAGTTCTGGCCTGAGCCACAACAGCAATTGTAAGAGCTCTTTTCTCTTCCTTAGTGGGCTTCCTTAACTGGAACTGCGGGGCTATGTTGGGTATGTAAGTGGTTCCTTCATTATTATCTTCTTGATCAGAGAACATTTCTTGTTGACCCATGTTAACATTGTACCTTTGGTTGCTGACATCATATTCAAACCCATCTTCTTCAAAGGATGAGTATTCTTCATCAATTTGGTGAGGTCTCATTCCCAACATGTTTATAGTATGATCATCCATGTCTTGATCATAAGATATTTCATTTTCTTGTAATGATTGGGCCACCACACATTATTCAGGTGGATGTGGTAGGTTGCATGCCATGTAGGAGTCCAGGACAACACTGAGAGGGGGGGTGAATCAGTGTTGTATTAGTTTTCAAATCTTTTACAACTTTTTGTAAACTTTATCTTACAGGACAAATAGAGAGGAATACATTAATGATTTGTTGAGCTCATATGCACAAGACTAATAATGAAGGATGTGAACAAAACTTAATAAGCAAAGCACTAATATACACACATACAGATGAAGACAACATGAAACATGACACATGCTTTTCACGAGTGGAAAACCCTTCTAGGGTAGAAAAACTACTCAAAACTGCCTCACTGGCTTAAGCAAAAACCTCATTGGTTACAATGTTTAGAAGCACCAACTTCAAGGAGCACCAACCCCTGATACATACTCAGATTAAAAACCAAGAATTTAGAGGGTTTCTCTGTTTCAATACAAATCACTTCTTCTTTCACATGTGTCTGTCATATCACCATACTTCTCATCAACTCAAATCACATACAAAACTTATTTGAATTTTCTCTTCAAGAGGATATTTAAAATATATTCAACCCTGTATGATGATCCACACAACAACTCTCTTCAGCTCAATTTTCATTTTCCTATAGACATCTGATGACCTTGTCATTCTCTGTATTTACCCCTGCAAAACATGATCTCATACATACAAAAATCATCTGATTATATTTGCAAACTCTTCATCTCTCTGCTCATCTTCTTCTCTCTGTCAAAACATGATCTTACATACACAATGACACACACCCATCAATTTGGAACCTACAAAAATAAATCATATAAAACTTCTTCAAAATCCTTCCTATTCCTCTTCCATCTGATCACACAACATCTGCAATAAAATCATAAACAAAAAGACTCTTGGAATTCTTCTCCTCTACATATCTTCAATCTGAAAACAAATTGTTCTCATAAAATAACTTCTTCAATAAAATCTTCAAACTCTTTATCTTCTCCAAAGATAACTATTCATTTTCACCTGCAAAAACATTTTCATCTTCTCCAAAAAAAATCATCTCAAAAAAATCTTCAATCAATTTTTGGATTTACTTTTCATGTATAGGAGAATAGAAAAAGAAAGGCATGAAAAGCCTATAAAATTCACTTAAAATAAAATCTTACACTTTACTCATATTTAGAAAAATACAAAAACTTCCTTCTTTAACTTCTCTGCCCTGAAAGCTAGAGATTAGAATGGGATCCTTTTTATTTAAAAAATTCTTTTAAATCCTCCACTGCCACTTAATAGCTAAAAATAGCTTTAGAAAAAACACTTTATCTGCAGTTTGAAAGCTTTTGACATTTAAGAGCACATCAAATGTAATACATAGTGTCAGGTCATAGTTTAAATTATAGTCTTTGATTTGAACATGCGTGCTCAAGAAACTTTTAAATCTGACCAATGATCTTTTATTGCTGCCCAAAGAGTTCATATGATGACCGATGTAGTATGTAACCCAAGGTCGAGGGGGCCGGTTGAGAGATGTGTTAGAACCCCTTTAGTAAGTCACCTTAAGTGACTTTACCTACTATAGTAGGTCAGTAGCACAATATAACATAAAGTGCAAAACATATATGACAGGCAGGATAAAGGTTTTAAAGCCATTTGATTTAGAGATAAGTTTTGAACATAAGAAGCTTAGGATCTATTTAGGTATCCCAAAAATTCAAACCCTGATTTCATCTCTGAGATAGCAGATAAAAAGATCAAATATCAACACACAATCCTATCACAATAATGATCCACTTATAAACTCTTGTTCACCTTGTATGATATATTGCATACTAAAAACATCATGTTCTCTACTTGATATATCACCAACCATGTTTAAGCATCATTGAGTCAAAGTATCATAATACCAAATATGAACCAAACACACATCATACCTTGAACAAGACATCAATTTAACTGTCTCTGAGACTTGACACCAGCAATACCAATCTTTCCCTTGTATAACAGGAACAAGTCTTTTCATTCTCAATACATATGTGAAGCCCATAATATACATTAGTCAGTAAATAACCACTTCACTCCTGATCAAGAAAACAACTCCATTCTGCCAACGAAACCAAGACACACAGACCACCAAGAAGCATTAGTATCCATCCTGAACATCACCTTATGAATAATGATCTTCATAACTTGATATGAAACCTCATTTGATATCATGATCATAGAATGACCATTGACATTGAGTAACATGAGAATAATCTGCATGAGTATCTGAAGGACATCCAAACATGAAAACATACAATATCTCATGTGAAACATCATGACACCACCAAACACCTTTTGACATTATCCTCAAACCATCTTCTTTATGTGAACCTTCTTGTTGAAGCATGAAGAATAAATCAACAAATGATGTGATCAAGTTGATCAAACAAGTCATGTCGTAAACACTAAACATCAAGACTATGAGTATGAGAAAACATTCCATATTTGCATCATCATCAACTCAACACCTTTTTGACATCAATGACAATCTACTTTCATCATGCCAAGCACCATGGATTATTTTCTACCACGTGTCCCTTGTCTCTTTAAGGGATCAGGGGTGTCTTCACCATAGTTCTATTTTGTTTGTTCTCCACAGGTCTCCCATCCTTCCAATTTGTGTTGTAAGGCATATCATGTAGTCTAGGCCTTTCATTCCTATAATAATTTGCTTGCCTAGTCTGATGGTTGTTAGGATTTTGTGGGGTTCTGATATTTTCCCTTTTGCCAAGTTTTTGAGTAGCTCTTCTATTGTTTTCAATATTCACAGTGGCCTTTTGAGCTTCTGCAAGGGTCATAGGGGCTCTATTTTGGAGTTCATACCTAGTTTTGGGGTTAAAGGCCTTGAGATATAGGGCCAGGGCCATACCATCAGGAGGTTTCATTTCAAATGACATTTTATGGTATAGTTTTGAAAACCTTTGGTTGAAATCCACTATTGACTCATTGTAATTCTTTTGAATGCTTGTCAATTCATGTATAGAAAAATTTGGATCAGAATGACTCCCATACTGCTCTTTGAACTAATCTTTAAAGTCTTCAAAAGAATTTATTGAGACATCAGGCAAATTCTTATACCAATCCCTAGCATCTTCGATCAGAGAGCATAAATAATTTCATGAGAACATCTTCATATTGTACTTATATCTATCCATAATTTTTTCAAAATTTCTGATATGTTCATCTGTTGCAATAGCATTATTTCCAGAAAATGTTGGGATTGCATTTCTCAAGTCATTATCAATAGGATCAGGACATATTTGATACCCAGACAAATCCAGCTGTCTGTATCTATTTATATTGAGGGGTCCTTGTAAGTTTTGGTTTGGCTGGTATTGTTGGTGGTGATTGTGAGGTGGATGTTGTTGCACATTATGGTGTGGATTCATATTTGCATTTTGCTAGAGAGGTGGAACATGCTGCTGACCACGAGGTGGATAGGTATTATCCATATGTTGGGAAGCAATATGAACATTATGTGTTCTTGGGTTTCGTGGTGGAATGTTCTGCTACACATAGCCAGTATTACTTGGATTATGTGGTGCTTTTGAAGTATTTGAACCACTTGTATTCTAATGTGATCCTTGTGGATTGTTTGTAAGAACATGCCCACTTTGCTTATGGGGAGGTACATACTTTGAGCTATTTGTTGTATTTCTAGACTTTATTTGCTATATTTCTTGTTTTATTCATTCCTCCTCTTCCTTTAGTTTGGCTAGCCTAAGTTCTTCCTGTAAACTTTGTAATTCTTGTTGCACCTCATTAGCATTTCTTGTGTCCTTTTGTAGACTACCTTGAGTTTCTGTGGACTCCATAGACTCATTTTGAAATCCCCCACCCTGCTACAGTGACATTTTATAATCATATTCTACCTGCTTTTGTATCCTTTCCCATTCAAGTTGTGCCTCAAACTCAAGCTATTTTTGAGGGTCAGTTCTGTATTGGTCTAGAATATCACCAAATTTGTTTTGATCAGACTGTGCATGATAACTTTTAGATTGGAATTCTTCATGAAACTCTGATTCATGCAGGGGAGTGAAACTGTTATGTGTTAGTAAGGGTTGTTCTGATGCATTTTCCTGAGTATTCTGATTATTAGTGCGTTCAGACTAATTTGATATCCCAGTTTTGTTAGCAGGGGCCTTTAAAGGTGGGGATGGCTGCTTATCATTTGATTTTTTATCATTAGTCTTGGATCTCCTACCATCCATGTTGCAAGAGACTAAGATTGGGTGTTAGAGTCACCACCTCTCTTAAAGAGGAATGATGTTATCTTTTGAGTCTTTTCCACCAGCAAATTTATGATTCCTTTATTTCTTGACTCTATTGAGATGGTCTTGTACCAATTTTCTTTATGTTTCCCTAGTAGAGTCACCAATTTTCTTAGGTCTCAAAAATGCAGGTTGTTAACCTTAAGAGGTTGCCAAGCTCTCTTAACACTTTTGGCTAACGAAACATGGCTGATATTATTGAAAATCCTCTTCTCTTTAGGCTCTGCCAAACCTAGGCGGGTGTACCTTGATAGTTGATGCAAATTTGTATGACTTTAGTGATCTACTCGTAGTGGCATATGGATGTGAAATAGATCTAAGGCTGAGAGTTGTTCCTACTGTTAAATTTTGGAGTGTGAAAAGTTGTTATAAAGTGATTATGGCTAGTGTCTAATTCTATTGGGTTAAAGGGGTCAAGATTTGTATGATTTGCAGATTTATCTACTTGGCTTAACTCTGACTACCTAGCACCTTTTAAATGTTTACACTTTGTGTAAACATGCAATACTGTTGGTTATTAGACTCTTCTTTAAAATCCCATTGATATTTCTCCAAGTTATTGTGGTTGTCTGAAAGAAATTTAATTCTACTTTGAAGGAAACCAACTAAGATGATTTATTTAAAGGATTTTAACTCAAGGCAGAAACCAATATATGTGAATCACTTAGAAGGACTTAAATCAACTTCATGTAGAAACTAATCAAGCATACCACATAGAGACAACAAATGTGCCTTGATAAATCTAAATGATTTAAATAACTGGAAAAGACTGATATGGAGATAGTCAAACAACTCATAAGATTGAATATCAACAAAATAGTGGAACACCACAGATATATCCACTGATTTAAACCATCTTGCCCATTATAATCTTAAAATCTCATAGAAATTCTATATCTTGCTCTTGAAATATGATTAAAAGTAATAATATAGTAAATAATAATTATTCTGCAATTGATGATTTTAAACTTGGCCTTGGTTTCCTTTATATATATGGGAAGCAAACAAGCTTCAGGCCGAAACAACATGACTGCTCCTAAATTACACCTTTTCAAATAACTAACATTTGTGAAGAAGCATAATTACAAAATAGATAAAGGAAATAATATGGGCACTTGCATCGATCAAGATTTGGATCCGTTAATCATCGTAGAGGACTCATGACCGCTGGCCTGGCAAGGTCCTCCTCTCCAATGTTGTAGTATCTAATGAGTATGCTCCGTTTGTTGTTATTACTAATATCGCAAAAAATACTTGCATTACCAAAATTTTCATTACAAGTTCATTTGACCCCTTATGATGCTCTGGAGATGAACAAATTTATCTTGGCAACATGATCAATGTACTCTTGAGTCGCATAGGTTTCCGCAGAGACTATATCATCCATGACAGATTCCAGAGTGAAAATTATGGCTAAACATGTATGTGTGCTTTCTATCACTCTGTCCTCATCATTGATCTTCTCAAGAGTTGTTGGTACCAACTAAGCTAATTCATTTTTCCATATACCTTGTTCCTGTATATTGCCTTCATTATCAAAGAAACTAGGGAATGCCATATCCAGATGTTGATCCAAATCACCAAGGTCCTTTGTTAACAAAGTGTTGAACTTTTCATGCTCACTGATTAGTTCATCATATTCCTTAAACACCTGTTTATCAACACTTGTTTTGGCTCTTAGTTCCTCTCTCTTCTCCAACATCCTGAGGTAAAATCTCTTATTGTCTTGGTAGGCACTGTGTGTTCTCTTGTGCAACTCCAATACCTTATCACTCTTTCCCATCATTTTCTCAAATCTTTTCTTAATAAGTTCATAAGCCATTTGGTATTTAACAACTTTCATTTCAGTTTCCAATTGATCACTCTTCTTTTGAAAATTTTCTACCTTAATCTTCCAATAATTGGTGTCATCTCTAGCCTCCACCACTCTTTTGTCAGATTCCAAGTAAGGTGAATAACTGCCTAAAAATGATGGCAACCTATCCTTATAATTGGCAATTTCCTGCCTCAGTTTCTCATTTTCTGCTATATATGATTTATTCTTCCTCACCAATTGCTCAATTTGAGCCTTTTGTGAATTTGGCAACATTTACATTCAGGTTGGTAGTATCCATTGGGTCAGTGTCCTCAACTCTTTGCACAAAAAGATGGCCAAAAGACTTATTTGGGTCATCAATTATCAAAGGCCTTTTATTTAGTGGATATAAGGCCCATATCAAAAGGGTAGCATCATTTGGATTAAAGCATGACCTAGTAATTACTTTGTCTATTCCCTCAACACTCAACTGTATCTTCTTATCCTGATTTCTTCTAAAACTATCAAAGACAATGGATGAAGTCATATCCCATCCAGATACCAAAAAGACTCATGCCTCTTCCAACAATGCCCTTCCCTTTTATGGAGTCATACTTTCCATCTCTTTATCAATTTATGATTTGAGCTCCATTAATGCTTCATCTTGTACTGCAAGAGTGATGTTTTTCATTTTTTCCCTGGCCTGTTTGCCTTTGTACTCATACAAGAAGGTTTTGAATTCAGGGGTTTTGATAAAATCATCATCTGAACAAATTTTTTTACTTGCCATGTGTCTTATATGCTCTGATAACTCATTAGGGGCTTCCATCATCACCGTTTCTCTATCCACATGAGGCTCATAATCTCCAATTACAAGCTCAAAGCCCTGCAGACCTTCATCTCCACTTTCAAACTCTTCATCCTCGACAATGTTGGTGTCAACAAAGAAGTTGATGTCTGGTGTAGGCTGAGGGGAAAGATGGCCCAAGGGTACTTCACACTCAACTTGTGTCTCCCTAATATTCTTACCTTTCCTTTCAAAAACCCCAGGAGGAACATCCATAGTTAATTCTGATGCATGTGCAATTAACATATTCAACATTTCAACAGGATCATCAACTTCCAGAAAAGGTCCTCTATAATTGGGATTTTTGGCTATCCTCCAAGCCTTAGCTAACATTACTTTATGATACAAGTTTCTACTTTCAATTGCAGAATTTTCATCAACATTTCTAATCAGATCATCATCTATAAAGAGAGTATGCTGATATTTTTTCAACTTCTGACTCACTTTGACATGATTTATAAAATGCTCAAGGTCAAACCTCTCCCTAGCATTTTCTTTCCAAAATGATCTAATTTCTTCTTTCATACCCCTTTTTAGAAAATGCAGTAAAATCCCCAAAATGCAAGGTACCCGGCATAAAATATTGTTTATTATGATTTTTCAAATGCATAAAATTAGAATAGGCCAATTGCCTCATTATCTCTAAATATGCAATTCTATCAGGGCAAGTCTTTGGGAGCAAGAATGGTGCTCCTTCATATTCAAAAACTCTGATCTTTGTGCAATAATTGTAGGCATACCAATCACCCAGTTGTGATTGATTTTCTTATCTTTATCCATATCCTTAAGTTTGAGAAACATTTGTATAGCAGGTGACAAATTATAGTTGTTTGGATGACCTAGTAAACCATATAGTGGCTTCACAAAATATTCTTCAAAGCACAAGTAGTGTGATTTATCACATCTACTGTCCTAGAAAACTGTGCACATTTGTATGGGCTTAATGTCTCCATTTTTGTCCAAATATCTAACCTTAAGACACTCATTCCACAGACCTATGTTCTGTCCTTCATACAAAACAAGATGCATAAACAAAGAATAGTGCATAAATTTAACACCTCCCCTGTTACCTTTTGTAGCCACCAAATCATTATGGAGATCATTTGCAAGATACTCAGCATAATCTGATGGTTGAGCATCTGGGCTCTGCACATCTGTAGTCAAAACCATTGGTGCTACTTTCATGAATGTAGGGGCATCCAAGCCTAACACTTGATAGACAAAATAATAAGTGTATCAAAAATATGGCTCAAACAAGTCAATAGAATACAGGGGATCTTCCACCCCAGAAAACACTCTAAGCTGATTGTTTTCATCACAAGGCATTGAAATGGCAACCTCCACCTCTTATAATTGTTACTTAAATTGTGGTATTCATTTAGGAGGTCCCTAATCCTGAATTTCATATCGAGACTTGTATCCAATTGGAAAACCATTGATATATAATCCCTGGTGACAGGAATAAAAGCAGACCCATCCTTAATCTCAATCATATGGGTTTGAGGGTTGTAACTATTTGCCAACGCTTTGAGCAATTCCACATTTACAAACACATCATGCACCACCAATTTCCCCAAATTTAACCTCCATGGATTTGAAATAGGTTTATGTTTATATATTTTCCTGTAGTGATATATAAACATGTCATACCCTCTTATCGAGGTCCATGAATCACCTACTCCTATGTTCACATCTTCTAATTTTTTAGCATGGGGGTTCAATTGGGCATTTCTCCTAGACCTCTATCTGAAACCCAGGCATTGTTCTATCAAATCCTGGTTCAAATGTCTCTCTTCTATTTTTTGTCTCTTTTTAGGGTTCTCAGTTACGTTTTCCATTATGTTTTTGTGTTTATGCTTCAATGAACTTATGTGTATTCTGTAAATTCAGACTTGAGCTTGGGATACTTACTTGAATGAGCTTCTTCTGGTTATCAACTTGCTACCCTTAGTCACTCACCGCCTTGATTTTCCTTGACTGCTTAATGATTTCAAAAAATCCTTTTGGAGATTGGTTTTTCTATACTCAGCTCTGGTTCATTGATGGCATTTTGCGGCAAATTTCATATCAAGGCAAGAGTAATTAATTCATTTGAATGTGAGTCATTTGATTTGCCCCAAATAGTCTTGTCAATAACTCATCGGGATGATAACCTTTTCTTTCCTCGATGTTGTTTTATTCCTTTTATTTCTTTCAGGATTTCAGAATGACCCTAGATGGCGTGATATCGGTATTGCAATGTCCTCCCGAAATCTCTTTTATGAATAATCACTTTGATATTTGTTGGATGCCCTTTTACTTATTATGTCATTTTTGCCTTTTTGGGGGACTAAGAATTGACTCACTCTGACATCCCTAAGTCTCTTCAAAATATTCTCAATGTCTTTTATTCATAAATATTATCAATTTATCGGTAGGACTGGAAATCATGTCACTCCGATATGTGGGAGTCTCTTCGAAATGCTTTAGTTACTATTTATAATCATTATCGCTTTATCGGTGGGACACATGTAGGTGTCACGCCGATATACATTAGTCCCTTCGATATGTTTTTTGGTGTTTTCAGGATATCGAAGAGACCCTTAACTGACTCATTCCGATAACCCTTAGTCTCTTTGATTTTTCAGTCCCTTCAATTTTCTGATGCCAACCCGATATGCAAATGAGCTGCATGTTTGTGTCCTTTTATTGCTTCGAATTATCGAAGAGACTCCAAAATGAGTTCCCCTGATATGGTAGTTTCCCACCGATATCCTTCGTATGACTTTATTAAAGGGACCTTAGGGTCAGTCTTAACAACATAGAAGTGATTTTTCCAGTATGACTTTGGATTTTGGGTAAAGGTGACAAACCATGAATTTATTAAGGTTAAGACTTTAAGTCGAATGGATACGCTATTTTGAGTGGGAAAATTTTAAAATGGTATTTTGAGGATAATATTATGGCGGGAAATAAGTTTTTTCATAAATTTTTTTGGGGTTAAAATTTTGTTCCAACAAAATGATCGCACACAGAGATATCAAATGACAATCAAATGCACACCATATTTTAAAGTTCATATTACGGAAAAGTCAGGGACTAATGAGCGGGTGCCCTAGTCCAGTACCACAATTTTTGTCAAGATCTGGGAATCTTGTTTGCAACTTGTTCGTGTTATTCTGAAGATTTTTATGTTGCGGGATCTGGAGGACTAATGAGTGAGAACTCAAGTCTAGGTCCCTATTTTATTCTCTGATTTGCAATTCTGACAGTCTACACTGCTATCTTGCAACTTCACTTCTTTTGCTCCCACAACCTATAACTTGCAATCACAGAAAAATGGGTTGGGGGTTGTGGTGTTTAGAGGCTTGCCTCAGTCAAGCACCAGAGAGACATTCAAGTCTTCTGGAGACTGTTGTTAGATAAAGAGTACATATCCCTATGCGATAGAGGCAAAATCCAAATGATAAATGATATAAAACACAATTGATATCACCTTGCAGTGAAGATCTCATGGAAGGAAGATCTCTTCATGCCATGAGGAGATGGATGCCAAATCTACAAATACAAACACAAAAACAATACTCTGCTCTACCACACAATGAATATTTTGAATGCTCTAGAATCACAAGTATGCCAAAATCCATCTATTTCTAGTTTACAAATGATAACCTAATCATGCTTATATATGCAACTACAAACATTCTTGCTAAGAATTTCATAATTCAAACTTACCGTGTCGACATAGGACCTAAATAACAGTCATAAACCAACACTTTGAAATTGGTCCTGACCTAAAATAGGGCAAGACTAGGGCGTGTGCACCCAAGTCCTCCCCCCCATTTTAGGCAAGATTTATGTTAAGTGCATCCCCTGAGTCCCATTTGCCATGAAACTCCATGGTTTTCTCATCGGGAGTCATCAAAATCATGCAAGATTCTCTAAATGCATTCTAAAGGACCTTAGAGCTAAACCTTAAGAGGAAAAAGCCCCCAAGGTTACTTTTTCCAACATAACAGTTGCATATATAAGCATGTTTAGTGTTTCATTTGCAAACTAGAAGATGATTATGAACTTTTGGCTAACTTATGATTTTAGAGCATTCAATGTATTCATTGTTGCAGAGCAGAGCATTGTTATTGTGTTTGTGATTGCAGATTTAGCTTCATCTTCTCATGTGATTGAAGAGCCTTCATTTATGTGAGATCTACACCTCTAAGGTGATATTTATTTGTGTATGAATCATTTATCGATTTGTGTTTGCCTCTATCCCATAGGGATACACACTCTTTATCTGACAATGGTGTTCGAAAGACTTGAATGTCTCTCTAGGGCTTGACTAAGGCAAGCCTCTAAACACCACAATCCCCAACCACTCTCCTTATGAATGTAGGTTACAGGTTTCACATCTTGACGAAGTGGAGTTGTAGGGAATTGTAAGACAATGTGCAGATTCCAGATTCCTGAAGATAAAGACTACTTGGACTAGGGCACCAATGCTAGTGTCCTCCAAGGTTGAAAACAAAAAAACAAATTGGACAGTGACAATCAGCATCCAAAGAACTTTTGGCAACCTAAAAATAACCCTACCTTGGACTCGAGCACTAGTGCCAGTGTCCTTTGCATCTCATGGGACAAAAATAGAAAGTACAGTGAACATCAATGTCAGAAGGAGATCAGGACTCCGCAAAGAAAACACTACCTTGGACAGGGGTGTTAGTGCTAGTGTCTCTGAGTATTCCGCATCTCGAACTTTGAAAATGGTTAGTTATTAATCTCTGCCTACTACCTTAGTTTGCAAGGATTTGTTGTAATTCATCAATTTGCCTATCATTTTGCATAATTAGGGGTTTAAGGGTATTTGAGCATTAAATTGATACATTAGTTGATAATATATGAGATTCCACATTGTTCCAAGTGACAGCCTAACCTGTAGGTGAATCCTCTTGCAAAAATATGATTCAACTCGATTGATATGTCCTTAAATGTTTGTCGAGAAAGGAGGATTTAACCCTTGTTTTCATTTCCCTCTTTTTTCTACAAAATAGATGTATGCATTATCTTCTTGCAATCTGCAGAGTTGTTATTGAATTCCTTGGACAGGGCTTCCATGTACATCCTTGTCTCTGGGCAACCTGAATGCGTCGGTAATGCCCTTGATGGAGAGGTCGACATACACTCTCCCTTGATGCTCTACCCTTCCATTGGCAGGGTTATATTTCAAAGCACATTCTACGACCAACTCCAAGGCTTCCGTTGCATAATGAAACCCTGTAGCATGGTACATTATGCTTGATACTACGTTCTTCAATATGGCATCATCCTCTCGATCCTGAATTCTTGCCCTGAAGGTGTCTAGGTCCAGATTCCCACAATGTGTGTCCAATGCATAACCTATCTTGTTCCATACACCGTCAAGGGTGGGGAACATTGGTTGTTTGAACTCTTGCTTGCTACATGTTTGTCACTTCTGCATTTTGCCCTGCAAAATATAGGTATCCATTCTTAATTCATGCATCAGGAAATAAAATGGGGATATTAGTCTTTAATCTACCTGGTAATTCAAGATCCCCTTATATTCAACAATTAACATACTGGATTACTCTTTGAATTTACCCTTAGTAACATAAATTTACCCTAGGTAAGAAAGAATTACCATAACAGACAAATAACGAGGGAGGAAATTTGTCGTATCCATACCTGTAACTGTAATACCACTTGGATTTCTTACTGGGGCGGATTTTGTTTAGTTGAGTTGACGCCGTATCTATCTCCTCCAAACTCACTTTCAATTGATGCTTTTTGCACTTAATCTTTTTGATTCTCGACAAAAATGCTTTGATAATTAACAATGCTAGTTACACTTACCTTTTATTTGCAGCAAATCAACTAAGTAGGGCATATTAATTGCTTACTATAGTTAGGTAAAATCTTACCATTTGGGCGTGGGTGAAGCTAACATCTGTCCAAGACATGTGTTTTAATTTTAAAATGTTAACGGCTAGAAGCAGGCTTTGTTGTGATATTTAAGACAGGATATGAATATGGATGTTTAAGACTTAACATCTGGTGCAAAATACCCATTGCGGAACATCCATTTGACTTTGACCAGAGGTGAGGTGAATATCGTAGCAAGCAACTGGTCCGGTGACGTCACCAATACGATGGTCAAACTCCTTTAAACAAGGATACAGGTGGTGGGTTCTCATTTGATTGCTGGGGTTAGGATATTTGAAATGTCCATTGCGAAATATCCATTGCAAGATATCTAGTTGAAAAGTCAATTATTTGGGTGTCAGGGATGAGGATCTTCAGGACAAGATATGGATATGGATATTTCAATTTTAACATCCGGTGCACAATATCTGGTGCAATATATTCGTGCATTGGAAAGTTTGAAGGCTGAGGTAAATTTGACGGTTGGTACTTGACACAGACATGGATATGACATTTGTTCAATTTATCATGTCTTGTCGAAATATCCAGTCCAATTGATGGTTTCACAACTCGGTGTGACAAATTTGACAGTTTGAACCTGGACATGGATAAGGACATTACCTTGGGGTATTGGCTCGGTATCGGGTCATGATACTTAATCGACTTAATGATACTTAATCCTTTTTTCGTGTCTAGATACCATGGCCATGCATTCGAGACTTAACAAAAGGACCAGACATGATACTTTGGACCAGACATGATATTACACATTAGTAATATCCATATCGTATTGACTGAGATATTTGGTTGACCAGATCTTCATATGAGTGTAACTCGCTTATTTTAGCAAATTTCAACATGATTCAAAAGGCAAAGTTGGTAAGAATCTTGGGCTCTATCTATTCATGGCCTTCACATGAGAAATTTTCCAACTTGAAATTTGGGTTAGACTTAACCTAGAGGAAGATGTCCATTTTACCATTATCGCCCAAAGGGAAAGCACACAAGCAAGACAAAACAAAGTTGGGTCCCCATTTTGCTAAGGCACAATGGGGCATGTTGTGAGACTACACAACATGAGGCTATTTAATAAAGACCATGTCTTGTTTAGAATATTTTGCATCTTTCAATTTGACGAATGCTTGTTTCTGATGCATAGAACGGTAACCATTGAGTTGCCTTCAATTATAATGCTATTGGGAGAGAAAGTCTTTATCAGTTGTAACCCTAGTAACATAGCTTTTGCTTCAGCTTCATTATTTGTCCCAGGGCTAAGTTTCTTTGAGGTTGCTTTAATTAGATTACTATAAGAGTTGTGGATGACACATCTTGACCCAGAGGGACCTAGATTACCATGGGAAGTACCATCTAAATTCATCTTCTATATTTCATTTGGAAGAAGGATCCATCTAATTTTTGATCTATCTACAAAATTAAGATGAAAAGAAGAAATCCCATGAATGGATAAAATAAAATAATTTTTAAATAAATAAAATAACTCTAAATTAATATTTTTGTGTTCTCTAGATAATTAGCCGATAGGCTTTTATATGTGAGCATTATAGTGCTTGGAATTGTCTTACGCAGTTAAAAAAATTCACGCCAACAAATTTTCTAAACTAGTCTATTGTTCCTATCAGCGCGTTCCTTGAACCTCCTATAGGTGCAAGTGCTAGTATATTTAAGATATCTATACTAGTTTCATACAATGTCTAATTTACAATAGTCCCAATAGTATTTTGTAGACCAAAGTAAATCAATATAAAAAATATTAATAACAAGTAAACGCAATTATTTAAAAATAAATTTTGACACATATAAATTTGTTGCCGAAATATTAACAAGTAAACGCAATTATTTAAATTTTTTTTGGTACATAAAATATAAATTTATTGCCGCTATGGTGGCCCAAGGCTGGTGTAGGGTGCAGCTACAGTGGACAGCCGAGGGTGGAGATCAGAACGATCATCATTGGGGCGTTTGGTTCAGCGGCTGTTTCTGTCACTTGGCAAAATAACAGTCAAAGTTTTAAAAATTAGGGTTTCCTTTGTCATTAGAATTGGTGGAGGAGTAGCAGGTGTATTTTTCACAATGCTTTGCTCTTGACAAATTATTAAATGCCGCTCACTTCTTGCCCCAGCCAATGCCTCTGTTTAATGCCATTTGGATGGCTCTCTTTGCTCTTCAGCAGATGATGGCTCTTTCTGCTCCTCAGTGAAATGAAGGTGCCTATAAATCCATGGTTATGAATTAGGGGTTTCCAAGAAAAAAGTGCCGGCAGTGGATAGCAAAGCTTGCAGGTGGGGAGGAAATTGGAACTTTCTTTTAAAGGTTTTTTAATAGTAAAACAAACATAGTTTTATCAGGGTTGGGAATTGAACACTTACTGTTATTTTTGTATGTCGAGAAAATTTAAGGTTTTTATGAGTGCTAATTAAGAGCTCATGATTTTTCGGTTTAGTTTGGTTTTTCCAGCTACTTCTGGATCTACGGCAGTGGCTCCAAATTATTTTTGTTTTCCTTTGTGGGCATAGATAATGTGTAACATGCATTATTGTTAGATATCTATTCAGATAAAACAAAAAAAAGAAAAGAAAAAAAAAAATTGCGAATAATACATAGTATTTTTTTTGGTAGTAATACATCATCTATTTGAATAAACTTTTAGTCTCTTGACAGCATGTGAGGATAATATAACCCACAGTAATTCTTGTTCTTGTTCTTGAAAATGCTGTATGCAAATTGTCATGTGTTTCAGCATAATTTGTATTAATTAAAGTCTTTTTTTGTTTGATTTGAACTTTTGAGTGTTTACTGTAACCTCGGAGACCTTAGAAGTTTACAAGTGACAAGCTTGAACTACTTAAAAAAACCTGAAAAGTTAAGAGAATTAAATTAGCTGTGATAGTATTTTGTTTTATCTTGCATCATTACCTTTACACATCGAAATTTCTTAGATTATTTAAAAGCACTGGATTGGTATGGTAGTATTGTTTATTATAATAACAATAAGATGTTTGACAGGGTGACAATAAGGGTTCTTCAAATTCTGGAGCAAATCAATCCGCGAAGAGAGAGTCAGCTGGACAACAAAGAGTTCCAACTGTCCACCTAAAAATATATTTTCCTGTATTCGAAGTCATATTATACACGTATTGTAAGCAAAACATTATGCTGATTCTTGTAGAAACTCAATAATCGGATTGCCCACATTTGTGTTTGCATTTTATGCAGCAACATGTGGCATTTCGGGCATGTCATTTGGGAATGCATAACTCTAGAATTAATTGTATCTCAGGGCTTCAATATCAACTTAATCAGGTAATAATGGTGGCCAATTTTTCAGTTTTTTGCATTATGTCTTTTCACATTAGAATGAAACCTAGAAAACAGTATATCTAGCATAGAATTAATACAGACTATGAAAGCAATTTCTCTGCTAACGTCCTATTACATTTCTTTTAAAAATTCTTTTCATGCCTATGTCATCAATTTCATAATTCAGATTGAATTAGACGATAGAGCATATTATAGGCTGCTTGCAGATGTTTTTATGTATCAATCTATGTTGTTTTCTATGAATTAGGAGAACACTAACCTTGGAAACTAAATCAGTCATTTTAGCAGGGTTGCTGTGGGTTTTCCAAGTCCATTGATTAATGTTGGTGTGAATAGGGTATATTACCTAGTTGGTTTCCCATTTAGATCTTTTTCACATCTAATTAGTTAGGTTTACTTAGGGCATTTACTTTTTGTGTCTCAAGTCATGACTTGTCATAATTCTATGTCTCACCTTTGCCTATTTATATAAGGGTTCTCATTATTTAGTATCATCTTGAGTGCATTGTACTATTATTGGCTTATAGCATTTTTCATTGCTTCTCTCTTATGCGGAAGGTTCTTTGGTGTTGTAGAGTGTTTTTGCTCTTGTGAATCCTTTTGGTGACTTCAACATGGTATCAAAGCTCTAGATTTGTAAGCTCTTTCTCTTGTTTGGGAGATTTTTGCCAAGCTTTTTCATACAGTGCATCTTGGTGCAAATCTTATATGGTACTTTTGATGCAGAAGATAAACAATTTGACAAGAACAGTGTTTTCAAATTGGATTGAATCTACTGAAGGTGTTATAACCCTACCTTTGCAAGATTTCTACAAACTTTCCTCTCTAGGCACAAACCCTCAATAAAGTCCTAATTGGGTATTCATGGCATCAACACTCACTCTTTGCCTTATTAGGCTTCTTGCACCTTCATTACACTCCAGAGGGTCTCTTCAAAACTTACAGTGCTATGGGGAACTCAAAACAAATGAAATTTGCACTAAACCCTTAATCACCTAGGGTTTTGACAGTCGTTTTTCTCAGTTTTGGAATTGATGCGTCTCGACGAGACCTTTCCGACAAGCTATAGAACACGGGATTCCGAGTATATCTTGACCTCTGTTTTAAAGTCCGAAGATTAATTAAATTATTTAATGGGGGCTTTGGAAAATATTAAAGTTAAGTGACTTAAATGAAATAACATCAAAGGAAGTCACTTAAGTGAAGTGGGCGCCCATCTTAGGGAATAATAAAGTGTTTTAAAATTAAAATAATTCCCTCCAAAAGGTAACGACCCCTCTCGAGGAAATAAAAGAGGAAAAATAGCTTCATTTGCCTTATGCTTGAATATTAATATTTGCTTGGTTTTTGCTCTGCAAGGGTTTTGAGAGGGTTTGGAAGAGATTTGAACCTGCGAGGCTGTTGAAAACGCAAACTTCCTTCAGTAACAGCATTCTACAGGCGTGAAAGACTGTCCAAAGGTGCTAGTGAGGCAAATACATCCAGTGTTTGCATATGAGCTTCAAAGGGGATAGTTTGATGAGGGTTTGAGAGAGTATTGATCATATCATGCTGATTTATGGTGAACAGAGGTGTCCAATGGTGCAGTCACAGATCTGATTAGTTTTTGCTGTTGTGTGGTGTCTGTTCTTGCTCCATTGCTGGCCGTACTACCCTTAGAGCAGCCGTACCATTCAGTGGGGTAGTTTTTTGGTGTTTGGGCTTAGTTTTTGCATTCATACTTGGGCGTTGAAGGGAAGAGGGAGTGTGCAGAAGTTATTAGATGGTTTACAGATCCGTTGGTGCATTTATTTGCTGTGTTCACTCAGCCTAGGCCATACCAACTAGCCTGAAGGTGACGTGGGGTCTACTGGGTTTCATTCTTCATTGTTAGCATCCACTAATCTTCTCCTTTTGGGGTGTCTAGGGCCTCTAAGCTTGATGCTATCATTTGTATGCAAAATACTCTCATTCCTTGGTAATTTGGAGGTGTTCTATACTACCCAGTTTGCTAGTCCAGCCACAACAGTTGTATGAAGTTGCATATTTTGATATGGGTATGTGACAGTAATTCATATTATGTGATTTTATGATCTGGGTATCTAATATTTTGCTCATATACATTGTACTTTTTCTGGGTTTTCATTACATGTTATATATTGCATTGTATCTGGTAACAACTCAAGAAAATAAAAACCCCTTCTGCATCTTCTGTCTAGTCTAAAAGATCACACAAAAATTAATAAAAATAACACTAGTAAGATTAAATAAAGAACCAACAGGTACAACACATTACAGGGGGGTCATCTTGAGTCCTCCTTTCACCTGTACATGTTTTCTCTCTTTTGGGGTGGAGTTTTTTTCTATGGGTTTTCTGCTTTTATTTGTTTGTGAGAGATCTTTTGTTCATGGGTACCTCATCAGACTTTGTTGCCAGAGCCCATCTTTGAGTCTTTTGCTCTTTTCTTTTTCCTCTCTAAGTTGTACTTAAGGGTGGGGGGTGTTGGTGTGAATGGGGTATATTACCTAACTAGTTTCTTTGTTAGGTCCTTTTCATACCTAGTTAGTTAAGTTTACTTAGGGCATTTACTTTTTGTGTATCAAGTCATATGGTCATTATTCTATGTTGTTTTATGTCTCACTCTTGCCTATTTATACAAGGGTTTTCATTGTACATTATCATCTTATATGCATTGTTCCATTTTTGGCATATAGCATTTTTCATTGCTTTTCTTGTGTGGAAGGTTCTTTGGTGTTGCAGAGTGTTCTTGCTCCTGTGAGTCCTTTTGGTGTGTTGGCAGCATATAGAAGGTTGTGAGGCACCACACAGGTCATTTGGGTCATTTCTAGACCCATATATCCATTATATAGGCCTTAAACACACCCTAACACACCTAAATAAGCTATAATAAGGATAAATATCATAAAGGAAAGGGTGAATTCGTGGGAAGAAGATAATTAAGAATGTTTATGAAAGGACATAAGGGAAAGACACCATGAAAGGGTATTAAGAGGCTATATAAGGAAGAGGAAAGGGAGAGATAAGAATATGGATCATATGGATTAAATGTGTGAGAAGAAGGAAGATGATAAGTAAGAGTAAAGCATGAAGAATGAATTATAAGACGTGTAAGACATTAAAGTATATTAATATATGATTTTATGTACATATTGGTGTATATATATGAATATATATAATATCTTATAATTTGGTTTATACTTTTTTTTTTGATACGTAATGCTGCGGTCAAGGGGACCGCTCCCTCTAAACTATAAAGAAACAAAATAACAAAGAAAAGCATGCCCTCTAGCAGGGGTGCCGACGGAGATTACAGAAATGATATCTCCTCATTTCTCCTAAAAATGGGATTGACATGCCTTAAGGCGCTCACAAATATCTAATAAAGCTGCTAAATCCTTCTTCTTTATCTTTTGAACCACTGTCCCTTTTCCATCCTTGAGTCCGTCCCCTGAGGACTCACCGGAATCCTCTAACTGTGAATGCTGAGAGTAAATATTGTCCTCAGAGGAGGCCAAAGAACCCCTAAGAGGCCTCCTATGAGGAGGGGAGTTCTTCCTCCTCTTGACCTCTGTCCAGCCTTGATTATGGGATCCATTATTCTCTTTTGAAATTTCTTCACCGATCGGACCCTTTGAGGGAACGGGAGGCTCTTTTGGCTTCTGATTCCACTCAGCCAAGGTGAGAGAGCTTGTGGAATGGATAGGAGGAGAGTCAGAAACCACAGGTTTCAAAGAGCTTTTTGCCTCTTTCTCGAAGCTTGGACCACTTGCTTGTGAACAATTTTCGGCTGTCTTTGACACAGAAGAACTTCCCACCACCACTTCTGCAAATTGCTTCTTGACATCTGATTTTGCTGTAGTAAGACTCTCTTTGGGAGAGTTCAGGACAAAATAATGCTTGGGGGAAGAATCCTTCCACCAAGAAGCCCCTTGGTTTGCTTGCATTTTGGCGGTTGGGCACTCAGTAGCGATGTGACCCGTTTGATAGCATCTTCTGCATCTAAAGATCAAACCTTCGTAATCCAATGGCTGAATCCAGCAATGTCCGTTGGCCCTCAGGGTAATTTCAGCCAGAAGACTCTTTGAAATATCCAATTCCACCAAGATCCTAGCATAAGTTGTGTGGATAAAATTCTTTGAATTTGCATCCGAAAACACAAATTTGCCCAAGGAGTTCCCAATTGCCGCAAAGCATGATTCAAACCAATAGTGTAGGGGTAGATTTGGGAGCCGCACCCAGATCGGCACAACTGAAAAAACGATTCCTTGGACGGGTCAAAGTCAGGGTGCCATGATTTTACCTGCAGCAGATTGCCTTCCCACTGCCAAACATGATTCAAAATGGTGCTTTTGTCTTTCTTGCCGTCGAAAATTGCAATAAAAAAACCCTTCATGTTAGGGTAAATCTCTACTCCTCCATCCAGTAGGGGAAGCCATGAATTTGTTATCTTCACGATTGGATAACAAATCTCTAGTCCTCCATCCAATTAAGCCGTTATCTGAGAAAAAAATTTCGTTTTCCCGCATCTCCTTTGACAACGAATCATCAAAGTCGAGAGACAAGGGTTTTGCGGAGCACTCTACTATTCTCTTGTTGCTTGTGCATGTGTCCCGCCCTAAAAAATGATTCTCCAAGTTCTCCCTATCACCAGGAGAAGCTTCAGGTGGCGATGCAGAAACCATCGCTGGAGTACCCACCAAACCTCGTGGACATGGACTTCCTCGATATCCCATGTCAAAGGCGGTCTTCGTAGTGGATTTCATGTCCATGGTAGCGCAAGCGGGAGTGATTCCATTCGTGGCAGCAGTAGATGGAAGAATTGAAACCCTAGGATCACCAGTATTCGCCAATTTCGGCAATTTCGACAATTTCCTCATAATTTGGTTTATACTTATTGCATATTTAAGTTCTCCCATTTTATTGCATCACACTGAGGTTTACTACATATAATAGAGTATAAAACCTTAGACTCCGGTCTAGGTTTTTCTGTCAACATGGTGACGTCAACAATCAACTCCTCAAAGAGTTAAAAGAAGACAAGCATAGCAGAGCCATGGATGACTATCCCCTTTGGTCCAAGAGACATGAGAAACCAGTCATACTTATGAACAAAGGAGAAGATCTTGAAGAATGGAAGACTATGCGTAGGTTCCTTGTTCTTCTCATCTTGAACAATACCACCATCGACAACTTTCCCATCTGAGGCACCATCTATAGAACCTAGCTGAAGATGCCCAGCTTTCCCACGTTATTTGAATACATAGAATGGAGATAAATCTCTCAGCATTCCCTTGTAACCTGGAAGCCTTTTATGCTACTAGCCCAGCATTGCATTGAGTATAGATAGGGAATAAGAAGCAAGAATAAAGAGAAAAGGCTAATATATTTGTTTTCTATTGAGCTGAATGTGGAGGTAATGAATGCAAATACCAGGTGGGTATTTAAATATGTCAAGAAAAGACCTTGGTTCTGGTAAAAATTTAGTGGGTTAAATTGCTTGATTCCAATGTTATTATGAGAAAATCTCAAGATAGTTGATCTCCACAAATGAATTAAGTAGCCCCCCTAGATATTAGGTAATGGGTACGTAAAAACCATACATGGTTCTGGTTGTTAAAACCAAAACTAAGATACATATAGTTGATGGGATTCCCAACAATGTGGATTAAATAAGCAGTATTTGTATTCTAGGACACTGGGTCTCTTGGATTTTGCAATAGCTTCAAATGCTGGTACGGTTTAAATCACAAAATGGGTGTATTTTTAAAATGGTGGCAGCAGGTAATGCTATCATCTGGTAATGTGTATCTTGCCTTGTAATGCCCCCTCCTGGAAATTGAACTAAGACTATACCCTCCAAATCATTTGACTTCAAAATATGCTTCAGTAAATTCAGAAATTTTATTTTATAAAAAAAAATATAAATAAAGGTTTGAAAGGGACGCAGCTGTGAGCAGTCACTACAGGACCAAAAAACAGCTTTATCCTATAACCGCATACCTTTGTCTTAAGCACTAAAAGACAAAAGGATGCCAAATAAAAAAGAGATCGCAAAAGTACAAGGCAGCGCTTACATTAATTAATTATAATTAAGTTTATTTTTCCAAGAGGCATACACATGGGTTATGACCGTTGGAGAAAAAGGGGTATATGAAGGGTCATAACCATTGGAGATATAAGGTATATATAGAAGATAAATCTAAGGGAAAAGGACATCAATTTTGGGAATAAATTATTACAAGAGTAATTGGTAAAAACATTTGATATTATTCACAATGATCAAAGCTCAATAAATAGATTACATGATTTACAAAACGGGCATGTTTCTAAAATAGAAACTGCAGAGAATATTTTACAGCTGAAATAAAGGATTGATCAGTAACTAAAAATAGCACAAGTAAATAAATAAATATTCTAATACCCTCCCTTAATGGTCAATCTATCAACTACACCAAGAGACCCCCTGAATTTTACAAACTTATCTGGACTAAGGGACTTGGTGAGGATATCTGCTGTCTGATCCTCTGTCGGAACATACAGCAATTGAACTGATCCGTCTTCAACAAGCTTTCTAATGAAATGTCAATGAATTTCTACATGCTTGGTTCTTTCATGGAAGACTGGATTTTTGGCAAGTTTGAGAACTCCCTGATTATTATAGAACAAGGGAGTCAGACTTGCTTGAGATATTTGCATATCAACAAGCATCCGGCGAAGCCAAACTGCCTCACAAGCTGCCTTAACTGCTCCCCGATACTTTGCTTCTGTCGAGGAGAGAGCCACTGCATGTTGCTTCTTACTAATCCATGTGACTGCACCAGATCCCAAACTAAACACATACCCAGATGTTGATTTCCTGTCATCCACTGAACCTGCCCAATCTGAGTCTGTGAAACCATTGAGTCTAGGATCATGACTCCTGGTGTAAAGAAGTCCATAATCAGAAGTGCCCTTCACATGACACAGCACACGCTTCACTGCTATCCAATGATCAGCCTTGGGGGCTGTCATGAAGCGTGAAATGTAGCTCACTGCAAAACTGAGGTCAGGTCTAGTGGCAGTGAGATAGATGAGGCTGCCCACTAGTTTCCTGAACAATGATTCATCCACTACAGGTGAGTCTGACTTAGCTGACAACTTGAGCCCTTTTTCCATGGGTGTGGAGGCAGGTTTGCAATCCTGCATACGGAACTTATCTAGTAGACTTTGAGCATATTTGGACTGGGAGATGAAGATACTGCTCTCGGTTTGCCAAACCTCAACACCTAAATAGTAATGCAAAAGTCCCAGATCTGTCATGTCAAATGTGCTGCACAAATCTTGTTTGATCTCAGCGATCAAATGTGCCAAGCTACTAGTAATGATCAGGTCATCCACATAGACAACAAGAATCAGAATATCACTACCAGTGCGTTTGACATACAAATTAGCTATGTTACCGGTTCGCCTAGGGTTTTTGCAGGGTCCCGGTCCGATTCGTACCGGATCTGGATCCGGGTTCGGTTCGGGCGGGGATTCCTCTAGGGTTCGCCAAAACGCCTGTGGGTTCGTCACAGAGGAACCCGGGCGAACCCACCATGTTTTTTAGCAAAAATTTAAAAATTTCCCCACGAATCTGCATTAGTTTAGAGGCAGAATACAAGCGAATATGCGGATAGGAGAAATGGTTCAAGGAATATGCGGATAGGAAGAATCGAGGAGTTCAGAACAATTTTTGCGCGAATTTTTTTCGGCGTGAGACTATTCAAGGAATACGTCGATAAGAACACCTGACGAGTTTAAAATTCAAGGAATTTGCGGATAGGAAGAACCGAGGAGTTCAGAAAAATTTTTGCGCGAATTTTTTTCGGCGTGAGACTATTCAAGGAATACGCCGATAAGAACACCCGACAAGTTTAAAAAAATTTCCGGCGTGAACTTTCACGGCGTGAGACAATTCTGAGCCCTATAATACTCACATACAAAAGCCTATCGGCTAATTAGTATTTAGATATTATTATTTAGATATTTATTATTAATATTAATATATTTTTATTTCTACATATAAACGATTTATATTTATATTTATGTATTTTTATATTTTTATATTTTTTATATAACAATATTTAAATATATATAATAGTCTATATTGTTATATAATTATATTTATATTTAAATTAATATATTTGTATATATATATATATATAACAATAGTCTATATATTAATTTAAATATAAATATATAGTCTATTAATTTAAATTTAAATATAGTCTATTGTATATTGTTATATAATTATATTTATATTTTTTATATAACAATATTTGTTATATGTATATTTTTATATATATATATTATAATTTATAAATATATTGTTTATATGTATATAATATTTTTTATATATAATATTTAAATATCTACATAATATATTTATAAATTATAATATATATAAATGGATATTAGATATTTATAAATTATGGGTTTAATATATAAATGGATATTAAATATATATATTTAATTACTATTGGAAATATGTATATATTTTTAATTTTTATATGTTTTTGTATGGACGAACCCAAAACGAACCCACACCAAAAAAAAAATTGACCGAGCCCACGAACCCGAACCGGAACCCGTACCAGAACCGGTAACTTAGCAAATTAGAGTTAGATGGACTCCTCTGAAAGCCATGATCTGTGAGGTACTTATCAATCTTGATGTACCAAGCCCGAGGAGCCTGTTTCAGGCTATAGAGTGCTTTGACCAATTTGCACACTTTGTGTTCTTGACTGGCAACCTTGAACCTTGGATGCTGTGTCATGTAGACTTCTTCCTTCAACTCACCGTTGAGGAAAGCACTCTTAACGTCCATCTGATGGACTTTCCAACCAAACTGGGCTGCTAAGGCAAGGATGAGCTGAATTGTACTCGTCTTGGTTGTAGGAGCAAAAGTCTCCTCGTAGTCAATGCCTTCCTTTTGTGAGAACCCCTTAGCAACGAGACGAGCTTTGTAATTTTCAAGGGTTCCATTAGCTTTGTATTTCACCTTATACACCCATTTGTAGCTAATGGGCTTCTTCCCTGGAGGAAGATCAGAAAGGACCCAAGTGTGATTTTTCTGAAGACTCTGGTATTCAGACTCCATAGCCTTTTCCCACTCAGGTATTCCTTTAGCCTCGGAATATGTCTGAGGCTCATAGACACTATGAATGTTGGCCATGAGAGCAAAATTAACTGTATGCTGCTGTTTGCTCTTGTTTTTGGATGATCTACCCTCAATGAGCTCATCGTCATGAAGATCTCCAATAGTCTTAGCCCACCATTTAGGCCGAAGAGTAGAAGTGCCAACATCGGATGCAACAGGAGGAGCTGGAACAGGGGGAAGATCAACATCATCCGGAGGAAATTCGGGTTGAGCATCATCAAAATTAGAATCTACATCATCATCCCTCCCATCAGGCGGACCTAACGGAAGATGAACACCCAAATCAGAAGCCTTGAAAGGCTGATCCTCAGAATGCTGCACAGACGAGGAAGGATGAAAAGGTCCTCATTCTTCATCAAAGACAACATCTTGATTGAAGGTAAGACGATCAATATCTATATCAATCAACCAGTCTTCTTCCCATTTTTCACGACCATGTCTTCTTCCTCCATTTTTCGACCAATGGCCTCCAACTGATCTCGGATCTCCTGGATCTTGTTCAGGTGCGCCTGCAAAGTTGTCTTCTCATCCATCATGATAGAAAACAACATATTTTTCAAGAAGAACGCACAACTCTTGTAGAGGTTTCATGCAAAACCTTCAGATGGTCCCAAATCTCTTTTGCTGTTTTTCCAGTCGGAATCTGAGGTAGCTGATCATCTGTGACCGAAAGCTTAATGAGTATAACTGCTTCACGATTTTGCTCATCAAACTTATCCTGGTCTTTACCCGCCGTTGTTGGACGAGTAGTGTTGCTTAAAATCATCTGATCGAGGCAACGATATTCAAAGATGGTCATCATTTAGCTGCTTCCAGGTATTATAGTTTTTGTCGTTGAAACGCTGACTGCTGTCCAACATTATGTTGGTCAAAGAAGCCATCTTCACGTTTTTTGAGGCACGAAAAAATGAGGTGTTGAGAAGAGGCTAAATGTATGAAACCCGATGCACGAGTTCCAAAACACTGAGACAGGTACATGTACAGATTTCAAGACAAATCTACTGGCACAAATTTTGAGGCAGGATTTTGAGACACCCAGAAAATTCTAATGACACCCTAGAAAACTTTACGAAAAACCCACAAAGAATCTGCATTTAGAATTAAAAAACCAGCTTGAAACAAAGGATCAAAACCCTAGCCTATTTCAGAAACCCTAGCTGTAAAAAATTAGCAGTAACGTAGGGTTTTTTTTTCTTGCAAAAAGACACAAATCGCGACTAGAAAACAATGAAATTGTGACTAGGATACAAAGAAATCGCGACTTCCAGTCTTCAGAATTGACTACAATCGCGATTTGCAGAAAACTGGCGCGGCGTTCAGGAACAAAGGGTTAAAAATCGCATCCAATAGATCGCGTCTTTAGCAGATACAGAAATCGCGGAGGGTTTTTTTCCTTTCTATTCAGACGAACACGACCTGTTGGTTTTTCTTCTAAATCAGCATTAGGGTTTGCCAGCTCTAATGCACATGCAGATTCAGCCAACTAAATACAGGAGGTTGCGTGAGCTCCTCCCCTTCACTTCTGGTTTTGCCGCACCAAGGGGAGTGTCCCTATTTGATAAAAGTATAACCTTGACTAGCGCGATGACAGAAGGATTTAACTTGACAGCAACAGGCAGAATACTCTCATGTATGGACCAAGATTTGTGTAACAAATCACAAGGTTGGCAACATTCTTGGACATAATGTCTGGTTAGGTATGAGAGCATGCAGGGGTTTCCTACTCCTAATCCTACAACTAACAGGTGAAAGGATGAAATGGTTTGAAATGGTGTTTGGAGTGATGGGACTTTCCTAGACCCATTGAACAGACAGATTCCCAAACCAGTGCCTTATCTGGGCAGCAGAGTCATATCTAAGAATGTAAATGTCTCCCTATGACAACACAAATTCATATCCAGAGGACCTGAGAAGAATGCTACTGCCTAACAGCAACATGTCCAAGAAAGAGTATTACTAATGATCATACTTAATAGATCCTATGATGCAACCTATTTTCCTTTGTATCTGATCAAAAGCCTATTTAACCACTCCTTGAGCAGACGCAATAAATCAGACACACAGTACGCATATACTGAAAAACTTGGAAGCCCTTGACAACCTTGTTTGAAAGGAAAACAAATGACATACAGGAGACAATCATAAATAATACACACACCAGGTGTTTTTCATTTAAAATCAATCTGCATAGAAAGTCATCATGGAGAAAATCATCATTTACAAGCCAAAATAGACTAGTACACCAGACTAAGGACCGAGTTTGTAGCAAAAAATGCCTTTCAAAATGTGAACACCTTATGTTCAGAGCCAGAGCCGAAAGCCCAAAAACATCCAACCTCTAAAATGAGTAACACTCCCTGCTTAAAAAACAGCCAGAGGGAAGCGTACTCAGCATTAATTACATAGTCAGAAGTCAAAAATCTGCCAGATACATCCATCAGAAAGAATGGCGCTCAAAAGTCATCAATGCAGCAGACAAGGGAGGCCTCGAGCCTTGCGCCGCCATCTGGAAGTCCTCATGCCAAAAATCGGGCAGCCTGATCGCCTGTCCCATCGCCCATACCTCTGCACTATCGCCATTAATGGCTCAACCACCCGCGGCCTACCGAGAAAACAGTCGCAGCAATCAAAATGGAGCTCCCGCCAAAATGCGTTTCACCGCACGTTCAAAATAACACAGGGAGATTAATCCCACATGCATGCCACGGAGACTCCCTCAGCACTTTAAAAGCATGGCCATATGCATAATAGGTGTCGAGCGCTTTTGCCACGCTCGACACACGCCTCTCTCTCCAGAAGCCCATCGCCAAGACCACTACCATCGGCCAACCACACAAAACTCCTGCTGACCTCAACAGTCACACCGATGCCTATCGCAATCCCTTGTCGGCCAGACTACTACCATCGGCCAACCCAAAAACCTCCTCGCCGATAGGCAAAAGTCACGCCGAAGACCACCTCTGTCGGTGTGACTTACACCGTCGGAGCAACCAAAATCTCCCCAGCCGATAGACCCTCATTGATAATACTTCATCGGTGAGACCAACGCGAAATTTGCCCGATAGCCACTCTATCCTCCCGTCGGCCAGAGAATACTCCATCGGCGGACCTTTCAATAGCTATCCCGATACACAATCTCACTCCGATGGCATACCACATCCTAGGTCTTCAGCGAGACCATCATCCCTCGGAGCAACAAGAAAATCCTTGGCTGATAGCACAAGTCCTGGCGACGACCACCTTGAACATCTCTCATCGGCCAGACAACCAACTGTCGGCCCAACATGAAACTGCTTCGCCGATGAAGCCGATCACTCCGATAAGACCAAAAACATAAAGCTTTGAACCATTGAACCTCGGACCGGTTCAACCCGATGGTTCAAAAGAGAGGTTCAAACATAAAAAATACTCCCATCGGCAAAATACTTGACCGGCGGCCAAGAAACTCGAAGCATCGAACTATTGAACCTTGAACCGTTGAGCAAAGGGTTCAAGTTCAAACCGGAAGTTCGAAGACACAAAAACAAACTCATGCCGATGGAGAAAACATGATGGCCCCTTCCTCAAGAACTGAGATGCAGATGCTGAAAAACACTGAAGGGGTGCCAAAACTTAGAACTTTTTGGATATTTTGGGATGGTGCCTGCATGAAAATTGCTCGGAAATTGACAGTCAATTCAGGCACCAACACGACCATTAGGAAACAAAACGCCAAACCCTTCACGAGCAGGAACTCCAGGCACAAAAGAATGATGCCAAAATAGATTGCGAACCTCAACTCAGCACGAAACGCGACGAAAAAAACAAGAATGGCGCCCAGAAAAACTTTCGAGCTCTGATACCATATTACAAGAGTAATTGGTAAAAACATTTGATATTATTCACAATGAGCAAAGCTCAATAAATAGATTACATGATTTACAAAACGGGCAGGTTTCTAAAATAGAAACTGCAGCTGTAATATTCACTTGTTCCATGTCATAATATTTATATTAGAATATTTTATAGCTGAAATAAAGGATTGACCAGTAACTAAAAATAGCACAAGTAAATAAATAAATATTCTAATATAAATATTATGACATGGAACAAGTGAATATTGCAGCCAAAGAGGACGAAGCCCCTCCAAGGTGAATTAAGAGATTTAAGGACAAAGCCCCTTAACTTCTCTTAGCAAGTTAGTGGACGAAAACCCCTAACTTGGATAGATATAAGGGACAATCAATCAAGGAGAATAGCTTCAAGTTTAAAGGAAAATTATAGCAGAAAATCAAGATAAGTTCTATTTTCAGAATTAATCATAAGTTACAAATCTGGAATATTATAATAAAATTCATAATTTTTGATAAAGTCATATTTATAAATTTAATGCAATTATCATTTTGAGTTAGGATTATTGTTTTAAGGCAAAAATAAGAAATGTTCTAGAAAGGGACATTACAATTGGTATCAGAGCTTTGATCTTGCTAGCTTGCGAGGTAAAGCTAAGATGTTGGAAGCATCCTAGTCAAAGAGACTTGAAGGATGACAAAAGGAAGAAGACATGGATCTTATGCAAGAATTATTGTACAAACTTGAGGCCCCCAAAATTATTAACCATTATCAAAGTTTGTCAGATCATGCAAAAGCTTGTGCTCCCTTTGATGAGTACTTGGAGGCACTCGAGTACCAGTGTCCCAACAAAAGAGGTCTATATGAATACATAAGAAAATTGGCTAAGGAGGAGATCAAGGAGCAAGATCCAAGAGAATCATTAGTGACAACAAAAGAAAGGTCAGAATCAAAATCACAAGGAGAGGTTGTGGAAGTAATAATAAAACAAGAGGAACCTAAAAAGGATGTCGAAGATAAAAATTGTTTGGTAGGAAAAGATGTTTTATTGGTTTCTAATGATGGCATGCGTCACCAAAATATCGATGAAGGTATGACAAAAGGGGTTCCACTTGATGAATGGGAAGAATTCAAGTTGAAGGAAGATGCCTCAAATCATGCTCTATCTTTCGAACTTCAAAATAGTGAGCCATTGATGGATGTACAGAGTAGCATGATGAATGAATATACATTCGAGAAGAACACTTTGGTTAGCCATAATACGGAAGTCTTAACTCACAACAATGAAGATGTTGAGGATATATCAACAAATTCACTTTTTGCAAATGAGGATGTCCATACTTTAGCTAGTGGGAAGGATGGGTCTACTTTTGAAATTCATGGTGACCATTTTGAAGAACAATGGATGCATTCACCAAGTTGTCATCCCACCACACTTGAAGATAAAATGCATATAGTCACCCTGGGGAGCTTGATAGTAAAAGAGGTGAGAGATACGACATGCTGTAAAGGACATCTAGATCACTTTACTCAAATACGGAAGTGTCTTTGCACAAAGGAGTGAGATCTTGGTATTCATGACACTTCCGCAAATTATCATAGCAAAGGATGCAACATTTGTTTGTCGTCTTGCATGTCAGCAATTACAATCAAAACTTTGTATTCATGGCCCAGGGTCTTTCGTGAAAATAAAATGAGAGAGTAGAAGATCATGACAGGGTATGATCTCATTCAATATGATCAAACCAATCTTTCTTGTTCCTTTTCAAGGCCAAAATCTATTGAGGTGAATACATATGCTCTTGCTAATATAGGTGTTTTCCATCAACAGTTGAAAGATACACATAGTGCTAGATATATGGATAAGCAGATATATATGGATAAGCAGAATTCTTATAACACTTGAGTCAAGGGTGTATATTGTTTCCTAACATACATCAACCACCTAAGAGAGGATGGCGCGTGAGAATGGAAAATTGTAAACAAGGAGTAACTTGTGAAAGCTCCCTAGATGCTATGAGAAATGGCAATGATATAGAATTTCCTATCTTCTTATTATGGTATTCATTGGATAAGGCCTTTGTAATATCACCCCACAAATCTCACACTAGTGCATTTAAGCTCCTACAGAAGAGGGAAATTAGTTTATTGGATTATAATAAGAAGAATATATTCCTACCATCTACCTATGGAGGGACTTTATTGCAGAGTGAAGATCTTTTTTGTATCATTGGTAATAGAGAAGAGGAATTTATCTTCACCACTATTCCAAGGCAGCTAGTAACATCTATAGTGCATAACTATAATGCTCCCATGTTTTACATTTTGGATAAGTGGGGAGGAAGGCAAGCATTGGTAGAGGATAATAATGGAAAATCATCTGAACTTGTAGTCTACTTTGGGGAAATGTTGATTGATTTTGTCCCAACTATTTTTGGGGTATCGTTAGCAGAAGCATTGCATTCAAAAACGCTCTAGGAGGAGCTCCCGCCAATGTTACAGTTGGCCTATCAAGACTTGGGGGTTCATCCGCAATTGTTGGAAAGGTGGGTGAAGACGAGTTTGGATATATGCTTGCTGATATTATGAAATAAAATAAAGTAGAGCATAGAGGCATTCGTTTTGATCCTGGTGCTCGAACTGCTTTGGCATTTGTAATATTAAGAGCTGATGGTGAACAAGAATTCATGTTTTTCTGAAATCCGAGTGCCGATATGCTATTAAATGCATCAGAACTTGATGGGGACCCTATTAAACAAGCAAAGATTTTCCATTACGGATCAATTTGTTTGATTGCAGAACCCTGTAAGTTTGCACATTTGGCTGCAATCAAAATGGCTAAAGATTCTGGTAGTTTATTGTCCTATGATCCCAATCTGAGGCTGCCATTATGGCCTTCAGTAGAGGCAGCTAGGGAAGGTATTTTGAGTATATGGGATAATAAGAATCAAGTGGATGCTATACTTCACACTAGTCTAATCATAATCAACCAATATCATGAGGCTGAAATGGAAGGCATAGAGACACCAAGAGAAATTAGGGAAAGTGAATCAGATTTTCTCAAAGTAAGGAAACCATGAAAAGCACCATTGCAGTTCTAAAGAATGAGCTTACTTGAATAAGAGTATTGAGTGAGAACCATGAGAAGTTATGTATTCAAGAAAATGATGATTTGGAAAATAAGGTGAAGGAATGCATCGATGTGATTGAGGAATTACAACAAAGGATGAATGAAGATAGATGCTCATGGGATGCTTGTAAGACAAATATGCAAGGAGAAATTGTAAAGCTACAAAAGAAGCTTGATTCTACAGTTAATAAAAGAAAAGTTTTGAACCTAAAACATGAGAAATTATGCACCAAACATAGAAATGATAAAAATGAGTCGAGAAAATGCAATAAAGCGGTTAAGAAATTAAAAGCAAAGATGGTCGAGGATCAGAGAGTATGGGATTCTAGTAGGGTGGATTTAGAAGGAAAAATTGCAGAACTGCAAACTGAGCTTAATGAAACAAGAGTATTGAGCTAGGGACATGAAGAAATGTGCACAAAGCTAAGGCAAGAAAAAAATGGTTTGGAAAATACATTGAAAGAGTGTAACGATATAAATAAGGAATTACAAGAGAGAATGATTGAAAATGCTCTTTTGTTTGATGCTTGTAAGGTGGAGTTGGAAGGAAGAGTTGCAGGGCTGCAACATGTCTTTTTGTTTCTTCTCTCTGAGGATGAGAGAAAACTTATCTTGAATTACAGACTTTGCAAATTTCCAACTCTTGGTTTTGTTGTTGAAGAGTTATTGGGAAATACAAGTACACGAGTCAGAAGAATATGAGACAATAAGTTGTCCTCATACCTTACAGGATGGTGTCAACTTTATGACATTAAAGGACTATATGGATAGTTTGATTGAGGCAAGTATACTAACAACTCTCCAGGAACATCGTTGCAATACATAGTTAGACATAACTAAGACAATGAGAGAAGCGTCACTTAGTGCAGAGTTTTCAATTCCTAATTATATCAAAGTATCGTACCATAAGCTAATTAAATCACAAGGACGATCAAAGTCTAGGAACTACAAATCTACAAGGTTGATTTGGGATCCTGGCTTGTGCTTGCTTGAGGACAAGCAATCTTGGGAAGGGTGGATTCTAATTACCCCTCCTGGAAATTGAACTAAGACTATACCCTCCAAATCATTTGACTTCAAAATATGCTTCAGTAAATTCAGAAATTTGATTTTATATAAAAAAAATATAAATAAAGTTTTGAAAGGGACGCAGCTGTGAGCAGTCACTACAGGACAAAAAACAACTTTATCCTATAACCGCATAGCTTTATCTTCAGCACTAAAGGACAAAAGAATACCAAATAAAAAGAGATCGCAAAAGTACAAGGCAGCGCTTACATTAATTAATTATAATTAAGTTTATTTTTCCAAGATGCATACGCATGGGTTATCACTGTTGGAGAAAAATGGGTATATGAAGGGTCATAACCATTGGAGATATAAGGTACTTAAAGAAGATAAATCTAAGGGAAAAGGACATCAATTTTGAGAATAAATATTATGACATGGAACAAGTGAATATTACAGCCAAAGAGGACGAAGCCCCTCCAAGGTGAATTAAGAGATTTAAGGATGAAACCCCTTAACTTCTCTTAGCAATTTAGCGGATGGAAACCCCTAACTTGGATAGATATTAGGGACAATCAATTGAGGAGAATAGCTGCAAGTTTAAAGAAAAATTATAGCAGAAAATCAAGATAAGTTCTATTTTCAGAATTATTTCATAAGTTATAAATCTGAATATTATAATAAAATTTATAATTTTAGATAAAGTAATAATTATAAATATAATGCAATTATCATTTTGAGTAGGGATTATTGTTTTAAGGCAAAAATAAGAAATGTTCTAGAAAGGGACATTACATGCCTTGAGGTCATTGAATAAGGTCAGTGGCAGAGAAAGCTATGTTTTCAGGGAACACCCAGCTAATAACTCTTAATGTACTAAGCTTGCAGGCCTTAGTGTTATATAGGACACCCTGCTTCCATCGAACATCATGTTAATATTGTTGCTCTTTGTTTGTTTGTTTGTTTTCAGAGGCTCATAATGTTTGCCTTTTCACCTAATGACTGTTGCCTTTTCATGGTATTCAAGTGTGCAACTTTAAAATTGAAAGCTCATGTCAGGTGTGATTCAGAAACTTGTTGGCACCTTTCTGTTTAACTTATTTCAGCATTTGGGTTGATGAACTTGCATGACTTTAAACTGGCTTGTTAAAAATATCAATAAGCTTAGCATACTGTAATATGGAGAGGAGAGAGAAGAAGTGTAAGGTGGGATGATATCTCCAACCAAGAATTATGTAATGTGATTTATCAGTAGGGAACAAAACTATATTGCTAATACAAAAAAAAATAGAGAGCATATTGGTCAAAAAACAAAGCTTCAATAAGGAATGTGTTATAGGTGCTAAATTTGATGGTCTTCCCTTATCATAATTAGTATTGTCAGATTTAATAGAGAGTTAAGATTTCTTTTTACATCTAGGTAAAGTCCAATGTTCCACGGGGATGTGTCCCCAGGGGTCTAAGTAACATCCCCAACATCTCGGATGCCTTGGGGACTTGGAGGAAATGTGCGCTTTTTCAGGACTGGACAGCCTGCTCCATTTGGTGAAAACGTAACTTTTTGAAGGAAAAAATACTAAAAACCCCTGAAAACCTAAAAGGGGGAGGATAGTAATTGCAGATGCAGAGCATTATATTTACTTTTTTAAATTTCAGCTACTTTCAGTTTGTTTAAGTTATTTAATAGACCCCCCTGCCATCCCCCTGCTATCCCCAAAATTTGGGAAAACTTTTTGCTGCCTCGAACCTCATCCCCGCATCCCTATGTCTTCCCATCCTGGAAACTTGGAGAAATGCTGGTGCAGTCTGCATTCTCTTACATCTAGGTACATTTTCCTGTTCTTTTATAGCTACCTGCAAAATTATCTTCTTTTACATCTAGCTCTAATACACTCTTCGCTCTTTTACATCTATGATCTAGGTAGAGTCTTGCCATATTTAGTAGATAAGGAGGCCCTCGTACATTTTGTGTACATTTCTGTGAATGATACCTTGCTGAAACAACATTATTTTTGTTTTATCCTCCTAAATGAATCTTAGCAGTCTTTTGCTTTAATGCAGTTATTGGTGTTGGATGGCTTTATTTTTCTTATCCTCTTAAAGGAATCTTTATTCAAACTTTGGAATTCTTTTTCTTTAGAATATGTTTATGCTTTTTTCCCTTCTACTTCTCTTTAAAAAGACTTATGCTTTGTCCAATACAATGGAGTTGCATGTGTAGTACAACAAATATACTTTGAGCATTTTAGGCAACTTTAACTTAGATAGGTTTTATAACTTTATTTTAGTTTGGTAGAAGATAGTGTTTTTTGTCACTTTCATTGGACATATTTTTACTAATAAACAGTCATTTCTTTGCCATTTGGATTGCTTGTCCTTAATTATATCTTAGTTGTTTGGACTGTTTGTTTTGGCATTTTGCTAAACATCTATTTTTTACACAGCTGGAAATAAGATGTTTTTGTTGACAAAATTTGAGGCTAGAATTTCACTTAGTATCAAAACACATTGTTAATGCCAAACTGTCGAAGTCAGTTTCATATTGATGTAGAAGGAACCAAAGGCTACCAAAAAGAGGTAGGCATAACCAGACTAGTTAACAAATTTGTAGTGAATTTTGGAATTGATGATTCTAGAGCTCATGTGGGATGGGGGGCAAGGACAACAATGCCCAAGTTGTCTCTTTTGAAGCCAGAGAATGACTTGGCACCAAAGTGCAGAAGTTGGCATAATAGAGAACAACTTTGGCATCTTCTTTGCATAAATCCAATGGCCAAATGTAATGTGCAGCAAGAGCACAATAGTTACATTTGTGTTCAGTTTTAGATCGGCAACATTTTTTTATAAATGTCCAACTCAATTACCTTATCCTAACATCAGTCCTTACTATGCATGCACTACCAGAAAAACTTCTAACTATGCACGCCTTTAGCATGTTTGTACCTCTGAAATGCAGCAAGAAAATTGGCTTACTAAAACAATAAAAATTAATAAACCGAGTTCTGCTTGCTTCTGTTGAAACATTAGTATTTGCCAGGTTTATTGAAGACAACTTGTAATCTGATATGAATTTTATAGTTAAAGTGTTTTTTTGTGTATACCTTTATCTGTTATTATTCTGTTTTTAGATTACAGCCCACTGCCCAGTATGATAATAAGATTGGTCAAAGGCTTCTTTGGTGCTACTTGAACTACTGTAGCATTCTTTCTTAACACTATGTCATGCATACAGAACTGCAAATGGCTCACCATATGCTTGCTAGTATTATGATTTTTGTGCTCTGCATTTATGCTGCCATGACAAATCACGAGCACCATTATCAAGACAACCAATGTTTTACGGTTTATTCATGATAAGCTATAAGCCTATAACCAAGGTCCAAATTATGAGATGAACAAAAGAACATAAAAAGTACAATTGCATGTGTATATCTGTGAGTGGGCAATGCAGTTTAGTTGGTTTTATAGCAGCTGAGGGATGACATTTTCATGACAAAATCAAGGAAAGACATGGTAAGGATCTTGAAAACGTTTTTCTCATGCTCGCCAATGTATTTGTTTTTTAAAGAGGGTTCTTAATCAGGTCTTTCAATAAAATGATCTTTATTTCTTCTTCACAACAATTTCTCACCTAAACCTTACATGTGGGGTGAAACTTTTGCAACCGGCCTATACAATGTCAATGGAATTAGTTGGGTAAAGTATACACCTTTACATTCTCCGAGTTTCTGCGACTGGGGGATGCAGGGACGTGGGGATGTGGTTTCAGGGACAGCAAAAGTTTCCTGAATACCAGGAATGGTGTTGGTATGACTATTAAAATAACTTAAACAAAACTAAAAACAGCTGAAATGACAATTCTCCCCATTTAGCTTTTTAGCTATGTTGACTGTTCAGGTTTGAGATTTGGGATCGGTGTTTCATCAATTTTTTGTTTGACTTTGGTACGGCTGGGTTTGATAGAACTCCTTCTCTATATAAAACTGTAATTTACACAAAATTGAATATAGAATTGAGAACACTACTGATAACTAATAATGCAATGTCAAATGTTGAATCATAAATGTTAAAAATAAAGATCAATCGAAATGGTTTATATCATAGTAGCATTTTTTTATTAAAAATAGAGGCTTTATTTAATCAGCAAAAATGTTAGAAATAAATACAATAGTTGAATGACAAAAGTAGCAAAGAGGCCAGGCCAAGAAGGGTTCAGTAAAGCCACAGAAGGTCTCACCAACTCAGAATCTGTCAGAGAAAAAAAATCCTCAAGTTCGAAAATGTCTAACATAGGCTGAATGTGGATGGAGATGTATGCCTTCATTGGCCTTTTTGTTGGCAAGAGAGTTCAAATTTCTAGAAATATGCTGCCAGCTGATCTGTTCAAAGTCTTGTATGATCTTTGAAACCTTATTTTGCAAAAGATGAAGTTGGACAAATCTTATTACATGCTTTCCTGAGAGGCATTGGATTATCAATTTTGAATCTCCATAAACGGTAAGGTTCTTGAATTGTTTCTTGGCTGCAAGAAGACCAAGCTTGTAGCCTGTGAGTTCAGCAACATTGTTGGAGGCCTGTTCGAGATTTATGCAGAAGTCTAAAATCATAAGCTGGGGACAAGACCAAAGCACACCACTAACAATGGCTATGCCAGGATTAGTTCTCGAGGCTCTGTCAAAAATTAGTGCAGGATAATTAAAATGAATTCCTGGAGTGGGACAACCAGTTGGGCGGTGTTAATGAAACCCAAAAGGTTCCATTTTTGGAGGAAATGGAGTTCAAAATTAGATAGCACATTCAGATTTTGTTTTTTCTTAAAGTGGGTCTTAACATTTTCCACCATAGCTAGTTGGATTTATTAGAGTGTTCTTTGGAGTAGCCGTATCTTCAAAAATTCTTATGTTCTTGTCAATCCATATAAACCACATACAAAAGAAAGGTAAGGAAGACCATTAAATTTTAATGAGAGGCTTGCCTTTGAGTGGGGTTGGAACGATAAGAATTTCATTGCTTAGTGCAGATTTCAAGGCTCAATTTGTTTCGAAAGGGGACCCCAAAATAGAGAGATATCGAAATGGAGAAGGCCTTTTTGTAGTGAAAGAGGAGGTAAGATTGGGATTCACAAGCTTTGAAACATTTGAAGCAGATATACGGTCCCATGATACCCCTCTTAATGAGATTTTCACCAACAAGAATCTTATTTTTGCCAGACAAGCCATTGAATTTTTTTTACTTTGGGAGTAACGTTGAAGTTCCATATGCTATGCAAATAGCAATCAAGAGGTTATCCAGCAAGGAGAGAATGAGTGCTAGCCTTGACCGATGGCAACCTGAAGAGCTGATTTCGCCCCAAATTAAATTATCAGCACTATGAGGAAAAGTAGGAAGGATACCCAAAAAGTTCTTTCTGATTAGCACCCACTCATTTTGAAGTTCCTTAGAAAGACCATTTAGGTAAATTTCCATTCCACTCAATGAGTGATCAAGTTTTTCCACCCCAAGCTACCTCATGGGTGAAAGGAGGCCACTTGGCATGAGAGAGCATAAAGGTTTATGGCCTAGAATTGGATCCTACCAACATCTGATGCTATGGCCATTTCTTGGATCCATGAAGTATTTTTTTTTATCAAATCAATAACTCTAACAATTAGGGGGCTAGATTTTAGAGGCGCTAGGATTTTGAAGGATGGAATTGAACAAGTACACATCCTCTTTACCGTTGCCATATTTATGAATGAGGATATACTTTCGAAGAGATGTTGGAGGATCGAGGAGAGCCCAGACAAGCCTAGCTCCTAGAGCGGTGCTCATAACGAGTGCCTCCTTGTGTTTTTCTTTAGAGACATTATGCCAGCCATCAAGGTAAATTTTTTTCTTGTGGTTTTGCTTACCCCCTTGCCATAAGAAGTCTCTACTCTTTTTTTGTCTAAAGCATGTAGAATAGAGATGGGGGCATGATAAACTGTGAGCTGGTAGATGGGAAGGTTGGAGATGACTGATTTAATTAAAATCAATTGGTTTGTGAGACTTAGCCATCCATTGCATAAACTTTGAATGCGCTTGTCAATTTTTTTCAAAAGATTGGGCTAGCAATCAAAGCTCTTCAGATTTGAAGCTCATAGGAACACCCAAATACTTAAAGAGGCCAGCACCATCATACACAAATTGAAGAATCCATGAAAAACTTTGGTTTTCAGTAGTAGAGGTGTTAAAGGTGTAAAATCTGCATTTGTTGGCATTAATGGCATCTCCTGAAGCAAGCAAAAAATCGTCAAGACAACTCTTTATCCTTTTAACATCCAGCTTGGTAGCTTCCCCTAACATGATGGTGTCATCAACAAACTGGGCATGAGAAATATCTCTAACCCCATCAGCAACCTTAATTCCAATAATTTTCAAAGCTCTCCTTTCAACTGAAGCTTCAACTAAGATAATATAAAGGTAGGGAGAGAGAGGATAGCCTTGATGTAAACCTCTAGTAGCCTTAAAAAATTGGTAGGAGATGCATTGATTATTGGAGCAACCCAAGGATCGATGGTACAACCAAAGATTCATTTCATGAAAGATAAAGGGATCCCAAAAGTTTACAAGACTTGTGCCAAGAAGTCAAGATCAACTTTGTCAAAGGCATTAGCCATGTTCAGTTTGATGGCAATCCTTTTCTTGCCCTCCTTATTGCTGGTGTGCATTGCCTCATGTACAATAACAATATTGTTGTAAATTTGCTTGCCTAGAATGAACCCTTGTTGCTCCTTAAAGATAATGAGACTCAAAGATTTTTTGATTCTATTAGATAAGATTTTAGTAATGTTCTTGTAAGAAGAGTTGTATAGAGAAATAGGCCTAAAACTATTGAAAGAGGCAACTTTCATTTCTTTAGGGATCAATGCTAAAAGGTGGAGTTGATAGCACCAATGAGCTTACCTTTTTTGTAGACATCTTGAACCGAGCGAAGGAGGTTAGCAGCAATGAGATAAAAAAACTAGTGATAGAAAGAGTTTGAGAACCCATTAGGTCCAGGGGCCTTGTCTTTAGCTGTGTTGAAACCAACCCCTTGAGCTCCTCCATGGTGACCGCTCATGATCACTATGAAGCCTTGTAAATTTGTTGGAGTTTTCAAGAGGGAGAGAATTAGGCCTGGGCTTCGATTTCTTGCTCCTAGATCTTCTTTTCCTTTTTCCTTTCTTTGTACCTTTTGGAATCAATCATTGCCTTGCAAATCTTTTTCTAGTTGGGGTTTCTTGATTAAGAGGCCAATCTTTGGAAAAATGACCAAGATATGTTTGTAAGATCCCTAATCAGATCTGCCCTAAAATTTCTGATTTTTATCTTTGTCAAACCCTAGGCATGAAGTCTGATTTTCTGTTTCTGAATTGTAAATGGTTTTGGACAGCAAATATATGTATGCCAATTGCTCAAATATACATGTCATTCATGAACCTTTGTGAAGATAATATCAACCATATATTCTACCACATAATATGACCATTCTAAGGCAAACAAAATGACAAAGTTCTGATTTCTGAATATGATTAACTGCTGCTACAAATCAGATTACTCAGAATTGAAATTACATCAAGTTTCAAGGCTCAAACATGCCCAAACATAACTAAGATCTCTGCTGTTACAAAATCAGACCTTTACATTGATAAACAAAGGTGTCTACATACCAAAATGATGGAGAATTGTGTCTTCACTTCAAACCCTAGATAGGCGATCTGGTTTGGCACTTGATCATACACTCATGAGACTCAAAAAGACCCACGAATCCTTCTCAAACCTTCCAAGCTAGGTGGCGCTCCCTTGAAGATGGAAAATGGCATGCAAATTGATGGGCGGCTGCTAGGGTTTGTCTTCAAATGCTCCACAAATATGAAATCGCCTCCCTTGGAGATGGTGCTCACCCTAGGGTAAAACCCTAGCAATAATCTTCAATCAAATCCCTCAAAATATGGCTCTCCAATCTGATATAAAATCTGAATATAACTCTCAATCTCCAAAATTGTATTTGGCCACAAATCTCATAATTTTGGCTCTAGGTCTTCTCCAATCCAATCTGCAGAAATAAATATGTCTTTGAAGCTCAGTCCTCTCCTCCGAATCACCAATGAAGTGCAAATGCGAACTCCGTATGAATCCACCTCAAGATGGAATTGGGTTTTCGTCCAATCCACCAATATTCGTAAGGGTTTTTGTCCTTGGAATATGCTAAACCTAAGTTGCAGCCAACAAGAGAAATTCTCCAATGCAAATGACAAGATATGAATGATGGAAATGACTTGCTTTTTACTTTCTTTTATAGCCACCAAATAAACCTCCTCTTGGCCGACCTCCTTTTTGGCCGACCTCCTTTTGGCAATTCACTTTATTTTATTTTGTTTTCTCTATCAAGTGGCTCACTTTTATAATAAAGTCATTTTATTTTGTTTTCTCTATCAAGTGGCTCACTTTTATAATAAAGTCATTTTATTTTATAAATAGGTCCAGCTTAATTAATTAAACATAAATAATCCAAAATTGACTTAGGATTACTTAGTATTTAATTAATTAGATTATTCCCTTGCAACTCCCGACTTAGCCTACGGGAATAAAATAGGCTAGCCGACTCCATTGTGTGATCACTCGGAAAAAGGGGACATTACAATGTTCATTTGAAAGGTAGATATGTTCATAGCTTCATAATCTAACGTCTGAGTATGCACCTAGTCCAAGATCTTGATTCCAATGGCCTTAGGTAGACCCTTTTTAAGGTTAACCTACACATAGATGCAAGCACAAGCAGCATTGGAAGATTTGGGAGGGATAAATTTGCCAATTTTATTACCAATGATTTATGAAGATGGTTTCTTCCATAGATGCAATGGAAGAAAGGGGAGCCTTACCCAAATTGACAGTTGGGCACATCCACTTGCATATCGAAGTGTGCAGACCAAGAGTTCAGAAAGAGAGCACTTGAACCCATAAACCATGGACTCCCTTGAAAAATGCCATCCCACTCTGCTTTGGTTTCAAAAATGATTGTGAAGTAACCACGTATTCACAACAACATCTCAAAGGAAGAAATTGTGGATCCCCAAGAAGAGATCCATTTTTCCAATGCCAAAGGACTCTGCCAAAGCCCTATGAAGTGTCTAACAAAGCCACATTCAAGGAGTGTATTAATAGAGTGAGCTATGTTTTTTGCAGGGGCCTCCACCATAGGTGTGGAATCGGGCTTGGGGATGAATGCATTTGAGATCGTTGAAGCAGATTTACTCAACCTAGAAGCATCATGGTGGCCTACTTTTGGGGAAAGTTTAAGTTAGGTCATCTAAATTTGCATAGGTAGTCGGCAATGGTGAAAATGGAGAGAGGCGTGGGGTAGCAGAAACTCTACAGTCCCTACCCACTGTGGAGGTAGCCCAAACGCTGTCAAGGAGTTGCTAGGACATGAAAAACAACGTAGAGCTCAGTTTGCAGTACCAATTTTTCATGGTAGCATTACTTGGGAATTGAGATTGATTCAACAAACCAAAAGTATTAATGGAATTCAATTACTGAGGATTTGATTGGAAAAAACTAGGAAATAAATGCTGCTTTTCCATTCGGTGTTGCCCAAAACAATTTTTTATATTTTGCTTTTTAAAATTAGAGCAAGGGTCTAGGGGTGGTAGCCCCCAATAGGTTTGAGGGGTAGCGACCCAGGTGCGTTCCATGAGCAATACAAGGTGGGGTTGAGGGGTGAAGCCCCTATCACCAAGCCCAAATTAAGCCCATCAAGGTGACAGGGACCTTAATGGCACATGCCATTTTTCATAATTTTACTGTTTTTAATCAAGATCCAAATTCTTCAAAAAGTGCATGTTTAAGGTTGTAACAGTTTTTGAAAAATGCAATTTTTGGCTGGGGCCGGACCTAGGCTAGACCTGGACTGGGATCAGAATTAGGCTTGGACTGGTCTAGGTTTATTTGGGATTTTTGGTGAACCCAGAAACACAGCTTTTTAGGGTTTTTTTAAAAAGTTTTTTTTCTTTATGCACTAAATGGACCAAGCTGTCCAGTCTTGAGAAAAGGGAATGTCCTCTCCAAGTCTGCCAAGTCTGGGAAATCTAGGATGTGGCACAAACCCTGGGCGCACATCCCAATGGAACACTAGAAAATTGTCTCCTTCAATCACTATGCTGTTCTGCGGATGCACCTCATACCATTATGCATATAGTAAAATCCCATTAGTCAAACCTTTAAAGGTGTTCAAGGTAACAGGTTCTATCCATACAGGAATCAGATTGGTCATCCTATTACCTTTTTAGTAAACAGATAACTTCACAGTCTTCATCCTTCACAAGTACTTGGTGGCCTCACAGCAATATTTTTGGTTCGCTATGTACATATGTATGAGTTATAATGTAATCTAAGACATAAAAGTCTGTGGAAACAACTATCCATGATAAGGTCAATATGACTTTAATCTAGAATGACTGCCCATGTCAGTTTTGACATTTGTGGGCAGCTGCTTTTGCCATATATCTAGAATGTGTCAAGTTTTTTGAAAGAACTTGTCATGCAATAGCTGGAGATATATTGAATGGAAATATTATACAACAAATCAATTTTTGTGAAATGCATGATAACCTTCTAGTTTAATAACCCTTTATATTGACAAATCCATAAAAAATCTCTGGTACTTGTTCTTTTACTTGGACATTTGATTCCACTGTTACTACGTGAAGAATTCAGGGCTATTCTATTATGATTTTCAATTATTTGCTAATACTCTTCATAGTGTGATCATGAAAAAATCCCTCAGCTGCATAATTTATGGTATGCTAAAGTGAAAAATCCACAAGATGATGCATACAAAGTCTGGAAGAAGTTGTAGTGTGGAATGACATGAGTTGTTTACTGTTTACAATAGTTGACAAGTGACAACAAAACACCTGAAGACAGATATTTTCTATTACCAAATACTCTGTTCATTCCAAGTCTGTCTTCTGCAACATAAATTCTCCTTTTGTTAAATGCCCAAATAATTGCAAATCACTATGTAAAAAATGAGAGTAATTTCAATGCTTATGAAACAGGGAAAAGGTATCTCAAGAGGCATAAGCAAGATTCATGTTCAGAGTTCTCGAACAAACCAGATTTGTTGTAATCAGAAAAAAAAAGACTTGGATATCAAGCACATACATTAGTGGAACAGGTAAGGAAAGTACAGAGAGAATTTGATAGCATTTTTCTCTTATTCGGTAAATTCCTCTTGTGGAGTGACCCTAGGCTTAGATGCCAGGCAGAGGGGCATCACACTTGTCAAATTCACCCAGGTATTGCAACCAACTTTGTCTGTTGAATTCCCTTGTTAATGGGGTAATGGATAAAAGTTTGTATCGAAAAAATTTGAAATGGTCGAGACCCCTAGATAGGTTTCGCAATTTTCTCTTATTCGGTAAATTCCTCTTGTGGAGTGACCCTAGACTTAGATGCCAGGCAGAGGGGCATCACACTTGTCAAATTCACCCAGGTATTGCAACCAACTTTGTCTGTTGAATTCCCTTGTTAATGGGGTAATGGATAAAAGTTTGTATCGAAAAAATTTGAAATGGTCGAGACCCCTAGATAGGTTTCTCAAGGTTAACTTTGATGGAGCTTCTTGTGGGAATTCAAGGCTTGTTGGAGTTGGTTGTATTTTGTGAGTTTCTAGGGGGCAATTGGTTAATACTTAAGGGGAGATCCTTCTTTTTGGGCTTGAAAACTAATAATGAGGTGGAATGGTTAGTGCCGGTTTGAAGGTTTGAGTTCAGCTCTTTCGATGGGCTGTAAGAATTTGATTGTGGAAGGACTTTCTATGGTGGTTATTAATGTGGATGGATAAAGGGGAGACTCAGAGTTAGAAATTTTAGAGTTTCTTGGAGGAAGCCCTCAAGCTATGTGAACGCTTTGGTGATATCATTTTCATCCATTGTTATAGAGAATGTAACAAATTGGCAGATGTTTTGGCAAATACTGGCATTGAGCAGTTTCGCTTTTCGGCTGAACTGAAGTAAGTGCCAAACCAGAAGCTTGGGAGGTTTGGCCCCTCTTTTGCTAGCTGAAGTTTCGTTTAATTGTCTTCTTTGAGCCTTGATCCTTTTCTGATGTTTTTATTTTTCAATTTGTTTGGTTATTTTTCCTATTTCAGCCATAAAGTGGTAGAGGCTTTTTTATTAGGTCTTTAAGGTTGGCGCTCACGAGGCTGGAAATTATTTCCTGGTGCATGCAAGCAGGCTCACTTTGATTTCCTATTGAGTCGTGGAGTTCGGGAGTCCTTCTACAGGGGCACCTCCTTTGACAGAAGGCTGCTCAATTTCTTCTTTTGCCCTCATGCTTAAACATTGTGCTTCAACAAAGCTGTCCTTGGCCTTGATGGTTTGGAAAATACATGTGTTTTCCAGTCATGTTGATTGTTGCGGGGAGCAAACTGTGGGACTTGATTGCGGACAAAACTATTAGGGACTAAATTTGCTATGTGGTCCTTCTAGAACAAGGGGTTGAGTTGTCTATTGGGGCTTTGGAGCAGGTTGCAGAGGAGCTCAAACTGTGGAGCCAGTTCATGGTCTGTAGGAGGAAATTTTGGTTTTGCAGAAGGAAATCCAAATGATTTTTCTACAAATGAAGGAGCTAGTGTCCTTTTGCAAGGATTGGCCATGGTTGTCAGTACTCTCAGGGTCACCCATAAAAATGGCAGGCTGGAAATTTCCAGCCAGATCTTGATGATGTGTTTGTATGAGGGATGTTTGTGAAGGGTGTTAAAGCACATGGCAGTTGATCTTGGGATATAGTTTCACTAAGTTTTGCTGTTAGGAGGATTGTGCACAGAGGAAGCAGTTGGATTGAGGCAAGGGCACTGCGGGAGGGGGTTGGAGGTGGCGGATCTATTGGTGCATCTATGGGCTTTTTGGGTCATAGAGAGGGGAAGGCTCTGCTGTTTATTGATTGACCTTTGGTGGGTCTATAGTTCATGCGTCTAGCTGGTTTTGGACTTTTTTGAATTTCAGTTTTTTTGGTTGGTTGTGTTCTTTGTTGGCTTAGATTGTATGCAAATTTATCGCTTTTGGGTGTATGGGTAGATGTACTTCCAGTTTTGACGACACCGAGTTTTTGCTATATATATATGGGTGAGGGCCCCAATAGAACCCTCATATAGCAATCAAAAAATAAACTTATTCATTGAGGTACATCACAGCCAGCAAGTTGGATATGATATTTGAACTAATTTAAAAATTTACTGTATGGGACTTCATGTTGGAAGTGCCAATATTTTTACCACTTGAATTCATCCCATTTGACCGTGAAAACATTTACTATTATTTGCAAGGAAAAGCTTTAAAAAAATCATTATAAATTTATTTCTATTTGCCATGTGACTTGACAACAGCCCTCGTTCTGGCTTCTCTCTTTGACAGCAGCCATCTCTAGCTTGTGTTTCATGACTGCAGACCCTTGTATCCTTGGCAGCTGTTGCTCCTGTTTTTTTTCCTCTCTCTTCTCTTAATAGTTTCATGTAAATAAAGCATAGAAACTAACAAAAGCCCTACATCCAAGATATAACTACCCCTATGGCCATCCCTGCCACCAATGTGATATTCTGCCCAAGTGGCATTTAGTGCCAAATGGCAGGATTGAAAATGTATGGAATTATTTTTTTGTCTACTTTAGTGAATTATTCTTCTAGAAAAAGTAGGCATAATGATGGACCCATCTCTAATCATAACATAGAATAATACAAAATCAAATTATGCCAATGCCCAATGAGATTATGACAGTCACAACAATGACAATTAGTGGTGTCAAGTAAAATTCTATTAAGGCTTATTCAACTACCCCATTCTTTGCTTATCCAGCATTGATTGCAATGCATGAGACCACAATTCACAGAGCCATTTTGTCTTGCAATTTGCATTCCTTCTGTGTGCATCTGTATTTTGCATATACGTTCATTCACAATTTCAGAACTCTCTATCTAGTTTATAGTGCATGGGTCTCTATGGTTTATTCTATGCACTAAAGTTCCCATTCTGGGACAAGTCAGGAGGATGATGGAACGGGTTGTTGCGTTTTGCTATTCATTTGCTAATTGCAATTGCATACGAAACTCTGAGGTGTTAACAACAAGCACATTTTGTGTATGTACAGCGGTAATTGCAGCTCATAAAATTATTGAGGAGTTCCATTGTAAATCCTCATATTCTCATACAGAGTATTGCCTATTGATGGGTTTTGGTTGAATTGAGCTCCAATCGCTCTTGGCTCCCTATTGTTTCTGAATCAGCTGTAGTAGTTGTCATCAGGAAACCCATAAAAAAACTTTAAGAAGTCAAGGATCAATGATGGCAATAGTCTGAGTCCATCACAGAGGCCTTGGAAAAATTGTAGATTAACTCTCACCAATGTACTAAGGACTGCTGGTATCTCACCTAAGGAAGCCCCTCATGAATAGATGTGCCTGGTACTGTTCTATTGTTAAGTCATCTGAAAAATTGGAACTAATGATTGCAAGCAGTCCTAGCTACTGCCTTTTTAGAGGAGACACCCCAGAGAGTGTTTTTCTATTTCATCATGTATGCTGATTCACTGTTGTCAACTACTTTGTTTAGCAGCAAGAAATCACAGAGCTGAGAGAATAGAAGATTCAAATCCATATAGCAAAAAGACTGAAAAGTTCCCATTTATATTTCCATAGTAAAGTTGCCCCAAAGTGCTGATATAGATAATCTAATATAATCCAAGTCCTGGGTATTGAAACAATTCATGTGCTTTGTACAAAGCTCCATAGTTGTAGTTGTTGTGCACCTAGAGTATCCAAGCACAGGTTGCTGAGTTACTGTACTCCTGCTGATTGGGATGTCTAAAGTTCCATAGCAGAAAAAATCTACTGGGAAAAAAATCAGCAAACTGAAAGTATAAGATTTTTTCAAAAAAATGGGATTTAATTGGAAAAGATCGGATTTTCAAAAAACATAGAAACATGCAAACAAAAAGGAGAAAAACCTGTTAAAGGCATTTTAATAACAAAGAGATATAGAGAGCAAACAAAAATGAGACTTTAGCCTATGAAACACAGAACATGGCTTTATCCAATTTGTTTGTTGTTTCTGCAGAACCCTATAATATAGGTTAAAAACTTAAAACCCTATCCTGACAAAAAAAGTTTGTCGAAGGCAAAATCAACTAAAAACAGTAAAAAAATTTAAAATTGTGATAACATGTTACCGATGTCACAAGGTTTGTGTTCGTATTCATGTTCAACGAAGAAAAAACTTGGAACAAATTTGTTGAGTGATAAAATTCACAAAAATAATTCATGATTAAGTTTGAATATTATAAATATATATTTTTTAATTTTTTAATTACTCATTAAAATCTAATAAAAACTAAACGGTAATTAAAGTTAAATATTAATAATTTCTTTTATAGTGCATATCATTTACAAATATTCTCCTCATACGAGCATCAACGTGAGACCAATACAAGCTCTTGCGAGCACTTAGTAGAGACTAATACATCTACAAGCTCTTTATGAGCAAATGCACTAAAAATCACCTATAGAAGACCAAGAGTCACTACTTAGAAATCCACTTTATTTAGATACCACATCCACATAAGAAGCCAACTATGGAAGACCAAGTGTCACAACTTAGAATTCCACATTAGATGTCCTTATGGGGATTTGAACTTGGGTCTCCACAATGAGAACCCCAATGTACCAATTAAGCTCAACCCCCTAGACAAATATTAATAATTTTAAATTAATTATAAAATTTAATAAACATAAAATTTATTATAAAATCTTAAAAAAAATAAAATTTATCATAAAACTTAATAGTACACTATAAACTATTAAAATGTTAATATTAATAATAATTTATAAATAATAAATTTAACATTATATTCAAAACTTAAAATCTTAATCAAATATTGCAGGTTCTGATTGACTCCATTGCTGCTGAAGCCGTATGTGGAAACTCAGAATGCTGAAACCGCTTTGAAATGTTTACCTTGATGATTGTGTTTCTATCTTTGTATTCTGAGTCGCAGCAAGCCCTGACTCCATCGGGCTGCCGATGCAAATAGAGCACAAACAATGTACACAGCTTTATCAAAATTTTCCATTGTTTCTGAACCCTTTTAACAGAGGTTAAAACCCTATTTTGACAAAAAAAAATTCCTATCAAAGATAAAATTGATTAAAAACGGTCAAAAATAGAATGTTTTGATGATTTTTTTGCGACTTTCTGGGGAAAAATCACTAAAAGAATGTTGATTCTGATTTCTTAAAAAAATCATGTTTTTTTGGGATTAAAAATCACAAAACTTGACAATTTGCAATTTCTATGATTAATTGCAATTTTTTTTGCAATTTCTGCTACTATGGTTTAAAACTTTAAACCTCTCGAAGGTTCTTTGAACACATCCCCTTTTGTGCATAACATACATTCATTGCATTCATAACTACAACAAATGACAAAAACTCTTTTTGATTATTGAATGGATTTTCTTACCCTGTTACAAAGTTAGCAGTTTGGCGCATGCTCGGAGGAATCTGGAAAATGCTGCTTAGAATGGCTTTATGCATGTCAATAATATTTGCATATCCAGACACGATTGCATTCTATGTGACCAAATCTCATTATTTGCTTATAATTGCATGTCTGGCGTGTGCTTCTATATTGACCAAACAAGGCAAGTGGCACGTTCAGCACAATAATGTTAAACAATTAAATTATATTCAGTATTTCTGAAAACCATGAATTACGAATAGGGTAAACAAAGGAGGAGAACTGACAATGTTGCAAGAGCAAACCCATGCCAATCATATTTTGATGGATCTCTGTACCAAAGATCCAAAGCTTCCACACGGGCAGTGTTTCGCCTTTCACATGCCAACGATATTTGCTTGAACTGCATTGCACTAGTTATTCCAGTTTGTTGGGAATATTCCTTACTATAAATGAACCACTTAGCCATTTCTTCCTATTCTATGGACTCACAAGATCTCCTGCAGGGGCCTTAGCCAATGGAGAGTTGAATGCCTTGCTCCTCAATTCTCTAAGCATCTCATCACATAATTCACCTTTTCAAGGTAGGAATGTTTGCTTCATCTGATCTTGAAACCTTTGTCACCTTGGTTGTCTATCTATTTGCAGAATTTAGCAAGCTGCTCATGAATTTGAAGCTGAAATTAGAGAATTAGGATTGTGGAATTCACTTCATAGAGCATCCCTTTCAATTCATTGCCTTATAGTTTGTGGTTTCCCTCAGTGCCACCATATCCTGGAGTATGAAGGCATAGTTTGCTGATGCAATACTACTATGACTGTGACGCCATTATGTTTTGTCTAGAAACCTGCTTCAAAGACTGATACTGAAACACAGTAATGATCTGCACAATTTGACCGTGGCAATAAATTTGAATGCTAAAGTATTGTCGAGATTTGTGATAAATTCATAACCAAACACATATCCATTCCACTTCTTGTGCCTTCAAGTCCACTTATTTATGTTTTTGACAAAATAGACTTTGGCCAAATAATATTATGCTGTGATAAATATTTGACAGATTATGTAGTATATCTATGAATGAAATGTCAATAACCTTTGGTTGTTTGCACTGATTCTGGATATACGTTGATCAAAATGTATTGATTCCATTTATTTGTTTCTATTTTGAAAGATTAATGTTTCTCGATGTCATTTAATGCTGCAGGTTTTAGTTGGTTGAAATTTTTTTTGTTCACAAAGAATTGGTGAAGATGGGGCTTTTGACACACAATATACGTCAATGGTAAAACCTGATTCCTACATTTAAGTGGTTTGCATCTTGATGAAATACACTACCTATTGATTCAACTAACGGTAGAGGAAACTGTTGTGGGGCAAGTCCCTTTTTTATGTTCTAAATTTCTATAACACTCAATCTAGAGGTCTTGCTATATCTTCTTCAAACTTATTGCATTGAACTCTCCCAAGTCTCAAACACGGTCAAACCCAAAACAATTAAAAGCCATAAGTTGGCATGCTTTTTAAATTTTGTGTTCATTTAGCCATTGCCATGTCCTACACTTGTCTGGCAAAGTCCTTAAAACACTGTTTTGCTGACATTTTTTTGTAATCTTTCTGCATACCCAAGTTAAAAGTTAATAATCTAAATACTGTGGTTTGAAACCAGTGCCCTTTGTTTTTCAGGGGATTGAGTTCAGAATGTGCAGCTTTGGGCATGCATACATGAATTAAGTACTGAAGAAAAACAGCTTATTATTGTGTTGTAACATTGCAATCATAATGAGTGTGGCAGAGGAATCGTCGTCTCCTTCTTCTAGCAATGATGATTTTGTGACGTTTCTGGATGTGGAACTGCAGTCCAGCAATGAAGAAGACTCCAAAGAAGAAACCCAGTCTGAATTTGTGCAGAATGGAAATGCACAACACGAAAAGGAGGAGGAAGAAGATTTGTTCGAGTATGATCAAATGGAAGCCCAAAGGTAGGCTTATTTTGTCAAATTTGTTTTTAACATTAGTAAACACTTTTTTGATTTCAATTCCATCATGAAATTTTGGTTTTTTTAAGGCTGCTTTGGTCAACGTTGCAAATTCAAGATACTTACACACGTTAGGTGGGATTTTGGGCAATTTGCAGGGTAACACCTAGTCTCAACCATTAGACCATATCTCAACTAACTAATCTAATAATTTTTTAATATCATTTAAGGGAATCAATTTAATAATTTTTGTTTGTTGGATATCCTTCCATTTAGATGTGAGGACCAGGATACAGGACTTTTGCCTGGCCTCATTTACTGAAATTAAACAACATTTTATCATGTCTTTTGGAGATTTAAAAATGAGGCTTACGTGTTTTTATATAACTACCATGGAACGCCACAATCTCTGATATTAGAGGTCATGTTATCATTAGCAATGACCTGCCTGGCCCTAGTTTTTTGTCCAATGAGTTTACAATCTGATACGTTGGGTGCCATTGGCCAAGTATTGGATGCCCTTTATTCCTCCACATTGCCTGGACTGTACCTAACTTGCCTTGTTTGAACTAGACTTGAAATTAGGTGACCGTAAATTTCATGGGAAGTTTGAAAGTGCAAAAACAAGATTAATAGAAAAGGTCAATTTCTTTGTCCTATTTTCTCTCTCATAGGATTGGCACTCAGCCTGTGGACTGTCTTATTGGGTTGCTAGAGTGGAGTGGGGTTAAACCCCACAAGCTAATTTTATCTGGTTGGTTAATTTTTCACAAATTTTACAACTTGATAGAACTTGAAAAATATTCACCAGTTTTAGAAAAAAATGTACGTAAAGTTAGTAGACTTGGTACAGTTTACTAGTATTGTTACTAAATCTTGTGTTCTACCTTGAATAATAGCTGACGATCCATTAGTTATTTATATTTTGAAATGGAAAGATTTACTCACTATTCTACACTTTCTAAAATAATTCAACTATGAAATATTTTCCTTACACTACACATGTAATGTCTCCTTTTTGAAATGAAGCCAAGTTGAAACCCAAACGCCCATCATTCATTTCCCATGGGCCTTGGGAATTCTACACTAGGAAAATGGGATTATAATAATAACTCAAGAGGTTCATAATGTCTCAAAAGGGGCTGCTTAAGTGATATTATAAGATATAATTATAATAAAGAGAGTCTCTAGTAAAGTTAAAATACAAAATAAGGAGGTCTCTTATAATTAATTTTTATTTTGAATAATTCCTCTTAAATATTAATCAAGAGTCATGAAGGAAATTTGAAGAGTACGTCTTTTGGAGGGAAACTCTATTTAAGAGAGGCCAAGCAAGGAGGAGGAGGCATATTGATAAACCATTCTATTTTCTGATTTCTACTCCTCGTTGGGGCATTGGACTTCGGTTCAATTGACTTGAGGACGAAAACCCTCTAGGTTGGGAATTGGAGGATGAAAACCCTCTGATTTCCATTACTGGATTAGTGGATGAAAACCCCCGATTCAAACTTGCAGCAATCTCATCCAGAGGTTGCATTGGAGCTTCATTGTATTGCAGGCAATTGATTTCACGGTGATATCATTCTCTGCTATTCTTGTTTGAAGATCTATTTGTGATGCAAATTATGTCAGCGCCATTCTAAAGGTTTGTGCATTGGATCATCATAGTACTGTTCATTTTGTGGTGAGAATCAAGGGCAAGAATCGGTGCCATATTCATATCTGTGTGCGTAAGATATTGCAGGGAATAGAATGCTGATTATAATAGGCCGCTTGTACCGGGACGAGAATTTATACTTTACCAGCTACTTTGGCCGCACACATAGGGCCCAGCACTGAAGTTGCAGATTGCTTGTACAGGGTTGAATATATTTCTGGTTGGCGGCTCCTTTCAGCGACATTACTGAGAAGACATTGCTGGTGGCGGCTCCTACTTAGCACCATCTATTGGATCGGGTTTATACTGAGAATAGCAGCTTGTACAACGCTATGTTTGGGTAGCTTTTACAGTGCCTATGATCTGATAATAATGATTGTCATTAAAGGCAATCAGCTCCAGCTGTAGGTTTCCTGTGTTGGCATCAATTTGGTTTTCTGTTTTAGCCATTGGCATTCATGAGTATTGCAGTTTCAAACAGTATTATACTAGCTGTGTGTACTGAAAACATCTGATAATGGTAGTGTTCATTCAATGAATAAATGAAGGTAGCAGATTGTGTGGGCTGCTGTGTCTATGTGTTATTCATGAGGGTGTGATTGCTGGAATTTATCTAATTTTATATTCATTGCCAAATGGCAAATATTCCAATTTGCATACAAATTCATATTTAAATTGTGCGGCTTGCCACCTATACTGGGAATTAACTAGAAATCTGATTTGTGAGGTTAAGTAAGGAAAAATTGCTGATATAAATTGAATCGAGTTAAAATTTGCAAAAATATTCCATCCGGGATACTACAACACATAGAATGTACCTTGTTTTCAATTCTCTAAGGGCTGCTTTTCCCATTTTCAGTGCTCCAGAATCTTCTTGACATGTACATCTAGTTATAGGTTGTGTCATTGCAATGTGGCTACTTGAATTGGGGTCACTCTCATTGTAGATGCATTTTTTCATTATATTCTGAATGAAAGCCAACAATTGGAATACCTGTAACATGCCCCAGGCAAGATACTAGACAACACACATTAGGTCTCATATGAGTGGAGAACATCGCCAAACTGCCTTTGGCAGGCAGGTGTTCCTTGATGTTCATCGCCCTAAGGCATCACTAGATTGGTGCAAGCTACTCTTGGAGTAAGACTGTTTGGAGTCCCATGAGTGGAGTAAGACTGTACTCTCTGTGATAAATTGTAACCTGCTGTTGGATAAAGTCTGTTTGGTGTACACCATGAGTGGAGTAAGAATGAATAGCTGAATTGGCTAGTGTTTGGCAATTTCCCACAAGCTCAGAGGTCCAAACCCTCCGTTTTCTCTCGCTCTCTCTACACTCCCTTCTAAGCCATTCAGCTTTGTAATAAGATTAATGTAATAACTTGATCAATATGCTCCCCAAAAAAGTTCATTAGGGGAAAGGACTCACTAGCCGTTCATATACCAATAGCTGCCATGGTGAGGGCACCTTACCACCCAATTAAATCTATGAAAAGAATCAATACATGTCTATATACATTACTAAAAATTTAATAAGGAACCAAAACATGTGCATATATACATGTGTAATAGATCCATACTTGTAGTGAGCTCGCTAGGTGTAACCCTAAGTGTGAAGGGAGACCATGATAAGAGATTGTAACTTGATTTTTGGAGTAGGGCCCATAGAGGACATTATGAGAAGCAAATCAATTTCTTGTCAAACCCATGGCAAACCAAATTGGCAATTGAATAGTTGAAATGATTATTGAAGGAGGACAAGAATAGACAGGAACTGTATTTGTCAATTATTGCTATAGTGTATTTTGATATATGATTTGGTTGTGTGGAGACAGTGTTACTTGCAGTCCCAAACTAGGTATATCTCATATATTTTTCTTGCTAACTCTTCCTTGAAAGTGTGCAGGTACTATGGTCACTGGCCTTGTCTACTGGTTTGGTGTAGGTACAATTTGTATATTTCATAGCAGTTTTTCTTGTTTCAATCTAAGACCTTGGCCATAGTGTTGGTAGAGTACAGGGCACCTAGTAGAACCTACCACAGGTTACTGCAAGGGGCATGCAGAGGATGGAGCCGGCACACAAAGAGGTATTTTGGGAAAAGACACACCTCTATGTGGATATATAGGATATACAAGTAATGTAAAGTAAGAGTGTGTGAGAGAGTGAATGAGAGTGAGATAGATATGTATAAGGCAAAGACTTAGACCTGCCGGCATGAATGTATATGTAACCATTGATTATGAATATATATAAAGGAGATATAAGGGTTCTGATATGATATATGTGTATCTTATGAATGCTTTACATGACTTAGATAGTACCACATAACTTATTTCCTTAATGTTTATCTATGATTCTCTCATTGTATGACTGGGGTATAAACTTGACTTTAGAGATTTGATTGAGGACCAGATCTTCGGACTAGTTTCCCTCCCATTTCTTGCCAACATTTGGTTCCGTTGCCGGGACCCTAGTAAAGGATAGTGAAGAAAAAAGAGGATAAACAGTAAAAAGGAAAAGTGTGGAGTAGCGCAAAGTAAAGAAACTGGAGTGACAAGAAATTTTTTATGATTTGTGGAAGATTTTGAATTTATTTTCTTAAGTTTCTACCTTTGTGAGAGGGGGGTAGGGACTTAAGGGGATGACAAATGGAATAAGGGGAGGATCTGAAAAGATCCTTGAAAAGATGTAACTCTTCAAGATGAGCCAACCATGGGATACATAAGGATTAATATGATTCCAAATCAAAAACACCCATGGCAAAAGGGGATAACAAAAGATTAAGGGAGATCAGTGAAATTATACTAACCGGAATGGAGATAACCAGAGAGGAAGGACAAAAACAAACTTAGGAACATTAGGAAAGGTACCATAGAAGGCAAGTAGAAAATATGAAAGAGAAATTGCGGAAGAAAAGAATTAGTTGAATGAGTGCGCCAATGAGGGTGATGCTGAGCGTGTCAAGGTGGGTGCTGCTGGAGAGAAGTATATAAAGGGAAAAGAAAGGATGGATGAAACAGCCATAGAGGCTACCACAAATTTGATACAAATAGATATAGAGAATCCTGAGCCTATCACAATGCATATTGATAGGGCTACAAAACTTCTAAAATGTATAGGAGGAAGAATTGATGCACATGACTAGTTAAGAAGTATGTGGAGGGAAGAACATAAGCAAACCCTAGCCCTACCACAAATATATAAGACTCCAAAATTTCAACCTAATTTTGCTAATATTCAAGTTAGAGTGTATAAACAATGGGAGGAATTACTAAACCCTATACGTAACCTCCAACCCTTAAATTTAGATTCGGATTACCTAGACCACCTGGTAAATCAAAGTATAATGAAGATTAGAGAAGATGCAGTATATAAAGAGATTAGTTTCAGAAGTATAAGACAAAGTAGTGAAAAGTCACCTAATCTTCTCTAATGAAGATTAGAGAAGATGTGGTATATAAAGAGATTAGTTTCGAAAGTATAAGATAAAGTAGTGAAAAGTCACCTACAGAAAATATAACGTCGTTTACAAATGAAAAAGTATCCCCGAGAATGAAAAGACAATTTGAAGAGACACACCCCCTCGACTAGGAGTCACCTCGGGTGCCTTATAAAGCAAGAAGAATTTCAAGAAAGGATCAAGTGGACAGTGAGAAAGAGAGAGAAGAAGAGATTAAGAAAGATTTTGAGGAAATATTGGGAAAATAATATTTTGACATCAAATTTCGGAGAGATAAAAGAAGCGAACATAAAACCCTAATACAGAGGCCAAAACCTAAGGAGAAAAGAAAGAAAGAAAACCACCACAAGACACCGGAGGTTCCGGAAAAATAGAAGAAAGGAAAGATGGATGCCATAATTAAATTACTGGTATTTTAAAAGGATACAAATGAAGCAGCAGCGCATGTCTTTGTTTTAGAATCTATTTGGAGTCCAAAATGATATAACCAAGGATGACACTAAACTATTTGACTTTATTGGGATAGTGCGGAATGATGCTTTTAAATGGTATAGAAAGGCATGCCCTAGACATGACAGAACATGGGATGAAGTAAGGAGTTCTTGGAAAATTTTGAAACTCCGGAGATACCTACTGAAGGAGTAAGCAAAATGAGAGAGTTAACTTAGAAAGATGGAGAAACTATAAATGAATTTGACAAAAGGTTCAAGGAAACAGTCCATAAATTAGAGGAACTATTAACTGAGAAACAAAAGATTGAATAGTTCACATCCGGAACAAGCCCAAATGTCAGAGCATCTTTGGACGACAAAAAATTTGAAACATATGCAGAAGTTGTTACATTAGCCCCCCGCATTGAGTCACAAACGTGGTGCAAACAAGATAAAAATATGGAAAACATGGAATTAGAAAGATTGAGGCTGGAATTGGAGCAGTTGAAACTAAAACAGGAGATTTTGGCAAAATAGGAAGAAAAGAGGCCTAATTTATGGTGTTCTTATTGCACAAAGGAAGGACACATCAAGAATGAATGTTCGAAACTGAAAGGAGAAAGACAGGCTGCCGCAATGAAAGTGGATATCAAAGCACTACCTACAAAGAAGAATACAATATATTGTTGATTATGCGGAGAATGGGATGATCATGAAACACCGGATTGTCCCTCACAACTATTTAGGGTAAGAGAAGATGATGATGAAAGTGAATCATGGTATAATGCAAATCACAAGAACAAAGCACAAAATAATACCATGGCATATGTAAAAGGCTTGGCGGAAAGACCATTATATCTTTAGGATCAAGGTTATAAGCAACCTTCATGGAGAAATCAAAGAAACATGAGCACTATTCAGAATACAAACCCTAATGCACCATATGGAAATAACTATAGTAATGATAATAGAGACCAATTTGGAGGTTATAGAGGAGGATGAGGCCGTGGTAGAGGTAGAAGAGATGAAGCTACCTGCTATAAATGCAGAAAACTAGGGCATTTTGCTAATGAATGCTGAGGAGAAAGAAGAAGACAATGCACATTATGTAACAACATAGAGCATGACCTTTTCACATGTGATAAAGCACATCAATACTTTCAAAATGCATTGCAACAAGCAAAAAGTGATGACTTAGAAAAACAAAAAGAGGCCAGAGTAATCCGAAGAGTCCCTAAAGAAGAAGCTCAGTTTCTAAGAACCTGCGAGAGAGATAAAGATGACAACCAAAGAAAAGGAGTTAAGTATGAAAAAACTAAAATGGACAAGAATAAAGGAAAAGAAAAAGCTGCAGCAGTCACAAGACAGGGTACAAATACCGGAGGACATGATACTACTGAAATAGAGAGAGAAGAAAGTGAGGAGGAAGATATATTCTTCCCGGATAAGAGACAACATGATGATATAGTGCATAAAACAAAACAAATTGTGACACAAGAACAAGAGAGACAGAAACAAGATAATCAATTCTTCACAGAAGAAGTTGTGGCACTCAAACAGTTCACATCATTAACGCAACAACATAATATGATGGAGAAATTTAAGCAATTTGCAAAATACTGGAACAAGGAGAAAATACCAAGAAATCAAATCCGACAATTTGGCAGAAATGATAGACATTGGAAGACAAAACCACTATTCGTGGATGCTCATATTAATCACAAAATGGTCAAAAATGTTATGATAGACTTGGGTGCGGATATAAATATGGTCACAAAGAAGCTTTGGGAACAACTAGGAAGACCTAGATTGTCTCAAACACCCTACAATATTACTTTGGCAGATGGATCTAACATGTCAACTATTGGAACTTGGAAACAAGTAGAGGTAAACCTGATGGGCATAAAACAGGTTAGAGACTTTGTGGTTGTCGCCATGAAAGAACAAGGAGATTCATTCAATACACTACTCGGATTGAGATGGTGTCATGTCCCCACTTTTAGAGTAACTTAAAATTGTTTTAATTGTAAATTAATTTTGTAAAGTATTTTATTTACTTTATAAAATTAATATTTTATTTAAGTTACTAAGTTAGTAGTACTACACTTTATTAAAAAAGTGTTGTGAGCAAGCATTTAAAAAAGTACAAATGCAAGCATTTAATAAAGTTCATGTTGTTGTGAACAAGCATTTAATAAAGTTCATGTAAAAGCATTTAAAATGCTTTGGTCTGATGTGTACATGTAAACTCTCATTTAATAAAGTTAGGCTGGGCCTAATTAATGTAATGGCTTTAAAAGAAAGCCTGAGAGTCATTGTTGAGCATGCTTTTTCAAATGCTTATGCTTGGTTTTGTGTTTTGTCTTTTGACAAACTATATTCAGCTAATTGACAAGGAGATGTTCCCTTGCATTTGCTGAGCCGAGGAGATGTTCCCTTGGTGAATTGTAGAGGTGAAATCATCTCAGATTTCACAACTGAGCTTCATTGTGTTTTGAGTTTGGTGTTTTGTTGAATAAATTGATATTTGGTCGGAGACCATTTTATCGATATCATTGAAGATATTTTGTATAAAATTTTCAGAATAATTGATTTGAGATGATTGCTGAGTTGAAGTGAAACATATATTCTCTATAATTACTTAATATCTCTGAATATCCTATATGCAGATATAAGGGTATTATAGGGTTTTATTTATATTAGCAATTTCCTTTGAATAGTCTTATGAACAATTGTGGAGTAATTGTGTATTATGATTTAATTCCCAAAAATCGGAAATTTGATTGCATAATAGATTGGGTTTGAGAACTCATGTTGTTGGCAGAGAGGAGACAATTTCTGACATTATGCTGCAGATCTACATAGTGGACGGTGGGCCCCAGCAACAGCTCTAACTTGTGTTTAAAGTATAAAGAGAAATTGCAGTTACAAAAAAGAGTCTTTGTGTTTTATTTGAAGGAATTCGTTGGTAATTTGTGGTTTTAGAATATACATCTGCTGCTACAGATTGGGAGACAATCTCTGACAGCATTCCAGCATGTCTCCTTTCTAATAAAAGATTATTATATAATCAAAGGCTACAGGATCGATTTCTTTGAAAGATTAATTTGAAGTGAGAATATTCAAAGGAGCTGAGTGAGATTCTAAAGCTATGTGGGACCCAACATCCACTCAAAAGAACGAGACAACTGCATCCTTTATTGGCAGATCTGCATTAGGGCCTAGCTGAGATAATTTCATCAGTCAGAGTATGCCTGAGAGGCAGCAATTTGTATTAGCAGGCCATCTATTTATCATCATTTGGAGGACAGAGGTAAACTCTGTATGGTTTGTCTCAGTACTTTGACCCCACTTGAATATTTTCATCACAACAGATCTGAATTGTAAAGGTAGCACTCATTGTGTCTCATTTAACATCCTGGTATATCTTCATTGCACCTTAATTTCAGTTTGTATCAGCAGTAGATCATGAGCCTATGGCATCACAAGGTTGCAAGGATCAAAGTGTGATTTCTAATGACAAGATTGTACAAGCATTGACAAGGCTTGATAGTACTCACACAGCTCTTGAAGTCTTCATATGGGAAGCACAATGGAAGGAAAATGATTCTCATGATGGACCAGCACCAAATGAAATAGAAGACTACTCTTTGGTGTGGTATGACATTATAACTGATTGGTTTGATGACAGCTCTGCAACTTGGCAAACTCATGAGATATCAGCTACCACACATGAGGAAAAGAATATGAATGGACTCTCCAATGTTGGCACTTTCAATTTGGGAGTTGAACATGAGCATTTTGTAAGTAAGTCCATTCATACTAGTTCTGATTTTCTATATCAGACATGGGCCGATGTCCATTGGACTCAAGTCTTGTGCAATAAGTGGATGCAAAGAGCAAAGGAAGCAAGTTTAGGGGCTGCCAAGGCAAGACAACACCTCTGTGAGGTCAAGGCAAAGTGTGAACAACTTAACCAAACAAGAAGGCATGAAGATGATGCAGATTTGATTGGGCAAGTCAAAAGGTATGCTACAGAAATTAATGTTTCTAATCTTCATCATGAGTTGTTCATTCAAACAACAGAAGAGTTCGGAGATATAGAGCTGAATGATCCTATGGAATCACTCTTCCATCCTCTTGAATCTTTGGTAACTTTGGAGGCTGCCCCATATCTGGATCTACTGAAGCATGACACCAACGTACTTGCATTGGAGGCTACAATTAGTGGATCAGCCACTCACATCAGGATTTCACTTGCCTTATATTTGTCTATGGAGACCCATGTATTGGAAGAGTACACTTTAGGAGCATGTGATTTCAGTTTTGAAACAGCTGTGTTTGGGAGAGTTTACTATGATGGGAATCAATATTGTCTTGTTGGAAATAGGTTTCATGATGATTCCCTATCTTCATGCATTGAAGATAATATTTGTATGTCATTTTGAATGACATTTTCAGTTTGCATAATGTTGATTTGATTTATGACAGCAAGGTATCAAGGTTGGATACATTTTCATTGGCACTTATGTTTGACATCCATCCTTTGTTCGAGCTAGACATCCATATTGGAGGGATTTTCAGCTATGTTGGCTCATTATTTGACATCGGTATCTTCATTTTTGAGTTGATTGATTTTTGCATGAAATGGATTTATCATTGGAGGTTGAGCATGGGTGTGTTTGATACCTTGTGCGACAACGGAAGCGGTCCCAAGATCTCCTTCGTCAGCAGCCTTGAGGAGATGTGGTTGAGCATGTTTGAGGAGCCTCGCTGGATTTGGGATCCAGGGATTAATAGAGTTCAATTTTTCTTCCCATTGCTTGGGGACAAGCAATTTCGGGAAGGGAGGGCTGTCATGTCCCCACTTTTAGAGTAACTTAAAATTGTTTTAATTGTAAATTAATTTTGTAAAGTATTTTATTTACTTTATAAAATTAATATTTTATTTAAGTTACTAAGTTAGTAGTACTACACTTTATTAAAAAAGTGTTGTGAGCAAGCATTTAAAAAGTACAAATGCAAGCATTTAATAAAGTTCATGTTGTTGTGAACAAGCATTTAATAAAGTTCATGTAAAAGCATTTAAAATGCTTTGGTCTGATGTGTACATGTAAACTCTCATTTAATAAAGTTAGGCTGGGCCTAATTAATGTAATGGCTTTAAAAAAAAGCCTGAGAGTCATTGTTGAGCATGCTTTTTCAAATGCTTATGCTTGGTTTTGTATTTTGTCTTTTGACAAACTATATTCAGCTAATTGACAAGGAGATGTTCCCTTGCATTTGCTGAGCCGAGGAGATGTTCCCTTGGTGAATTGTAGAGGTGAAATCATCTCAGATTTCACAACTGAGCTTCATTGTGTTTTGAGTTTGGTGTTTTGTTGAATAAATTGATATTTGGTCGGAGACCATTTTATCGATATCATTGAAGATATTTTGTATAAAATTTTCAGAATAATTGATTTGAGATGATTGCTGAGTTGAAGTGAAACATATATTCTCTATAATTACTTAATATCTCTGAATATCCTATATGCAGATATAAGGGTATTATAGGGTTTTATTTATAGTAGCAATTTCCTTTGAATAGTCTTATGAACAATTGTGGAGTAATTGTGTATTATGATTTAATTCCCAAAAATCGGAAATTTGATTGCATAATAGATTGGGTTTGAGAACTCATGTTGTTGGCAGAGAGGAGACAATTTCTGACATTATGCTGCAGATCTACATAGTGGACGGTGGGCCCCAGCAACAGCTCTAACTTGTGTTTAAAGTATAAAGAGAAATTGCAGTTACAAAAAAGAGTCTTTGTGTTTTATTTGAAGGAATTCGTTGGTAATTTGTGGTTTTAGAATATACATCTGCTGCTACAGATTGGGAGACAATCTCTGACAGCATTCCAGCATGTCTCCTTTCTAATAAAAGATTATTATATAATCAAAGGCTACAGGATCGATTTCTTTGAAAGATTAATTTGAAGTGAGAATTTTCAAAGGAGCTGAGTGAGATTCTAAAGCTATGTGGGACCCAACATCCACTCAAAAGAACTAGACAACTGCATCCTTTATTGGCAGATCTGCATTAGGGCCTAGCTGAGATAATTTCATCAGTCAGAGTATTCCTGAGAGGCAGCAATTTGTATTAGCAGGCCATCTATTTATCATCATTTGGAGGACAGAGGTAAACTCTGTATGGTTTGTCTTAGTACTTTGACCCCACTTGAATATTTTCATCACAACAGATCTGAATTGTAAAGGTAGCACTCATTGTGTCTCATTTAACATCCTGGTATATCTTCATTGCACCTTAATTTCAGTTTGTATCAGCAGTAGATAAAAGATTGAACAGCCCAGCTTGACTTATGCATTTGATCTAATTGAAGTCTTGGAATAAACTGAAATTCTTGACAACAGTATGGTTATCATTTCCAAACACATGATATCAAATCTATCTATTTGTTCTATCAAGTGATTTTGCATTTTCAGTTTATAGGTTTGATTGTCAAATACAATTTATAAAGGTGCAATAGTGAAATAATCAGAATTTGAGCCAATATCCATCAGGGATATTAAAGATGGTTTGTAGATGCAAATGGCATAGTGGACTCCCACAAAGAAGAATTATCTTTTGCGAATAATAATAAAGAAGTGTATACATACCTTTAGGATACCCATGGAAGAGGCCTATATAGAGGAATCCAATTATGCGGAAGGAAATGACAACTATCCTAAGAACATTTACTCAATATCAAGATTGGAAACAAATGAGACAAAAGAAGAACCAAATTCAAGAGGAGAACTAGAGGCGGAGATTGATAATGATAGCACTGATAGTGAAGAAGTTCTAGAAGCATGGATCAGAAATGAACCAGAGCTCAAAACTCGGAGAATGACAGGATTTAGGAGGATATGTATGGTTCAAACCAGTAAGGAAAACATACCGCAATTCTCTGCATCAAATGAAAATCCACCATAGAAGGTAAGTGCCATCAATAAAGACCAAAATACAGAGGAGTCTAAGATATCTCACCATATTAATCATATTATGAGAGGAATTTCCCATATCAAACTACCCAAGTTCTCAGGTGTGAAAGACCTACAACTATACTTGAATGAGATGGAGATAATCTTTTTAGAAGAACAAAGAAGAATAGAGGCAGTACAACATACATTAGTATGCAATGCAGTAAATTGGTGGTCAACTCATAAAGATTTAGTAAAAGATTGGTCCACATTTAAGCTTCTTATTAGTGTGAGATATTTACTGGAGCAAGGAGAATATATAGATATACCCAAGTATGTGTAGGAGTCAAGGACAACACTGAGAGGGGGGGTGAATCAGTGTTGTGTGAATTTTCAAATCTTTTTCAAACTTTGACTTGGAGAGCATAAGGAAAGAAAGTAATCATTGAATTGTCAAACACATATGCACATAACTTTGTCAAACACATATGCACATAACTGAGAATGATAAACAAAACTCATGAGTAAAACATACAACCATAGAAAGATGACCAATATGAATCAAGACACAAGAATTACTGGAGTGGAAAACCCTCTCTGGGTAGAAAAACCACTCATGAAGTGCCTCACTGGCTTAACTTTGAAAACATCTTACAAAGCCTCACTGGCTGAATATTATGTCTCACTGACTATTGAGGTCTAACTAACCTACAAGCCTCACTGGCATACTATTTAGAAGCACCAGCTTCAAGGAGCACCAACCCCTATTACAGAACAAACTGAAAACACAAATTCAGAGGGTTTCTCTGTTTCAATACATAACTTTTATTCTCTCTTATGTGTTCAAATGGTCATTCCATTCAAAAATCAATTCTTCATCCAGATATGCTCAACAACACTACTTTTCTCTGTATATTTCATCTCTGCCTTACCAGTCATACAATCAATGCACCTGATTATTATTGCAATTGCATATTGTCTTTCTGATCACCTTGTCAATCTCTGTATCTGTATTTGATCCCTGTCAGTTCATCATAGATCTGCACAACATCACTCCACTCATCTTGTTAATCCACAAGACACTTTAATCAAAGCATCTGTAATGTCATTAAATAAAATCTGAATATCTTTCACAACCCATCACAATGCACTTTTCTGAAAAACCTTTCATATTCTCTTCTCTATATTTAAAACAAAATATCTTCCCGTCAATTCTATGCATTAAAAAATCTTTTGATCTTCCTCTTCTCTGTACATGATCCTTCATAATCTTTTTAAAAAAAAATCACTTGATTGCTTAATTTTTCATCTCAAAAATGAATAGCCTTCTCAAATTGATTCACCTGCAAAAGATTTTTCATATTCCTCTGTATAAATATTTTCACCTTCTCATTTCAATCCCTGCATGATGTTTCATATTCTCCAAAATACAAAACCCTTGCAAATTTCTTCAAACAAATTTTTCATTATCCTCTTCAAATTCTTCTTCAAAAATAATCTCCTGCAAAATAAAAAATCTTTATCCAATCTACAACAAAAATTAATTTCTCCTCAATCTGCCTTATTCTCAAAATAATCCTTTCAAAAACAATCTCCAATCTCCATAAAAAAAATCTCCCAAAAAAAATTAGTCTTTAAAAAACTCTTCATAAAAAACTCTTCATAAAAATCTCCTTATTACAAAATCTCTTCACAAAAAATAATAAAAATCTCCTTATCAAAAATATTCCTTAAAAAAAATACATCTCATAAAAAAAATCCCACTCCAAAAAAACCTTCTCACACTATTCAAGATCACCTCCAATCTCCTTAATTTAAAATCTCACATAATACAAAATGAACTTTCAAATTTCAATTCTATCTTCAATTTTGTTCAACTTCCAATTCCTTGCTTTTAGAAATGTTTAATAAAATCTGCCTCCTATATTCTTTCCAAGTCACGAGAAAAATAGAAACAAATCTTCATGGAAATTTCCTTAAGCATACATAAAATCTGCCTTAAAAAAAATTCTAATAATAATAGCCTTCTAAAAAGGCATCCCCACTATCTCCTCCAATTTATACGATGGAGAGTCTTTTTTAAAAATCAGCCTTTTAAAAAAAATCTAACTCCTTATTTTAAGGCTTTTAAAAAGAACTTATAAACTCCACTTTATAAGGAAAGCTTATAAAAAGCTTATAAAGTTAAAATAATTTCTAAAAGACCATCCACTTATAAGCTTATAAAAGAATTTATAAAAGAGTTTATAAAGCTTATAATGTTAAAAGAATTTCTAAAAGGAGTTAAACCTTGGGACCTTAAACAAAGTTTAATTTTGGCAGAGATGTATGAGACTGTCACCAAACTCAACATGTAACCTTTGTCATGATTACCCAACTGATATAGAGAACACCACAACATATCTCCAAGACTATCATCAACTCAATAATCAATCAACAGTTTTAGTGATGGGGAAAACAACAATGGATTGAAATCAACTCCTTAGTATATCAATACCAAGCAACATGAACTCTGTAGATATCACCATAGCATAACAACATATGAGTGTCCTGATTCTCTCATTGCAAATCCCATTCCCTTCCAACTATGATAAAGTGACATCAATGTACTTGTGATCTTGTAAGCACTTGAAACACCAATATAGTGAACATGATTGGTACATGAATGTTATCAAACACTTGTAAAATTATCATCCATTTATCAAATCAATCCCAACTGACAACATCCTTCAACACTATGTGAACAACTGTGAAATGCATGACCATGAACAACCTTTGTAAATAGTACAAGTGATCCTCAAATATCCTGTAGTCTTGATGATACCTTGTGAAGATGCACAACAACTCAACTCTCTCAATACCTTTTGACATCAATGACAAACTATCACCATCAATCTCCCCCTTTGTCATTGATGGCAAAACCACCTAATGCAATTTATCTTTCTCCCCCTTTTTGACATCTGATGACAAAGCCTGAATTAACTCCCCCTGAGAACAACTCCATTGAAGGATGTTATAGCATGATCATAACCATTACAAACACATTGCATTATGAGGGCTTTGAAGACATAAACTCTTGTTATCTGGTTATCTTCAACCAAAAAATTAGAACCACTTACCAAAATTTTTGATACCACTTGACTTTCAAAGTATTAACTTATCATGACAAATCTCCAAAGAATCTATTTGCTTCCCCTGTGTTAAAGTTCACAAACAAGTTACTACTCAGAAATACCATTGGTAAACACTGACAAGACTAACCAACATAACTCAACTCAACTCAACACTTATCCACTTCCTGAATTAGTCCTGAAGCAACATATCAACTTGAAGTATACCATCCATTTACTGACAGTCAACCTTCTGAACACTTTTGTAAAGAAAATCATAAACATACCAATACTCTTTGATGAACAATTTTACAGGCAAAAAAAATGTAGACCCCTCATCACACAGATGCCAAGATGACCATTTTTGATAAGACCTTTACTTGCCTCCGATTTGAAGAAAAACAAGATTCACCATCAATGTCATAAGAGACTCTGGATTGTCATAACTTGAAGCTCATACTTGAAATCACCACACAATTTGAACAAACCTTTCTAAACCAAATTAATGAGAAAGACACTATCTTCAAATCCCCTGAAAGCTCTAAGGTACATGTCATAAAACATAACTCAACAAAGTAATAGATATAATCATCAAACTGATTTCCTGATATGCACTATCATCCTGCATAATCTGACACCTTTTCTTGATAGACCATCTTGCTGTTCCTGCACATATTATACTGTCAAATCTGATATACAACACTCTGGCAAAAACTGATATATACATAATCATATCTGAAACATACTGAAATCAACAAGAACTCTTGCCTCTTGACTTCATCATTCAAAACAAGATATTATTGCAACAACACTTTCCAAAACACTTTGGATTGCAATACCATGATAATTCAACCTTTGTAATCAACAACATGATCAAGAACAATTTGTGCATTTTGAAATCCTGAAACATTTTTTTTTTAAAACCTTGAAATCATAATAAGCCAATGAACACCTATATCACTGACAACACTGTCATACATTGAAACTCAAAAACATCAGAAACATTATCAAGTAAGCATGATAAACAAAACAAGTTCATCACATAGATAAACATCAACTGATCCTCCTGTAACTTCTTGGGGATAAAAAAATAGAACAAGAACAACTCCCCCTCACATTATGCTATCTGTTATGCAATAGATGAAATGACTTGTGCAAGATGCACAAGCTTAGTATTTGACTTCTCTTGACTATATTTCTGCTTCCAAATCTTAACAGGCTCTTTCTTCCTCCAAACGTTTTCTGTCTTATTCTTTTTCAAATCTATCAAACTAGATGATGCTATTCCTCCATACATTCTGCAACTATATGCTTTGTGACCAGGAGAGTGACACTTGAAACATACAACATTAGCATTTCTTATTGAAGCAAATTGATTTCTTCTGCAATTAATTGCCTTGTGTCCAAAGTGATTACAAGTATAACAATAACCATTAAATGAATAGTTATACCTGTACATGTATGCTTGTCTTATAGGAGCAGGTTTTCTGAAAATCCTTCTTTGATTGTGCACTTTTCTTTCAGGAGCAGCAGGCTGATCAATTTTTCTTCTAGGAGTTTCTCTGACTTTGGAACACTCTCCTTCTTCATATCCAAGTCCAGTAGTGTCTCCATGTAGTTTTTGCTTTCCCAACATCTCATATAACTTGGTGGTGCTCTTTTCAAACTCATTATTTCTCTTTGACAGAACTTTGAGACTTTCAATATTTTTTCTCAAGGTAATAATTTCAGCTTCAAGTTTTATGCATTCAAAAGATTTTACTTCATTTTCAGACTTAGCAAAATCTATCATTCTTTTGGCCTCTTCAATCTCAATCTTTAGGCTTGTAATCAATTTTTCTGAATTATCAATTTGTGTTTTTAAACTCACAGTTTGACTTCTTGCCTCTTCAAGTTCAGAGAGTGCTTTGTCTTTGAGGTCTTTTTCTTGGTGTAGCTGCAATTGTAATTTTTGGTTCTCCTTTTTATATTTCCTGAGTTCACTTAGAGCACATATGAGCTCTCCTTCTATATCAACTTCAAACTCTTGTTCATCATCACTTATAATGTGATCTTCTTCTAAATCTGATTGAGTCTCATGTCCTTCATGTGAGAGCTTTTTATCATTGTCACTCTTCTCAGATAATAAGTTGTCTTCTTTTTCAGGAGCATAAATTTTTATCAACTTCTTCCAGATATCCTGTGCTGTTTCACAGTGCATAACTTCACAAGAAACATCATTAGGTAGAGTAGACAATATAGCTTTCTTTGCAATATAATTACATTCAAGAGCTTCTTTGTCATTTGCAGTAACATAATACCCATTCTCAACTGACATCAAAACACCATATCCTAAAGAGGATAAGTAAATATGCATTTTCATACACCAAACTGAGAAATTTAAACCATCAAACAAAGGAGCATCTGAAATCTTTTCTTCTAATACAATACTTGACTCAACTTGTGAGAGATATCTATCAACATCTGAATTTGATAAAGATAGGGATTTTTGTGTCTTTTGACCAGAAAGAATTTTGACATTTTTCATGCTCTTATTTCTTCTACACTTACCCATTGAACTCCACACACAGGACCTACCCAAGCTGATTAAGCTGCAAGAGGGAAACTGGCTCTGATACCAATTGTAGGAGTCAAGGACAACACTGAGAGGGGGGGTGAATCAGTGTTGTGTGAATTTTCAAATCTTTTTCAAACTTTGACTTGGAGAGCATAAGGAAAGAAAGTAATCATTGAATTGTCAAACACATATGCACATAACTTTGTCAAACACATATGCACATAACTGAGAATGATAAACAAAACTCATGAGTAAAACATACAACCATAGAAAGATGACCAATATGAATCAAGACACAAGAATTACTGGAGTGGAAAACCCTCTCTGAGTAGAAAAACCACTCATGAAGTGCCTCACTGGCTTAACTTTGAAAACATCTTACAAAGCCTCACTGGCTGAATATTATGTCTCACTGACTATTGAGGTCTCACTGACCTACAAGCCTCACTGGCATACTATTTAGAAGCACCAGCTTCAAGGAGCACCAACCCCTATTACAAAACAAACTGAAAACACAAATTCAGAGGGTTTCTCTATTTCAATACATAACTTTTATTCTCTCTTATGTGTTCAAATGGTCATTCCATTCAAAAATCAATTCTTCATCCAGATATGCTCAACAACACTACTTTTCTCTGTATATTTCATCTCTGCCTTACCAGTCATACAATCAATGCACCTGATTATTATTGCAATTGCATATTGTCTTTCTGATCACCTTGTCAATCTCTGTATATGTATTTGATCCCTGTCAGTTCATCATAGCTCTGCACAACATCACTCCACTCATCTTGTTAATCCACAAGACACTTTAATCAAAGCATCTGTAATGTCATTAAATAAAATCTGAATATCTTTCACAACCCATCACAATGCACTTTTCTGAAAAACCTTTCATATTCTCTTCTCTATATTTAAAACAAAATATCTTCTCGTCAATTCTATGCATTAAAAAATCTTTTGATCTTCCTCTTCTCTGTACATGATCCTTCATATTCTTTTTAAAAAAAAATCACTGGATTGCTTAATTTTTCATCTCAAAAATGAATAGCCTTCTCAAATTGATTCATCTGCAAAAGATTTTTCATATTCCTCTGTATAAATATTTTCACCTTCTCATTTCAATCCCTGCATGATGTTTCATATTCTCCAAAATACAAAACCCTTGCAAATTTCTTCAAACAAATTTTTCATTATCCTCTTCAAATTCTTCTTCAAAAATAATCTCCTGCAAAATAAAAAATCTTTATCCAATCTACAACAAAAATTAATTTCTCCTCAATCTGCCTTATTCTCAAAATAATCCTTTCAAAAACAATCTCCAATCTCCATAAAAAAAATCTCCCAAAAAAAATTAGTCTTTAAAAAACTCTTCATAAAAAACTCTTCATAAAAATCTCCTTATTACAAAATCTCTTCACAAAAAATAATAAAAATCTCCTTATCAAAAATATTCCTTAAAAAAAATACATCTCATAAAAAAAAATCCCACTCCAAAGAAAACTTCTCACACTATTCAAGATCACCTCCAATCTCCTTAATTTAAAATCTCACATAATACAAAATGAACTTTCAAATTTCAATTCTATCTTCAATTTTGTTCAACTTCCAATTCCTTGCTTTTAGAAATGTTTAATAAAATCTGCCTCCTATATTCTTTCCAAGTCACGAGAAAAATAGAAACAAATCTTCATGGAAATTTCCTTAAGCATACATAAAATCTGCCTTAAAAAAAATTCTAATAATAATAGCCTTCTAAAAAGGCATCCCCACTATCTCCTCCAATTTATACGATGGAGAGTCTTTTTTAAAAATCAGCCTTTTAAAAAAAATCTAACTCCTTATTTTAAGGCTTTTAAAAAGAACTTATAAACTCCACTTTATAAGGAAAGCTTATAAAAAGCTTATAAAGTTAAAATAATTTCTAAAAGACCATCCACTTATAAGCTTATAAAAGAATTTATAAAAGAGTTTATAAAGCTTATAATGTTAAAAGAATTTCTAAAAGGAGTTAAACCTTGGGACCTTAAACAAAGTTTAATTTTGGCAGAGATGTATGAGACTGTCACCAAACTCAACATGTAACCTTTGTCATGATTACCCAACTGATATAGAGAACACCACAACATATCTCCAAGACTATCATCAACTCAATAATCAATCAACAGTTTTAGTGATGGGGAAAACAACAATGGATTGAAATCAACTCCTTAGTATATCAATACCAAGCAACATGAACTCTGTAGATATCACCATAGCATAACAACATATGAGTGTCCTGATTCTCTCATTGCAAATCCCATTCCCTTCCAACTATGATAAAGTGACATCAATGTACTTGTGATCCTGTAAGCACTTGAAACACCAATATAGTGAACATGATTGGTACATGAATGTTATCAAACACTTGTAAAATTATCATCCATTTATCAAATCAATCCCAACTGACAACATCCTTCAACACTATGTGAACAACTGTGAAATGCATGACCATGAACAACCTTTGTAAATAGTACAAGTGATCCTCAAATATCCTGTAGTCTTGATGATACCTTGTGAAGATGCACAACAACTCAACTCTCTCAATACCTTTTGACATCAATGACAAACTATCACCATCAGTATGTAGGACAAAATCCACTGCAAGAACATTTAACTACTTGTGTAATAGCATGGGAAAGCAAACAGGAACATAGCAAGTTTATATACACCCATCTATTCTACTGGACATTATCACCAATAGCCCAAACTTAGTATTTAAACCAAGAAAGAAGAAAAGAAACCAGTAATTGGGAGGAAGTAGAAGATGACTTTATACATACCTTTTCTTTCTACAGTCCAGCAAAATCTATACATAATGCACTTTTGAAAATAAAGGATATAATTTCTCAACAAGAAACAGAGGAAGAGAAAGAAGAACCACAACATAATACACCACCACCAAGAACTGAAGGGATATGGAAATTGGTGGAATGGATAGACCAACAATCAAGAAATATGGGCCAAAAATGCTATAAGACTACCAAAATGGACGATGAGGATATTGAGGATCTAGAAATAGATGTCCAAGAAGGAGAAAGAGAGGTAGAGATATTAACTGAACCAAAGGATCAATACTACAATAAACCTCTTAAAATCAGATAAGAGAATATTGCAAAAGAAGGTGACCCCAAACTAGCAAAGATTGGAGACTATTGGGATGAGAAAGTGGTAGCACAAGTAGCTGAGACTCTTTTTGAATTTGAGGACTTATTCCCAAGGACTTTAACTGAAATGAAAGGAATTAAAGAAGCAGGAATGATGAAAATATAACTGAAAAGGGGAATTAAACCAATAAAGAAAAGACCATACATGCTTAATTCTAACATGAAGAAAAGAGTCTAAGTATAAATTAATAAGATGTTAGCAGCCAGGATCATAAAACCGGTGGAGGAAGCAGAATGGATTAGTTCAATGGTAGTAAAAAACAAAAAATTAGGACGGATAAGAATATGTGGAAACTACAGAGAGTTAAACAAAGCTTGCATTCATGATCCATTCCCAATACCCTTCACAGAAGAGATACTAGAGCCAGTTGCCAGAATAGAAATTTATTCATTCACTGATGGGGTTTCTGGTTACCATCAAGTAAAGATAAGAGAAGAGGATCAGCCCAAAACAACAATTGCATCTGAACTGGGATCCTACATGTATACAGTAATGCCCGTTGGACTAAACAATGCACCAGCAGTATTCAGTAGAATCATGGTAAATGCATTCAAAGAGTTTATACATAATTTCTTAGAGGTTTACTTAGATGATTGGACTGTCTATGGATTGGTGAAAGACCACACCCAGACCTTAAGGATAATGTTGAACAAATGCAGAAGTTTGCAAATATTATTGAATCTAAAGAAATGCACATTTGCGGTACCTTTTGGGACTCTATTAGGTCACATTATTTGTAAGGGTTGATGGTAGATCCTTTGAAAGTAACTTTGATCCTCACACTACCACCACCTAAAACAACAATAGAGGTTGAAACTTTCTTAGGTTACACTGGGTATCACAACAAATTTATTAGGGGATATGCACCAATAGCAACATCTTTGGAGGAATTACTCAAAAAGAAAAGTGGGAAAAATATTGAATGGAATGAGCAATGTCAATCTTCTTTTGACATATTAAAACAAAAAATTGCTGAAGCTCCTATCTTGATATTTCCGGATTGGAACATCCCTTTGCATGTCCATGTAGATGCCTCAGGTATAGCAGTAGGTGCAGTACTAGCTTAACCTAAGGGGACTAAAGACCATCCTATAGCATTTGCCAGTAGGAAATTATCTAAGGCTGAGAAAAACTACACAACATAAAGAGAAGCCCTAGCAATGGTATATGCACTGCACAAATTTAGACACTACCTATTATCCACACCTTTCATCTTCTTTATTGACTATGAACCATTAAAATACTTGCTGAACAAACCAGTCATCCAAGGGAGAATATGTAGATGGTTATTACTATTCCAAGAATTTGAATTCACCATCAAAGTGAAACCGGGGAAACAAAACCAAATTCCTGACTACTTATCTAGGATTGAAACATGGGATGAACCAGAAAGCCAAGAAGAACTCCCTGGCGCAAACCTTTTTAGGGTTAATGCGGTACCGAAAGAATTAAAAGATATTGCATATTTACTTGCCACAGGAGAATTCCCATTTGATACATCTCCGCAAGATAAACAAATCCTTATGCGAAAGGCTTTTCCATATACACTCATTGAAGGAGAACTACATATCAGAGGAAAAGATGATATAATAAGGAGAGTGGTATATGAACATGAAAGAGAGGACATACTAAAGGAAGCACATGAAGGTGTAGTAGGAGGTCACAACACCGGAGATCTTACAGCAAGAAAGATCAAACTAGCAGGCTTGTGGTGGCCTACCTTATTCCAAGACGCTAAAAGGTATGTAAAGCATTGTGATATTTGTCAAAGAATGGGTAAACCTACCGCCAAAGATGAAATGCCATTGAGACTAGTACTAGCACAACTCCCATTTGAGAAATGGACAATTGATTTTATTGGACCTATAGATCCTCTTGCCAAACAATCAAAAGAAAGATACATTATCACAGGAGTAGAATATCTCACAAAATGGGCAGAAGCTCAACCCACTGGGGACTGCATAGCGAAAACAACTGCAAAATTCTTATATAAGAATATCATAACTAGATTTGGATGTCCACTAAACATGACAAGTGACCAAGGAAAACATTTTGTAAATAACATGATTACGGAACTGCTACAGACTTTTATGATAGCGCATAACAAAAGCTCACCATATCATCCAGAGGCAAACGGTGCAAGTGAAGCCTTAAACAAAATTATTGGGAAAACATTGACAAAAATATGTGATGAAAATAGAACAGATTGGGACCTGAAAGTACCCGCAGTACTTTGGGCTTACCACACGACATATAAAAGAACCACATTTTTCACACCATATAAATTAGTATATGGCGTAGATGCTACTATGCCGATACATTTTATACTACCCAATTTTCATACCGCACGGACTCTAAAGCTTAATGCGGAGGAATCCTTGACACAAAGGATTGAAGAATTGGAGAAAATGGACGAAAACAGGTTATTGGCAGCTTATAACATGAATCTAGAAAGGAAGCGCCAGAAAGCCTGGCATGATAGAAACCTAAGGCAGAAAAATTTCAAAGAGGGAGATTTGGTACTTTTTAAGAAACAAGGAAAACTGAAAATAAGATGGTTAGGACCATACTACATAGAGGAAATTGCAAAATCCGGAGCTGTAAGACTAAAAGATATGGAATGCAAATTAGCAGCCGGATATGTCAATGGAGCTCGTTTGAAACATTATCATAAACCTCCGGGATGAAAAAATCAAATGCAGAAGAATTCTAACATGTATCATAGCAATTGTATCATACTGTAACATAGTGTATCATAATCTAACCATTGGCAGCTAAAAACACTAAACGGCTACAAAAACTCGCGAAAAGCACAACGGATAAATGCCATAAATGCATAAAGTAACTATAAGGGCTATATATACCCTAAAACCGCCCTCTAAACCTCATTTGCATCCAAAAGACTTTGAGAATTTTAGCTCTGAAGTGAAAGAATTAAGAAGAGAGTAAACCCTAGCCGACAAGCTGAGAAAGTAGAGATGGCTACACCAGTGCTCATTGATGTGACAAAGAAGCCAAGGCCCAAATACATGAAGTGCCCATACAAGGCGATGGAGGTTGATAAAGAAGGAGCATTCTCTGGGGTACCGGGAGATGTGGTATACATAGAAGACATCGGAAAATACATTCATACTACGACTCAGAGATAGATCATATGAAGTTTGAAGAATTGAGAGATACATTGCTTGGTGATATAGGGTACTTAGCTGAATATCAAAACATTGCCGCCAAGAAACTTGATGTGTGGAAAGGTTATTCGGACTTCAGTGATGCTCATGAGTGGGTTCGAATCATACTCAGTAGAATTCATGATGAATTCATATATTTAGACAAACCCTACCAGATCACTAAGGATGTAATTAGGCATGTGATCAGACTCAGCTCAACAGGTCCAGTACCGGCAATGAAGGCCATCAAAAATGATAAAGTGACTGAGCTTACAGGGGCAAAACCCGATGGGCGGAGCCTAAGTGTTAAGGATATAACAGATCTAGGGGTTCGGTATGCAACAATGGGGATAGCTTACAAAGTATATTATACAAACAGAGAGGGATCTGCTACCGCCACTGCAATACATACAACATATCAAATGGTAAAAGATGGCAAAGACTTCGACTTCTGCGAAGTGTTGAGAGAGCAACTGATGGAGAACTTGAAGCAGACCAAGGAGTTCAACTACAACGTCCGGTATGGTACCTGTTGATGTTTGTTTTTTGACAAGTCAACAATAGAGTAAAATACAGAGTATTTGACTCTCTCTTGAGCAAAGCCTCTCGAATGCTGAACAAAGTGATCAAACAAGATGACTCCAAGGTTCCTTTTTTATGATTTTGTAAGGGATAGCTTAGTGACTTAAGATGATTTTACTGGTAAACACAAAGGGACTTACATCAGATCTTTCTTCTTTCATTCAGCTTATCTCTCCTTCAGTGTGGATGACATATATACAAGACTTCAATGATAAAGAAAAAAAAAAAGGTAAGGGTTTAGAAAACTAATCTAAGGTCAATGAAGGAATGATAATGTATTGAACAGACAAACTCCTCGATTAACCTAACTCCACTTCGCCAAGGATGCCTACAACTATATGGAGTTGGTGCAATCTCCTAAGGTTACGCGAATGGTTTTCAAATCATGAATGCTTATGTAAGCACCCATCGAATGGCGCAGCTCAAACAAGCGTCCACAATCGAACTTAAGCAAATTATAAGGCTCAGACTAGCTTTACACAACATTTCACCAGCGATAAATGTTAAAAACATGAGCTAGGAGTGATCAAATATTTAGTACAACATACATTACAACAAAGAACTTCTAATCTACTTCCAATCTAATTGAAACACCTCTCCACTTCATTAAAGATACAAGAAATCATGTTACTCCACAAGACAAGACTTAAACACCAAGTGAACTCCAATGTCCTTGCATTAATCTTGAGAAATATTTACAACTTCAAGTCCTCTCAGGAAATTTCGAGAGTCTCTCCTATTCTACTCCTACAAAACTATATCTATGAACTACTCTCTATATGTTACAAATGAGGCAACAAGGCCTTTATATAGTAGTTCAGGATTACAATGAATGGCTTAGATCATTTCGATAGCCAAGGGCTCAGATTATGCCACCTCACAGGTAGTTACAACAACTTTCTATTTTTAGTACAAAAGAGAGAGGCAATGAAGGCACATTTTCCAATGTGATAAGGTAAGATGAAATCATTTACAACATCCTCCACACAGGCGTCTTCTTGGCTTTTTTTATTAAATGATATATTTAATGCATTTAAGATGATGTGGCTGATATGACTAAATGATGACATGTCTGCCATGTAAGTGCCACTTCAGCATATTTGTGGATTTCAACTTGCATCATCTTTTATGATGTCTTTGATATGATTTCCTTGAACTTGAACACTTGAGATGTCTAGGAATGTATCTTATTGATCTCGCCTTAATCTTGAATTGTAAACTGGATGAATGATATTTGTTGCTTCACTTGACTAACTTTGTAATGTTTCTTCTTCTTGTAGGATACTTGCTGATCTTCTTTGATGTATCTTGATATAGAGTAGTAGGAGATGATGATGTTGCTTTCTTCATGAAGAGTAGGAGATCTCTCTTAGACTTGAAAGTTGTAAGTGTTGGCAAGAGACACTATATGGATTCATGGTTGTTGTCATTGATGGCAACAAAGGTCATCCCACATATCCGCAAGTCATGATGTATCTCTACCGGAAGTCAGAATAAAGAATGTTGTGGTCCGGTGAACAAGAACAGAGCATGTGGCAAGGTCCGACAGATTGGTCCGGATCTCTCAGAGGAAGTGTCTTGGGGCAGTGCAGATTTGGGGAAGTCAAGAGGACTACCTTGAGTGGTATATTCCAAGGATTTAGCCTCCGGTGATGAACAAGGAAAAAGATATGAATAGTTGAGTACCAGATTCCTGAGAGACAGTGAAAACAGAGGAAGAACTGACTGACAGAGTATCAGACTACTTTCCGGATGTGTTACTATTGATGATAGAGGTTGTGAAGGCATGAATCATGTTTGGCCGACATAATTAATGATATCTACAAGTATATGCTTGATCCGCATTGCTTGGTGAGGAAGGATTCAGCCGACAGAACAAGAGTTTGTAAGAAACTAGACTGTTCCGGATGCCGACTAGAAAGGTGATGAAATCACTTGTGCGGATATATATAGAGGATGGATTTAGTTGTGAAGGGTGTGATGGTGTGAAGATATATGCGAATAAGTCCAGAACAGAGCAGAAGTAGCAAAAAGGATCCGGTATGTGAAAGATAGCAGAATAAAGAACAGAGGAAAGATGAAGTGCAGCAGATCAGTGTACTGAGCCTAACTGGAACTGAACTCCAGCATATCCAGATGCTTCCAATCAGTTCAAGACTGTGATTCTTATCACTTTGTAGACAGTGTGTCTTCTTGTAGGCAGTGGGCCTCTTGTGAGCAGTGTGCTCGGGCAGTGAGCCCTAATTGGCAAGTGCCATTTTTTGTAATCTCCTATTCTTCTAACAGAGAATAATTTTGGGTTAATCACCCCGTGGTTTTCTCCCTTAACAGGGTTTCCACGTCAAAAATACTGTGTTATGTGTTTCTTATTTCATGTTAATGTTTTAGTGTTTGATTCAATACTGCATCAATTAATAAGAAAGTTCAATAAGGGAAATAATTAGGATAACTGATTCCCCCCCCCCCCCCTCTCAGTTATCAACAGTAAGAACTTGACTTGAAGCTTGGATAGATGAAGTGCTTCCTTGTATATGGAGTAACTGACTTCTCAAAGAGATTTGAAGCTTGATGAGTCTTGAATCTTAATGTGTGAAGTGCCCTTGACATGATGTAGATGATAATGAAGTATTGTGGCAAGATGATGAAAAGTTCCTTTGTAAGTGACTCCTTACTCCTTGAATGAAGGTGAACTTTGAAACAGCCACATGCTGATCTTGAATCTTGAAAGAATTTGAAATAGAGTGGATGCCTTTGGAAGTCTTGATGTAGATGATGTCCTTTGGATGGATGTCTTCTAGATGATTTTAACATGATGCTAAAGAATTCCAACACAAGGATGATGAAAGGTTCTAATTCAATGATTCCTGAAGGAGGCCCTTTGGAGTAGCTACTGGATGCCTTGAAGCTATGATTGATGAAGATGAAGTAGTTGATACTTGAAGTGATCAAATAGGGTATCCTTGAAGTGACTTCTTAGAACAGCTACTTGATGCCTTCTTTACACGGCAACTTGTCGACTTCACTTCCTAGCATGAAGGTGGTTCTAGACATTTGCTCCTCTGATGACTCCTTAGCCCCTGCAACACAAAGGAAAAAATATCAATCCTTAATTTTACAACACAAAATAATCATTATAAATTAATTTCTAAACTTTTCAACCTTAAGTGCATTGGATCTAGATTTTAACTCTTGATCAAAAAATATTTTATTCAAACAAAACCCTACTCTATAAAGCTGGCGCACTAGTTGATAATTCAGATTTCTCACTGATTTAAGTGCCTTGAATCAACTTTCAAATCTTATAAGGGCTAGCGCATCGGTTGAGGAGTTTGGAATCCTCTAGAAATCACTTCAAACTTGAGTTAAATCATCCTCCAAGCGCATTAGATCATGAATTTGGATCCTTATACTTGAACCGCATTATATAGAGTTTCTTGAATCCTCTTGAAGTTTCATCTTATGTAAACTACATCAGCCTTCTTGATTGGATCTGTCGCATCAGATCAGCATTCTACATCTTGTTGAAATGTTCAAAAACATGATGTAAGTCTCTCATTAGTGAGGCGCATTGGATGAGCATCTTGATTCCTTCTTACAACTAGCCTTTTGCCTTGCTTGAGAATTGCCTTGAAACTGAAATTTAGTCTCATTATGGGAGTGAAACGTTGGATTAGGAACCTGAAATCTTCTTGAAATCTGCTCAAAAATCTTGAACTAAATCACCTTTAGTGTTGGCGCACTAGATGGAGCGCATGAGATGAGGATGTTGAATGCTTCTTCAACATATCTTCAAAATGTAACTTTACATTGCCTTCCTGAATTTGGCGCATTAGATCTGATTTCTGAGTTCCTCTTTGATTCTAACATCATTTTATCCTTGGAGCAGCAGATTAAAATGCTAGGATCTTTGTTTGAAAGCTGTTTAGGTGGCGCAGCAGATTGAGATCTGAATTCTTCCTTGAGGTTTGTGTCTTGAGATGCCTTAATCTTTAATTCACTAACCCTTGGACTTGGCGCATTGGTTAAGTGTTTTGGTTTCTTCTTGATAGACTTTCAACACCTAGCAAGCTCCCTCTACATGTGGCGCATTGGATCAAGTAAGTGAATTCCCCTTAATCTTGGCGCATTAGATAGGGGTTTCAAAATCTTCTTGTTTAGCACTTTAGATCAAGGTTATGAATGCTTCTTGTTTTTAACTTTAAAATGAACTTCTTTCCTTCCTCTGTCGCGTTGGATGAGGGTTGTGATATCCTCTGGAAACATTATAAAATCTGCACTTGACACTTAAAACCCGCCTCTTTATCTTGGCGCATTGGATCAAGGTCGTTGAATCCTCTTGCTGTGGTCGCATTGGATAAGGAAATCGAGATCATCCTTGAGTTTTGGCACATCGGTTGAGGAAGTCGAGATCATCATCTTCTTCTATCCTTGGCGCATTGGATGAGGGTTTCGAAATCCTCTTGCAAGTCTCTAAAATCAGACTTCACTTTCCCCTAGATGGCGCATTGGTTCAAGTGTTTGGAATCCTCTAGAAATTGGCGCATCGGTTCACACTTTTGAGATCCTCTAGAGATTGGCGCATCGGTTCACACTTTTGAGATCCTCTAGAGATTGGCGCATCGGTTCACACTTTTGAGATCCTCTAGAGTACTTAGCCGATTTTCAGGGTCTCTCAGGGTAAAGGTATATTGAAAAATATATTTGAGTATAAGAATTCTTATATTTTAAATATTTTTCAATATACCTTTTAGGATGTTTGAGATAGGTCTCGAATCCACCGGATTTAACATGCAAAATCTAGAATTTGGAGGATCCACCAGATTTCAGACTTAGTCAATTTTTCAGGATTTTCAGGATTTTAGGGTACCAGACTTTGTCATTTTTAGGATCTCAAACATACATCGGGGTTGATCTCAATATTCATGAATTGGATGGAATTTGATCAAGACTCTTCATTATTGCAAGTTCATGTTCTAGATGAGACCTCCAGATATAAAACCAAACCTTGAGAGAGACTTCTTGTTGGATTGATAGAGGAAACGAACCTAAGACATCATCCAAAACGAAATGCAAAGCATCAGAACTCAAAAAAAAGGGGGCCCCCATTTGCAATAGGGCGATGTGTGATTTGGTCACAACAGTACCCTAATCATCTGTCTAGTATTTTATTTCCTAAATGAATTACTGGGTTTCAAAGGGAAAGTATGGCAACAACACCTCACAGTTGCCGCACAAATAAAACACCACATTAGAAGTTTCTGTGACACAAAATCTATCAGCACTATGTATTGGGGTTTCTTTAAATCATTACAATTAGACATGCAAGTCATAGAAAGAATACCCTATTAAGTGGTAAAACAATACATGAACCACATAACATTATATGGTAGATAAATACTATACTTATATGGAGGCAGTGGAACCTAGAACATACTAGATTCCTAGGTTACCCTATGAGGTCACAACAGAAGAAATAAATGCCTATGCAAAAACCTTGCTCAACAAACCTAAGGATGCTACCGCAGAAAGGTTTGGCACATATAAGGAGATCATGGATAAAATGCACAAGAAGAATGCAGAGGACCATTTATAGAAAAACAAAGAAAAATTGCATAAACTATGGGAAATCCCACCACAGGCAGGTACATCTTTACCGCAAAGTACATCATTAGCCTCACAAGCCATTGCAGAGGTTCCACAATCTACCTCATTAGCTCCACAAATGCCAACTTCACCGCAAAATCCTAGGAGGTCAGGGAGAAGTGCATATGCGGCGGCCAGTGCACAAGCTGCACCACAACCGGCATCTTCGACACAAACAGTGTCTATAGGAAGAAGAGTTGCATCATAAACATTGGTACAATTAGTTGTGGAGAAGAAAAAGGCACCTAGGCAAAAGCAACAAGCTAAAAGAAAGAAAAACCAATCTCTGGCGGAGGAGACAGAAGAGGAAGAAGGGGAAGAAGTATCCAAATTGCAAAAGAAAAAGAAACAAAAAGAAAAAGAACAACATATTCCACAAGAACCCCTGAGCTTAGATGCAATATGGAATGGGATAAAATGCCATGGGCTACTTCAAGAAACAACAGAGTTATACAGTGAAGTATCTGCTGAGAAAAAGAAAATAATTGAAAGAGCTATAGTAAAGTATATGATAAAATCAAACAAAACAATGGCTGAGATTTTGGGAAAACTATCGGAGAGCCTAGCAGAAGCCTTGAGGCAAAGAAGAGAAAAAGCTCTGAAATTAGATGAAGATCTAAGACAACATGCTATTGATGGAGTTGGTACCTCCATTTCTGCAAAGGAGAAGGACAAATTAGCCCAATTACAGGCTAAAGAGCTTAGATCAAAGCAAAGGGTGGATACCCTTATGAATATGGAGCAGGCGGATAGAGAAAAGATCCAACCAGAAACAGAGCAGATAATAAAGAAAATCTATGATACTGTAAAGGAGGCAGAGAAAAACGCGGCACAACAAGAAACAAATCCTTTGCAAAATGAAGAACAAAGGATCTCTCCTCCGCATAACACAAATATAGACCAGGAGGACCAACAACTTGATGAAGAGGCTTCGGATACAGGGGATAATCGATAAGATACTCATGATGCATCCTCCTCTGCTTCCCCTATTCAATCCATCAAGGATTTTCTGGCGCAACAAAAATAAATACAACCTATGGTGACACCACAGCTGCTGATAATCAACCTATGTTAATAGGAGGGCAAGTGAACTTGTTAGGTATATCATCTATTCAGAAGTTACAACTTGGTGATATCTTCCACTCCACAACGAGGGAAGAAATTTTGCAACAACACATAGAGGGTAGTGAAATACTACTAGAGGTTGTAAATATAATTCAGAAGGAGATGCCAGAGGCTCAGAGGGATACAACCCTATTGCCAACACAACAACTGATGCAAAGCTTCAAAGCACACTCTAAATACTTGGAGAATAAGGCAAAAGAAAGAATAACAAAGCAAATAAATAAGAAAAGGCTAGTTGATGCATCGAACAAATGTGCCAAGGCACACAATAAACTAAAAGCCCAAATAAGAGCATTTAGCAAGGCATGGAGGAGGCAAAGGTACTATACCAATTTTGTTTACAGTGGCTTACTACCACTAAGAATATAAAGGATCAAACAGATGCATTAGAGACACAAATAATACAAGTAGCTAATACTTATAATCCGGTATAAGGTACTAATGGTGCCATAAGGGACAAGTGGAAACATTGCACTCCCAACTCCAGCAGTTCTAGGATCAAAGGGAACAATTCAAAGCATAGATCAAGTAGCTGAGAGGTGGTAAGCCTAAGGCTAGCATCCCTGATCGAAGTGTTATTGAGGCCAAATAGACTGCACAAAAGATATAGGTACCGACTACATTGGGTGATGCAGAGGATACATATATTCAGTTAGAAAGCCAAATACAAATTTTGACATCAACAAAGAAACAATGGGAGACAACTCTGGCTCAGCTCAGAGTGATACACAAAACCATCATACCTTCAAATTGAACAGAACATGTCTTTAGGACAAGACATAATTTTAAAGGGGGGAATGTGTTGGCAGAGTACAGGGCACCCAGCAGAACCTACCATAGGTTACCGCAAGGGGCATGCAGAGGATAGAGCCGACACACAAAGAGGTATTTTGGGAAAGGACACATCTCTATGTGGATATATAGGATATACATGTAATTAATGTAAAGTAAGAGTGTGTGAGAGAGTGAATGAGAGTGAGATAGATATGTATAAGGTAGAGACTTAGACCTGCCGGCATGAATGTATATGTAACCATTGATTATCAATATATATAAAGGAGATATAAGGGTTCTGATATGATATATGTGTATCTTATGAATGCTTTACATGACTTAGATAATACCACATAACTTATTTCATTAATGTTTATCTATGATTCTCTCATTGTATGACTTTAGAGATTTGACTGAGGACCATATCTCCGAACTGGTTTCCCTCCCATTTCTTGCCAACACATGGTTATAAATAAATATGGCAACAAAGAATCTTCTTGCCTTGATCCTCTTAAAAGTGGAAGGGCAAGCCCGAGGCTACATTTATCAACACAGAGAAGGTTGGAACAGGAATGTGTTTGCTGATCAATCTTCTTGCCTTGATCCTCTTAAAAGTGGAAGGGCAAGCCCGAGGCTACATTTATCAGCACACAGAAGGTTGGAACAAGAATGTGTTTGTTGATCCTTGTATGCATTTATGATTTTTATGAAAGCCAAATCTTTTCACTTTGTCTAATATTAACTTACAATTTCTCCTGTCGAATCCCTTTGACACATCAAATTTTATGAGCAGTGTTGGGTGTCCTTGTGTTTTTAAGGAGTGCAACATGTTTGTGGCATTATAATTTCTATCACAGATTTGCCAGTCTTTGACAAAGTGAATTTGTGAGGGATATGTTATTTTGTAGCAAAAATGGAATTCTATCTGTTATTATCTTTGAGATTACTTTTATGCCAATAGGCATTCCTTACTATCTACATTACCAGGTTCTTTGGGTTTGGGTACCGTTGCAGAATTGAATGGCTCGAGTCTTGGGAGCAGGTTCTGTTGGAATGTTTGTCATTGATGTCAAAGGTGCATACACATGTTGTCATTGAGATTAAGAAGATAGTCATGCACAGACGAGAGTATAAGAACATGTTATCATTGATGTCAAGAAGGTGCATGAACAAGAGTGGTGTCACTAATGTCAAAGGCATAAGACCGAGATTGTTGGCGAGATTAACATCTAAGAGATCGTTGTGGAGATTGTTGGAATATGTAATCATTGATGTTGTGGAGATTGATTGGATTGATTGTACAAGATGTATGGATGAGATTGTCATTGGTGTCAAGAGTGTATTGGTGAGACTATCAGCATGATTGTTGTCAAAGAAGTATGAATGAGATTGATGTCAATGCTGCAATATCATTAATGCAAGGCAATATCATTGAGACGAATGAAGAGATTGTTAGAAATGTCAAAGAAGCAATATCATAGAATGCAAGAATAGAATCGTCATTCAAAGGCATATCTAAGGCAAGTTAGATCAGTTTTATAAGACAAGTTGATCAATCATTGAGTAGAGATAAAGAATATTGTTACTATGGATATAAGGCGAATTGGATCAGTTTAAGAATGGTTTACAAGAGGTTATCTGTTATACATTCCCATTGGAGAGTTGCCTATCCATTGAAGAAAGGTGGTGAAAAGAACAACGTTGATCCATTTTAAAAGGTTCGTGGTGGTTCATGGTAAAAGTTTAAATTAAAGATTTAAACTAGATATTGCCGACTAAAGACAATGATAATTTTGGAGTGAAGTTTAAATTAAATTAATGCAGCCAATCATTTTGATTTGCATTGGAGAGGGAGATCAATTGAAATTAAATTAATACAACCAATCATTTCGATTTGCATTGGAGAGGGAGATCAATTTAAATTGTGTTCAGGAAGCACTAAAAGACAAATTGGGATATGGCCGACTATTTTTTAAAGAGTGCTAAAAGACAAAGAATTAAATAAAAAGTGTGATGCGATTCATATGAGAGGGGCTGTGATTAATATATGTGAAGAAGCAATGATTATTAGTGGGCTGCGATCCATAGTCATTATGTGGAACGTTTAATATTTGTTATGTGCAGATTTATTTATTGAAATTTGAAAGGGTGCAATCTGTTATCAAGGGACAACAATTTATTATAGAGGGGTGTGGTTATTAAAGAGGTGCACCCCATTGTAAAGACACATTATTCCATTGAGAAGGTATAAAAGGGAAGAGAAGGTGTGGTTTTAGAAGTAAGCAATCAATGATACATTTTTGAGTATTAAAGCAGATTTGAGAAAAGAGAAAGGGGCAGAAAATGAAGTGTGATTTTGATTTGTTCTAAGAGAAAGAATGTGTGATTAAACGTAGAGAATATGAGCAAATTACATGAAGTATAAATGCAGAATTATATGAAGGATATGAGAAAGATATTGCCATGTTATGATCAATTTTATGTAAAGAAGTTGTGCATGAGTTAGATTTGGTTTGTAAGGAAAGAAAGTGTGTGATCAGAATTGTGAGAGAAGAAAGTATTTGTGTGTGTGAACTTGATTTGAAAAGAAAAGACTTACATCATATAGAATCAGAAATAATTATAAGATTTGTGAGAGAAGTTTATTGTGTGGATTGTGATCAGATTTGGAAGAACATTATTGTGTGGATGGTGATCAGATTTGGAAGAAGGATATTGTATGAGTTGTAATTAGATTTGTGAGAGGAAGCTTCTGTGAAGAAGCATGCTATATCAGCTATTGAAGGATAAATAGGTTGGAGCCTCTTGCTGGGTTGGAGCTCAGTTTGTGTGGGGGTTGGAGCCTATAATTCTGTCAAGTGGAGATTGGAGTCTCTTGTAGGTTGGAGCCTACAAGAAGAAGATATATATATATATAAGGGTTTTCTCTTGAAAGGGTTTCCATGTAAATCGTGTGTTCTCATTGTGTACTTAATTGCTAGATCTTGCAAATGTGTAGTTGATGTAATTAGTTGAGTTTGGAAAAGTAAAAGATTGTTAGATACTGATTCACCCTCCCCTCTTAGTATAATCGTGTGCTCATCAATTGGTATCAGAGGGGGTTCCTTCGAGTATAGCCTAACCGCTAGAAGGTAGATCTTACGAGCACATATGGGAAAAAGAAAAGGAAATAAGGGAAAAGGAAATACTAAGCAGAATGTTAATCAACTAGCACCAATAAAACCTAATGAAAACAATGAGGTGGCACTTGGTATACATATGGCAATAGAAACAATGAATGATGGAGACAACCTTGTGAGTAAAAGAGAAGAGGAAATGGTGTTAGAAGAGAAATCATCTAAAACAGAGGCAGGGTTCAAAGCATCAAATGAGATGGAGAATAAAAAGCATGAATCAAGCGATAGCTCCAGCGATGAATCAAATACATAGGAAGCCCATGTTGATAAAAAACTCAAAGAAGAATCCGACATATACAAAGGTAAGTATAAAAATTTTAGTTGTGATAAAACTGATTATTGTGTTTTTGAATGTGTGCAAGTCAAGAGTGGAGACAAAAGTAAAGAAGAGAAAGATTCACGAGAAGAAATACTTTTCATGGTGATGGAAGAAAAAGGTGATAAAGACAAGAAGAACGAGGATGATGAAGAAGTGGATCTTGAGGAAGAACTTCACCTTGTGTTTGATGAGATTCATTTACTTAAAAGAAGAAATGCGTGTCTAAAGTCAAAAGTTCAAGAAGAAAGTGAATCCAAGGCGAAGGTATCTCAAGCCCTTGGAGAAGCGGAAAGGATGATCGAAGATCTAAAAGTCAAAATCGAAGAAGCAAAGAAGATCGAGGAAGAAGTAAGAAGTCAATTGAAGATAAAAGAAGAAGATTGTGAGAAGTATGAGTCCGAAATTAGTTACTTGAGGACAAAATTAGAGAAAACAACTACCAAGCTAGACAGGAGCCTCAAGGTTGATAGAAGTATCGAGATTTTGGATGATATTATCAATTCCCAAAGATCACCTTTTGTAAAAACAAGTCTTGGTTATGATGCAAAGGAAGATCAAGTTTCCAATGAGCTACCAAAGAAGGGAAATGAGGAAAAACCAAAAAGCTATACTCTCAAGAATCCTATCAAGAATGATAGCTACAAGAAGAAAGGAAGTAATACGCCATAGGAGATCAATGTTCCTCACAAAGACATGGATAAAAATACATTTAGAAAATCATTCCCTCCAAGGCAAGCGCAAATGAATTGGTCTCAATACTCATTTTATGGTTATTGCTATTCCTGTAATAACTTTGGTCATAAAGCGGAAGATTGTTGGACACATGCAAGAAACTTTGGTTGGACCAAGAATAGAAGTTCTTATGGGTTCCCAAATAGAAAGAACAATATCATATGCTATAAATGCAACCACTTTGGTCATAAGGTGAAAGATTGTAGAACACGAGCGAGAAATGATGGTTGGAACAAGAGTAGAAGTACTTATGAATTTTCAAGAAGGAACTATAATTCCTTTGTTCCTTTGATGGATTACAATGTTATGTGCTACAAGTTCAACAAGTATGGGCATATGACATGGTTCTGTAGATATGGTTTTGTAGAACCTCCTAGACAATACAAAAAGGTGGATATCTGTGGCAAAGAAAAGAAAGGACCTACAAAAGTATGGAGAAGGAAACAAGAGCAAGAGAAGGAAGAATCTATGCTTGTGCTACCACAAGAGGTATCACTTAGTCCTTAAGGAGAAGTATGAATTCAGAGGGAGCTAACCATTGCATTATTTTAGCTCCATAGAGAAGACAATTCAAGATAGATCAGCTAAGGCATATTCCTTTTGAGCATTCCGTTGTCATTGATCAAAGAGGAAGAATTATTAGAGAAAGAGAAGATATGATTGGAGAAAAGAAAGAGAGACTAAAGAATGGCTAGGCATACAACTAGATTATTGAGTTATGTTCTTGGGATGATGGAGGTTAAAAATATGAGATGTAAAAACCATAAACACCCCAGCAAAGTATAGTTCAAAGCACAGGACAATTGACAAAAGATGCATGGCAGCATTTTTTTAAAGACAAGGTACAGTGGGAATGGTGACAGTCTTCAAATCAGGGATAATGAACTTTTCACAGAACATTGAACAAGAAGGTTATAATATGAGTGACAAGCAAATAAAAAAGATCATGTATGAATAACAGAATGTCACAAAGCATTTGATGACAATGTGAAAAGTGGCAGAGTTTATAGTAAAAAGATGGAGAATTATAGAAGGATTGAAAGCTACAGCTCCATGGATGAGAAAAATCAGAGATAGATAAAGATTTCTTACCATTGATATAAAAAAGAAAGTTTCAAGAAGAGAGAGTTATAGAATGGAAGAATGATGGCTTTAATGCAAAGTGGAAGCATTACAGAAAGGGGGAGATTCTTTGTGAAGAGTTGAAAGCATTTTCCATTTTGTAAAATGCATAGTGAATGATGGATAGCAAAACAAGTTCTTGAAGTGTTAGACTTGAGAAGATCATCCAAATTATTTGGACAACTATAGAGGAAGCATATCACCCAAGTGACAGAGACAAAAGTAGAAAATTAGAACAAAGGGAAGCTTGAGAAAGGGGGAGCCTTATAGACAGGGGGAGTATCACAGAAAAGAGGAAGAATCATATCATGAAGGAAAGAAGTTGTCTAAGTGTCCTTTTGCCATTGATGTCAAAGAGGGAGAGATAGAGTAAGGGGGAGCAATGCAAAAGGAGAGAATTATGTTTGTGTTGCCATCAATGACAAAGGGGGAGATTGTTGTAATGTTTGTCATTGATGTTAAAGGTGCATACACATGTTGTCATTGCGATTAAGAAGATAGTCATGAACAAATGAGAGTATAAGAACATGTTATCATTGATGTCAAGAAGGTGAATGAACAAGAGTGGTGTCACTAATGTCAAAGACATAAGACCGAGATTGTTGGCGAGATTAACGTCTAAGAGATCGTTGTGGAGATTGTTGGAATATGTAATCATCGATGTTGTTGTTGAGATTGATTGGATTGATTGTACAAGATGTATGGACGAGATTGTTGAAGATTGTCATTGGTGTCAAGGGTGTATCGGTGAGACTATCAGCATGATTGTTGTCAAAGAAGTATGAATGAGATTGATGTCAACGTTGCAATATCATTAATGCAAGGCAATATCATTGAGACAAATGAAGAGATTGTTAGAAATGTCAAAGAAGCAATATCATAGAATGCAAGAATAGAATCGTCAATCAGAGGCATATCTAAGGCAAGTTAGATCAGTTTTATAAGACAAGTTGATCAGTCATTGAGCAGAGATAAAGAATATTGTTACTATGGATATAAGGCGAATTGGTTTAGTTTAAGAATGGTTTACAAGAGGTTATCCGTTATACATTCTTGTTGGAGAGTTGCCTATCCGTTGAAGAAAGGTGGTGAAAAGAATGTCGATCCATTTTAAAAGGTTCGTGGTGGTTCATAGTAAAAATTTAAATTAAAGATTTAAACTAGATATTGCTGACTAAAGACAATGATAAGTTTGGAGTGAAGTTTAAATTAAATTAATACAACCAATCATTTCGATTTGCATTGGAGAGGGAGATCAATTTAAATTAATATAATACAGCCAATTATTTCGATTTGCATTGGAGAGGGAGATCAATTTAAATTAAAGATTTAAATTGTGTTAAGGAAGCACTAAAAGCCAAATTCGGATATGGCCGACTCTTTTTTAAAGAGTGCTAAAAGACAAAGAATTAAATAAAAAGTGTGATGCGATTCGTATGAGAGGGGCTGCGATTAATATGTGTGAAAAAGCAATGATTATTAGTGGGCTGCGATCTATAGTCATTATGTGGAACATTTAATATTTGTTATGTGCAGATTTATTTATTGAAAGGGTGCGATCTGTTATAAAGGGACAACAATTTGTTATAGAGGGGTGTGGTTATTAAAGAGGTGCACCCCATTGTAAAGACACATTATTCCATTGAGAAGGTATAAAAGGGAAGAGAAGGTTTGGTTTTAGAAGCAAGCAATCAATGATATATTTCTAAGTATTAAAGTAGATTTGAGAAAAGAGAAAGGGGCAGAAAATGAAGTGTGATTCTGATTTGTTTTAAGAGAAAGAATGTGTGATTAAACGTAGAGAATATGAGCAAATTACATGAAGTATAAATGCAGAATTATATGAAGGATATGAGAAAGATATTGCCATGTTATGATCAATTTTATGTAAAGAAGTTGTGCATGAGTTAGATCAATTTTGTAAGGAAAGAAAGTGTGTGATCAAAATTGTGAGAGAAGAAAGTATTTGTGTGTGAACCTGATTTGAAAAGAAAAGACTTACATCATACAGAATCATAAACAATGATTAGATTTGTGAGAGAAGGTTATTGTGTGGATTGTGATCAGATTTGGAAGAAGGTTATTGTGTGGATAGTGATCAGATTTGGAAGAAGGATATTGTGTGAGTTGTAATCAGATTTGTGAGAGGAAGCTTCTATGAAGAAGCATACTATATCAGCTATTGAAGGATAAATAGGTTGGAGCCTATCAAATAGAGGTCGGAGCCTATAATTCTGTCAAGTGGAGATTGGAGTCTCTAGTAGGTTGTGTTGATGATTGTTTTTAGACAACTCAACAATAGAGTAAAACACTAAGTATCTCACTCTCTCTTCAGTAAAGTTCCTTGAAGGCTAAGCTATGTGATCCAATGAGGTAACTTCAAGGTTCCTTATCTATGATTTGCGATGAATGAACTTAGTGACTTGATGTGATTTTGCTGGTAATCACAAAGGGACTTACGCAGACTTGTTGCTTCACTTAGCTTATTTCTCCTTTCAGTGTGGATGAAGTATGTATTATGTCTCAATAATAAAGAAAAGGAAAAAGATAAAGGTTTAGAGGAACTAATCTAAGGTCAATGAAGCAATGATGATGCATGAATAGACAAACTCCTTAATCAACCTAACTCCACTTCGCCAAGGATGCCTACAACTACATGGAGTTGGTGCAATCTCCTAAGGATAGCGAAAGGTTTTCAAATCATGAAAGCTCACATAAGCACCCATTAGATGGCGTAGCTTAAACAAGCACCCACAATCGAACTTAAGCAAATGATGATGAGGCTCAGACTAGCTTTACTCAACACTTCACCAACGATGAATGTCAAAAGCATGAGCTAGGAGTTGATCAAATATTCAATACATACATACATTACATCAATGAACTACTATTCTACTTAGAAACATCTCTTCATTTCATCAAGATACAAGAAACCATGTCATTTCACAAGACAACACTTAACACCAAACAAGCTCCAATGTCTTTGCATTAATCTTGAAAAATATTTACAACTTAAAGTACTCTCAGAGAATTTCGAGAGTCTCTTCTACTCTACTCTACTATACTTGCCTACTCACTACCTATTGACTATCATTACAAATGAGGCAACAAGGCCTTTATATAGAGTTCCAAAATTACAATGAATGGCTCGGATCAATTCAAGTAGCCAAGGGCCCAGATCATGCCACCTCAGCAATTAGTTACAACAACTTGCTATTTTTAGTACATAAGAGAGGCAATGAAGGCACGCTTTCCAAGAAGATAAGAATAAAATGGAATCTTCAGAGCATCTTCCACATAGGCGTCCTCTTTGGCTTCTTGCTTGTTGAATGATGTGGCGAACTATGATTGAATGATGATATGTATATGCCACGTAGGTGCCACCTCAGCATATTCCCAAATTGCATCATCTGTGTGATGTCTTCTATGTGATTGCTTGAATGAACTTGAATGTTTGGGATGTATCTTTATTGACTTTGCCTTGTTCGTTGTAAGTTGAATGTGTATACTACATGTTGCTCATTTGCTTAACACTGTGATTCTTCTTCTCTTGGCAGGGTATATGTTGATCTTCTTTGCTTCTTCATGAAGAGTAGCGTAGATGATGGTGCTTCCTTCATGACACGAGTAGGAGACTTCTCTCGAAGACTTGAAGATGAAAGAACTTGAAGATTCATGGATGAACGTCTTCTCTTGATGCATCTGATAAAGTATACTTGCACAATGAACTTGATGTGATCCTTTGGAGCAGCTACATGATGTCTCTTCCTTAGTAATGGCCTTCTAGCCTCATTCCTCACTTGAAGGTGACTCCAAGTGCCCTACTCCTTAGATGATTTCTCAGCTTTGTTGATGTTCCTGCAACACAGAGAGAACCACCTTTTAAACCATTGATAAACATCGAATCTCATAGCACATAGAAATGATTTTGTATACTTTCTAACACATTAGACATCTTTCTAGCCAAGGCGCAGATTTAGGTCAGCAAATAGGTGAAAGTGCGCCTAAACCTATTTAGTGCAAATTCATTGTTTCTAACCCTTGTAGATGCTTAGAGTTGTTTATTTTGGACAAGATAAAGTCTTTTCAACGCAAATCATGCCTATCAAGGCTAGGCACTAGAAACAAGTTGCATAGGTGGAAATGTGCGCCTAAACCAACTTAGCTTATTTCTTGGCATTTTTATGATTTCAAAACACTTGAAGGTGACTCAAAACATCTCTCTTTCTTAAGGCACCCATCTCAAAGTGTGAATTGACATGATTTTTCCCAGGGCACAAATCTAGGTTTGTATGGAGGTGAAAATGCGCCTAGATCTCTTTGCCTTATTTTACCACTTGTTATGACATCAAACAATTGGAGGTAACTTGAAATGATTCTTCTCTCCCTTCAAGGCGCCCACTTCATGATGTAAATTCAAGTGACTTCTTCTTGAGGCGTGATTGGATGATCCTCTAGATGTAAAAGGGCGCCTAACTCCCTTGAGTGATTTCCTTCTAATTCTCAATGATTCCAATCAAACACAAAGTGTCCAAGGAAGTTCTTGTCTTATAATGACCGATTCTTGAAGCTCAATTGCCTTTCTCAATCAAGGCGCAATTAGAGGGTTGCATGGATATGAATTAGCGCCTTCATGTGATGAATGTTCTCTTCAAAGTTAGGCGCATATCTAAGGTAAAAGGGGTTGAAAATTGCGCCTAAACAAACTTAGCTAGTTTCTTGGCACTCTAACGCTTTCAAATTCATGTTTAAACTTCCTAAAGACTACTTCATGTCTAGGCGCTCAAAGGAGGTTGTAAAGATGCAAAGTTGCGCCTCATTTAGAAATGACAAACATGCTCAAATCAAGATTTCAAGCCTCCCTTTAGCTAGGTGCTGATTTTGGTTTGTGGAAGTGGGAATATGGGCCTAGAAGACTTAGGCTTGTTTGACATCACTTAGGTGCCAAAATTGATGATTGAGATGTTGAATTGCGCCTAACCTTGAAGATGATAATCATGTTCAAATTGGAGGTTTCAAGCTAGTGCGAAGGTATCTAGAAGACTTTCTACCTCAAGTGACATCAAATTTCATGCTTTCATGCCTCTTTTTGCCTTAGGCGCACATATGGGGTTGTTCAGAAGCTAAAATGCGCCTAGCTCAAGATGAGTATTTTGTGAACTTCAATCACTCTTAGGAACTTCAAAGAAGGTCATTCTCCTTTAGGCGCAATTTATCATTGGTTGAGACATTCCTTTCATGCTAAGGCGCTCATAGATGACTCCAAAGATGCAAAAGTGCGTCTAACATGATTGAGGAGGAGTCTTCAAGTTTTGAGTGATTCAAATCATTAGAGATATTCAAGGGAAGCTTACCCTATCAAGGCGCCACTTACTTTCACAAGTTTTAACCTCTCCTTGCTCAAAGCGCAAATTTGGGTTTCAACAAGTGATAAAATGCGCCTAGAAGACTCTTGGTGCTTTTCAAATGTTTCTAAGTTATAACACTTTATTGTTGATCCTAGGCGCAAAAATGGGTCTTTGAATGATGTTTGTCTCTCCAACAATCCCGAGCGCACTTTGATGATGTTTCAAGAGTGATTTTGCTCCGGCGCACTTTGGAGGTCCTACAAGAGTGAATTTGCGCCTTAAGTTCCTTAGCCATTTTCTTGCAAATTTTGAAGGTGAAGGCCCCTGGGTGGAAGTATGTTTAAAAAATATATTTAAGTAAATGCTCCTATACTTTAAATATTTTTGAAATATACTTCCAGGATGTTTGAGATAGGTCCCAGATCCATAGGATTTAACATGCAGATTCTAGATTTTTGAGGATCCACCAGATTTCAGACTTAGTCAATTTTCAGGATCTCAGAACATCAGACTTCAGGATATCAGACTTAGTTAATTTCAGTGTCTCAGGGATTAACTTCAGTGTTTTCAAATACATGTTGTTTGACGGATGACCTCCTTAATTTCTTGCTTGCAAGGAGATTAACTCATTTGACTCGTTCCTGGTGAGGCTCACTCTAGGAGATTATAGTTTCTAGCACGATAACACCACTGACTTCATCATAAAAAAGTGCTAAGACATCATCCAAAACTAAAGCAAAGCATTAGAGCTAAAAAAAGGGGGGGTCCCCATTTGCAATGGGGCGATGTGTGATTAGGTCACAATAGGTTGGAGCCTAAAAGAAGAAGAAAGAAGATATATATATGTGTGTGTGTGTGTGTGTGTGTGTGTATAAGCAATATTGTGCCGTGGTTTTCTCTCGAAAGGATTTCCACGTAAATCGTGTGTTCTCAGTGTGTACTTAATTGCTAGATCTTGCGTATGTGTAGTTGATGTAATTAATTGAGTTTGCAAAAGTAAAAGATTTTTAGATACTGATTCACCCCCCTCCCCCTGTCAGTATAATCGTGTGCTCATCGGGTTATGGTATGTGGATGGGACGACCAGGGCACAACCCTGCTGCCTTGCATATGTTTTCTTCCTTAAATGATACTAAAAATGTGTAGTGGCGATTGGCGAGGGGAGATACTGATGTTTTCATTACACATTTGCATGCTATTTTTATAACACAAGTTTAACACGGACTCTATTATTTTTTAAAATATTCAATCTATTTCAATTTTCTTTGGATTCATTTGTTTTTCATAACCTAAGTTATTAGGTTTTTATTTATATAATATTTTTATTTTATATTTAATATTAATTAATTTATTAAATAAAAATATTTATAAATCTTATATCTAAAAATAAAATTATAAATTATATATTTATATATATAATATTACGATTTTTTGGGTGCAATTTATGGGTATTTTAATATTACATATATAGTATAGAAGCAGAAATTGCGAATAAATCACGATTTATGGTAAAAATCGCGAGTTGCCAGGATTCACGATTTTTCCCCAAATAAATTGCGGGTTTTTAAACAAATCGCAGGTTCTAACAAAATTTCAGGCACGTTTTGCTGCCAAGACGGTTGCCGTTGCACCAAAAGATCGACCTATTAATACCCGATACAACCGCCAGAGTTAATGAATCCATGGGAGGCGGTTAAGCCTTGTCACGAACCCAAGCGTTGCGTTGCACAACACAAGGAGACCAAGGGCGCACACCTTGCAAGAATCCCCCCAGTGTAAGCGAGGGGTTCGAACTCGTGACCCAGGCTCTGATACCAATTGTTGCAAATACGGTTGCCGTTGCACCAAAAGATCAACCTGTTAATGCCTGATACAACCGCCAGAGTAAATGAATCCATGGGAGGAGGTTAAGCCTTGTCACGAACCCAAGCGTTGCGTTGCATAGCACAAGGAGACCAAGGGCGCACACCTTGCAACACGTTTGACTTCGCAGCATGCGATTTAGGGTTTGCATACAAAAATGGGACTTAGGGTTTGCATAAAAAATGAGATTTAGGGCTTGCGATCATATAGTCATGGAGGATGCTGATTTAGGGCTTGCGATCATACAAAAACATGATTTAGGGTTTGCATACAGTCACGAAGGATGCTGGCAAAGGTTGTGGAGTCTGGCTTTGCACCTGCCAATTGCATTTGTTTGAAAGTTTTCAAAGCCTTTTCGACAAATCCATTTTGTGCATATCCTACAATCATTGCAGTCCATGAGACCACATTTCTTTGAGGCATTTTTTCAAATAGTTCGCGTGCCTTGTCTATGCTTCCACATTAATCAATTCATTTTATTTAGGGTTTTGTTTTACGATTATAGTTTCCTTTTAAATAATTAAAATTTAAATTAATGTTTTAAATTTTTATTTAAATTAAAATTACTATTAGTTATTTAATATTTAATGATTTATTATTATTAATTAATATTTAAATATTATCATATTTTCTATTTATTATTAAAGTTTAAAATTATTTTTTAATGTTATTTTTTATTTTAATTCTAAAATTTTAAAATTATTTAATATTTAATTTTAAATGTTAAGTTGATGTCTATTAATATTATATATATATTATAAATATTATTATTATTATTATTTTGGTAAATAAGTGCTACCAGTGGGGGTAGCCCCTTTGTATTATTACATCAAGACACTTTCAGTGGTTAAGAGATTTTAGAGAGCAAATGCTCTTCGCAAGCTCAACAACCCTGATTGATAGATTTGGACCCAGAAGGTCCTCGTGGTGGCTCAGAAAAAAGAAAAAGGTTCCATGTTTTGTCTGCCTATTCCTTCTATGTGCAACTTTAGAGCCTCCGCCGTTACCTTCTTTTTCTTGGCAGTGATTGCGTCAAAAAGACCCGCAATGCGTCCCTCCTTTGGTGTAGTCTCGATGCATTCGATGACACTCATTGCCTTCAGGGCATCTTCATCTTTTAGTAACGCCACAGAGACCTCAACCAACTCCCGAAAGCTAGATCCTTGGATTAGGTTTTATTATAAATATTATTATATTTATATAATATAATTATATAATATAATTATATTATTAATAGTTATATATTATAATATTAAAATATAATATTTATATTATCAATATATTATATATATTATTGTAGATTAGGAAAACAAATGAAGTTAGAAATACAAACCAAATGCATAAATACACAAAGTTATACCTTCAAACATGAAAACCCAATCTCATCAAAGGGAAGAGGAAACTTGCACCCAAAGCTCCTAAGACATGATAATCCCTAGATAAATGATTCAAATGTGAAATGCTCAATTACAACTCATTAATTAGCTCAATAGATATTTGGGCATGGTAACATTGCATAAAGATTGGATCCTAAAATGGGTTGGAGGATGAAGTATTTATAGAGATTTTTGAGAGATTTTGATCCAAGGGTGGAGATTGATTTAGAAGATCAATGGTGGAGGATAAAAGTGATGTGGAGGGCTTGGATTTGATCTTGTAGGAATGGAGGGCTAGGAATAAAAGTAAATCTTTTATTCATCTTGGGGAAAGGAGGAATTAAATGAACATGGGGGTGAAGGATTATTTTTGAATTAAAGATTCATATGGGGAATGTAAAATGAATTAAAAATTTATTTGGGGATAAGTGGAGATAAATGAGGTATGGGGGTGTAAGAGGAATTAATTGTGATGTGGGATGTATAAAAATAAAAAATTGACTTATGTGGATATATTTCAATTTTTTAATTTGGAGGCTGTGGGGAAGGGTGTTAAATTAGGTTTGACCACCCAAATGAGAGATTATGATTAATTAAACATAGGTTTTATTTAATTAATCCTAGGGCTAGGATGAGGTAGGCTAGGATAGGCAATTAAATAATAGCTATTTAATTGTCTAGGGTAGGGATAGGTCAATTAATAGGCTGGATTAATTAGTTAAACATGATTTAGCTAATTAATTGAATTTAGTGAGGAGAGGGAAATTGACCAAATAAATATTGCATATTTATTAAATCAATTGGCTAAGGTTTGAACTATTGAATTAATAAAATTAATTCAATTGTTGGGGATAAGATGATGAAAAATTAGACGATATAATTAATTAAATAAAAATTTAATTAATTGAATATAAGGGAAATTGATGTGTTTAGGGATGTCGGGAGTCGGTTTGGTGGTAAAAGACATTTTTAGGTGTCTACAATTATAAATATTATATTATTAATATTTATATCATTATATATATATTAATTATAATATTTATATCATTATATATATATTAATTATAATATTTATATCATTAATATATATTAAATATAATATTTATACTATTAATATATTCTAATATAATATATATTTTTTGGTAGGTAAATTGCTGTCTTGGAGACAACTCCCATTGTATTAATATGAACACAAATACAATATAACTTTAATAGGCTCAACAAAAAGCTTGAGAAAAACAAAAGCTAGAAAACAAACAAAATCTTGGTGTTATTCTAACTATGCCTATCAATTATGATTTTGTCCCTAAAGCCTGCTTGGCCATTTTATCATGGGATCGTAGAGTCATTGGAAAAGACAGTTTTATCTTCTCCCCCCTGCTTAACAGGAGTCCATTCATCCTTGTGAGGGTCTTCAGTGTCTAAATTTTGGCATACTATCTCCTCCATGGTAAGCTTAATGCCACTGGACTTTGCTTCATTACTATCATTGACTTTCTTTGGATCTGCAGAAGCATCAATGCCGTTGGGATCCTTGCTGTCCAACTCTGAACTATTTGAAATAGCAGGCTTCGATATAATAAATTTGCTTGAAGGGGGTTTAGATTTTGAGACGGAGTTGAGGCTTTTGATTTGCTTGGAGAGGCCATCACCCTTTCTGAGAATGTTGAAGCATCCACAACTGAATCCGGTTTGTAGGGCATATCAGATTTAGCTAGGGCATCGGCTTCAACGCTCACATGTGAAAGAGGAAGGATATAATGATGTTGTAGTTTTGCCCCTTTCCACCAGGTAGCCTGCTTTCTTGAATCGACAGAAGTTGCTGAAGATGACTTTGAACAATCTTCTGCTTTGTGTCCTGTTGCATAGCAACGTCTGCACCTGAAAGAAATCCCTTCATAATCTATCATTTGTGTCCACATCTTGGAACCGACTCTGATTTTAACCTCTGCCGGAAGGGGAGCAGCCAAATCCATTTCCACCAGCGAAGAGTGAATGCTGAATGATATTCTGAAGATACCGAACCTGAAATAAATATTCCAATGGAGTTGCCAATGGAGTGTAGACATGAGGAGCCCCAAAAATGTAGAGGCAAATTTGGTAGTTGCACCCAAATCGGGGTGACAACAAAGGTTTCAGTAAAAGGATTGAAATCAAGGAACCATGGCTTCATTCCTAGACAAGACTTGTTCCAGATCCAAGGTCCTTTCTATAACAATGCTACTTTGTCCTCCGAGAGTGCACAGGTAACATAGAAGAAACCTTTGGCGCAAGGGCCAATATAGAGTTCTCCTTCCAATAAGGGTTGCCAGTTCTTTAAAATCCAATCGTTTAGGTCTGCCAAGCTAGGCCAGAAATTATGGAAACGACAGATAAGGGTATGCTTTTTGTGGAGTTCCTCCTCTTCAGAAGCCTCCTCTCCAAGATCTGCCATGGGAGATTGTTCTCTGCCTTGTACATCTAGTTCCAAACCCTGCACATAACAGCCCTTCTTGCCTAATAGCAACTCCGAAACCACAACTTTGGTGGGATCGTGCTTCGAAGAGAATATCATGCCCTAAATGATTTCGTTTCCACCATTTGCAGCAGCACTGTCTGAAGGAACGGCCCACATGGATGAGTTTGGAGATTGACTTAGGGTTTGAGTCGATCGGCCAGAACTCGGGAGAATCGGAAGAGCCATAAATTGTTATTCTAATATAATATTATTAATATATAATATATTATTAATATTTATATCATTAATCTGTATATATATATTTTTCTACGTTTTTTGGAAATCCGATTTTTTCACGATTTTTTCCCGATTTTTTTCACGATTTTTTGAAAAAATCTTTTACTTTTGATTTGCCGGTTTTTTCCCCAAAAGATTTTTGCTGCTATGTATAATACAGCTGTACCCATCCAAACTGGCAACTTAGCTTACTATGAGAGTGTCTAGCCAGATAAACAGTGGTGCCAGGCCTGCAAATTGTCTTTGACCATTAAAGTGACCAGATTTGGCCACATGCAGTGGAATATTGAAAAAATAATATAAATTTTGAGAGGTTGAGCATTCTGGTTGAAAGCAATGTGTATTGAATTTACTTTTCAGCTTGCGCTTGCAGAGCTGAATAAATGAGCATAGCGATCATGTGAAGGCAGCAGTGATGCATACAGCAGAACCGCTTGGATTTGATTTGTGAAAAATATTTTCAAACTTTCGCAGAACTCAATAAATGGGTATGGTTATCATGTCAAAGCCACAACAAAATGATGAGGTTAGGTATTTGGATAAGACCAGATGGGAGAATATTTTGTGGCCTTTTGTAATGAATTCTACCTTGCAACTTCTGTACGCTTTATTTTGAATTGTTCAGCTGATAATCTGTGGCTTCTAATTTTCATCCCACTGGTTTCAGCTTGATTTTGTAATTTTGGGTTTCAAGTTGTGAATTCAAGTATTTCAGCAACTATGCAATGGTCTTTTTGTTGATGTGGTAGTTTTAAAAACAAAATAAATTTTGGGCTTTTAGTACTTGTATGTCAAGCATAGCATGATACACCTAAATTTCAGTGGTTGTATCTCATACCAATAAACTTTCAAGGTCAAGAAATCTAAAACCTATAAGGACTCAATTATGAGATGTAAAGAGCAACTTATTTATTAATGAGAATTGAGTTTAATTTTAATAGATATAATTTCCTTTTATTAACTTGTTCATTTATATTTTCTATCTATCGTTGGTTGGTGATGGGACATTCATTGTGATGAAGGTGGTATTTTAGATTCCAGTTTAAGGATAAAACATGATATAAACTAATTGAAAATTTCTTAAAGATTTTGTACCTTCTCACAACAATATTGACTTGAATTAATACAACACTAGCAAAAATAGATCTTATCATTTTTATTGTATTTGTATAATTCCTTGTGTCAATCTTCTACAAAGCAGAAATCCGACTAGATGAAGCACCTAGAATTCAGTATTTTATTGGTCTCACCAATCTGCTACAAGGAAACCATATCTCTTTTGTGAGCAAAATGGCTGTATAATTCCAGGCTCCAGTTTCCTGTCTTGAGAATTTAGCATCTAATTGCTCCTAGATTACTAGTTATTTCATTTTCAGCATTCTTAACTAGGAACGATATAATTTGAAAAAAAACTGTAGATTGTAGTTATTAATTATTGTTGTTGTATCACATTAAATGGGGTGCATGCACAAATTATTCAACGAATAATTTTCTCTTCTATAAGTTTACAAATATTACATTAGAATGTTATTTTTTTGGGTATAATCAGAATGAAAAGGCAAAGAATGTGTGATGGAGGAGTGGAACCAGTGAGAATAAGAGAGGTGCAAATTTCTGTGCAGGAAGACATTAAAGGTATTTGAAAGGGTCAGACCTTCAAGGAGTATTTTTTAATGCCTATTTTAAAGTATTATGTTTATTGGTTTCAGTTCAATTGTCGTCATATTTGATTGAAAACAATTAACCAGTGTCGCATGGACTGCCTCTCTTTCCAGATAAATTACAAGATTCTAGCTGCAGTCAAACATGCCCTCCCCATCCAGGATTTATGTGGGGAGTTTGCATTCGATGTGGTGTGATGAAGCCAAATTCAGAGTCAGATGATCAAACTGGAGTTCCTCTTAAATATATTCATAAGGTATCCATTTTATGAAAGCCAATTTCTAGATCTAGTGGTTTGTCTGACTGGCTTGAATTGTGACTCAATTATTAAAAACTTCTGCTGTTGTAACAGTACTAAAAAATGGTTGTGTTTGTAGATAATACAATTAGTCTTAAATTTCAGTTTTCCTTATATAATGTCCTGCATTGATCTTTAAACTGATAATTAATGTTACCAAATTCAATTCATATGTAAATATCTTGTAGGATTTTGAGCTCACGGATAGAGAGGTTGCACGGTTATGTGAAACTGATCTGAAGAAGCTACTACCAAGGCAGAAACTCTATTTAGTGCTGGACTTGGATCACACATTGCTCAATTCTGCTAGGTTTGTTGAAGTCCTCCCCGAAGAGGTGGCATATGTCACATCAACTTACTTAAAGGGCGTTTCAAATGCTCAGTCAGGTATGTTAATTACCTGGATAGTTTATAAAAATATCATTTTAGTTTCTGAAATAATTTCTTTTTTGCAGTTGAAACTTGAAAGGACTTATGATTTAATGGTGTTAGGCAATTGTTTACTAAGTTGATCTCATTTAAAGACTGGATAAGGTTGAGCCATGGATCAGTTTTTTTGCTACTGCACCCTTATTTGAGTGTAAATCTGTCATTATAAATATAAGATATGAAATGATGTCTGTGATTGAGTGCAGCTAGGAACTCTTTTACTAAATAACTTGTTTGTGGTAAATTTCCTCAATCTTCTCCCTTTTTTATCTTTCCACTCCTCATCAATTGGCATTCCTCATTCTTCTCTTTTGATGATCTGCTCTCCTCTTCCAGACATCTCACTTTTACTTTTGTGACATCTCGAAATGCTGGATACTTAGCTGGCCATTGCTGATTGCTCTATTTCTTCATCAGCCATCAACTTCTTGATCTGGAAAGGAATCTATGGGTGAACCGCTTTCTCTTACTTCTAAGGAACTGTGCCTCCACTTCCTTGGTCAAGAATATGTCAACACTCCAAATTGTATGAAGTTGCTGTTGGAGCACCCTGCCAAAATGTGTCCATAGCTCTTGTTCACATCTCATCTGCAACATCTAGTTTATCATTGTTAGCTTCTTCAACTCCACAGGTTGTTAGAATTGATGCACCCTTGGTCTTACGTAGGCATGTAGCCACTCATACAACTGCAGAGCGAATCCTACGAAGAACTCTTCATTCAGATCGCTCTATATGTTCTTCTTCACCCACTTTTTGTCATCCTTTGCCAATTGTTGCTCAACAAACTCAATAATCTGCCTGAACCTTTTTTCCAGGTATCTTGTATAATCCTCCTTATCATGTCAACACATCTTCCTTAGATAAGATGGACTGGTCCCTACAATGGAACCAAAATGTTGGTTAATTTTTCTCAACCTAGCATTCCCTAGTTTTCCTGACTATGTTATCCTAAACAATCACTGCGATCCAGGTCTAGGTTCGGCTATCTAAGTAAAGATTGCTAATATCTACCAATACACATGCATACCATAAACATACACAAGAGAATAAGCCATTGCATGAATCTTCATTGTATTATATTGCATTACATGAGTACATATCACCATTCACGATTATTTACAACAATGCCTTAAGAGTAAATCCTATCACTTCTTTGTAGCTTAAAAAGCAGGTGCTAATTGGCGATTCGTTACCCCCTTAGCCTAATCTAATCCCATGGATGCTAGTATATGAGCCCTTTTGTTGAGCTTCCCTATCCTTCCATGGCTGCTTAGCTCTCTCTAGAAATCACCCTTTGCTAAACTCTCCACCTTTTCCAATAAACTATCTCCTCCAGGTCAGTACTTCTCAATGGCCTGTACACTTTGAAGAATAACTGGTGGATCTTTGACAAATTTTGTGGTAAGGAGAATCAGAGATTGATTGCCTTAGTGGAAGATGCTAGTCATTTGTGGCATGAGAGGTTGGAACACCTTAACTACTAGAGTATTGCTTTGTTGAAGAGGCATTATATGACACATGGTGTTCTATGTGCCATTGCATCCAAGGGTGTGTATGGGAAGCATCGTAGAGAGCCCTTTGATAAGAATGCTGCATAGAGAGCATTAGAGAAACTTGAGTTGGTGCACAGTGACTTGATGGGTCCATAATTAGTAAATTCACATAGTGGTTTGAAGTATGTTCTGGTCATGGTTGGCGACTTTCCTAGAAAGATGGGTTTACTTTTTGAAGAAGGGTGAGGTGTTATCTATTTTCAAGGTTTTCAAAGGTAGAAGTGGAGAATTACTATGGTTAAAAGATCAAGAAGTTGCAGATAGATAATGGCATAGAATATGTCAATCAGGCGTTCACAAACTTCCTTAAGCAACATGGCATAGTAAGAGAGTTGATGGTTCCTCATACTCCATAACAGAATGGGTAGTGTTGATGTTTGTTTTTGGACAAGTCAACAATTAGAGTGAAATACTAGAGTATCTGACTCTCTCTTGAGCAAAGCCTCTCGAATGCTGAACGAAGTGATCAAACAAGATGACTCCAAGGTTCCTTTCTTATGATTTTGTAAGAGATAGCTCAGTGACTAAGTATGATTTTGCTGGTAAACACAAAGGGACTTACGCAATTGTTCGAACAAGCTGTTGATTCAATGATTATGAAGGCAAACACTGGAATATCTAAGTACTACAACTTATGGCGTATGATTTGGCAATGATGTTCTTGATCCTAACTCTAATCAAATAGATAAAAAGGAACAAAAGATTAAAGGCTCAGAAACACTAATCTAATCCTAGATGTAAGGACAATTATTGCTCAGGTGAAATCAAACCAGATCTTGCTTCGCCAAGTTAGACAACTACACAAGATTGATGCAATCTTCTAAGGTTTTACAAGATGTTTAAATCGCTTATGCTCATGAAAGATTCAACAAACATAAATATCAAATTGAAGTTTAATTTTGTTCAGACTAACCATATACTGCAATTTGCATGCCACAAACTACAAATGGTGTAAATTTATAGATTTCATCACAAACAACAATGAAGCCTTCCACCAACTAACATAAACTTAAAGAAAACTTAATCTAACTTATTATGCGCTTGAAAATCCAAACCATGCAACACTTCGAAACATATATAGAGTCACCAAAGCAATGAATCTTATATTATTTCAGAGAGCCTTTTGCAACAATTCCAGAGTCTTCAATCGTACAAATGAGAGCAACAAGAGCCCTTTTATAGACCTCAAAATGAATGAAGGGTCAAGATCGATTGGCCAAGCCAGCGGACCAGATCATGCCACATCACAAGTAGTTATAACAAACTCATGTCTTTATTAAATGAAAGAGGCTAATTTTAGTAAATGAAAGAGGCAATGAAGGCACGCCTTCCCAAGAAGATAAGGATAACATGTCATCAGCTTATGAGGAGTCTTCATGTGAATATCCATCACTAGAAGCTTGACATTCAATGAATCTGGACAATATATGCTTGACATCATCCAAAGGTACATTTGGCGCATTCTGAATGGTTCCTTCAGCTTCAAGTACATCATCTGAATAAAGGCCAAGTGTCTTTTCCCAATCGGTCATCCTTGCTTTGTTGGCACCAAGGTGGACAGCAAGTGAAAAGATACTATCAAGCTTTTCATCAGAAACATCTTCTTGAAAATAAAAAGCTTGAACTTGTTCTTTCATGTTATCAAGAGTCATCTCTCCAAATGGGTTATATATCTTCATCAAAGAGGCATGTATTCCATCTTGAATCCTTTGAAGTACACTTCTTACTCTTGACATATCTGTTTCTATCTTATCCAGCAATTGTCCTTTGATGCAAAAGCCATAATACCAAGAAGAGAAGTCGTATGTCTTATTTTCTTCAATCACTTCAGCATGTGTCAAATCATCAATGGATGTCTCCATTAAGCTCTTCAAGTGTGGCAAGTGATGTTCTTTGATGTCTTTGAATTCAACACAAACTGTCATCAATGCAAGTACCCTCTCTTTGAGATTAGCAATGTTATCATACACTTGCATGATATCTTCCAGATGTTTATATGTAGCTTCCTTTGATCTTTTCATCCAATCTCTCATCCTGTGAGATGAAGTCTTCAACTCTTCAAGATGTAAAACAGTTTCTGGAGGAAGAAGAGATGGAGGTGTAGTAACTCTTTCCTGCTAATGAATAGGATGAACTAAATGTTGAATGTACTGCTTTAAGGCTTGACACCTTTGCTCAGCTTTGATTCTACCTTCTGTTTCCTGTCTAATAATAGCTCGAGCATTATCAATTGAATCCTGAACTTCTACTTGCATTCCAATCAATTGACCCAAATTGATTGTATTAATGTCGTAATCATTAGGTGTTACGTTTTCTATATTCTTCTCAAGCCTTGGAACTGCTACATGAACTTTCCTTATACCTGTTTCATCTTTAGTGATCTTTGAAAGGATAGTGGCTTTCTTCTTTGGTTTTTCTTTTGACATGTCTAGAAGTAACTCATCAACTGGAAGAGGAGGATACTTCTCAACTTCATAATTTTCTCTGATTCTTTCCTGTAGCCACTCTGGCAGTGATGAAAGATCTTGTACCTGTTGCATTTGTTTTCCTGGTGCAGGCAATGATTCTTCTTCAACTTCATCCTTGTCTTCGGTGTTAGCTTCATCAATAATCTCAGTGTCATGTGGACTTGAAGGTATTTCTTCAACTAGAGCTTCTGGAAATGCATTCTCAACATGTACCACTATGTCTTGATTCAGTGGAGTATCACCTGGTTGTCTGGAAGAAGCAGTTTCAATACTTATCCTTTTCTTCTTCTTACTGGATTCTCCTTGTGTAGATTCAAGTTTTCTTTTCTTTGCTTGACCTGAATCTCTTTCATTTTCTCTGCTTTGTAAATCTTTGCTAGGTGCATTGTGTTGTTCTTGTTGATCGACTTCTCCCATTTTAGTATAGGTGAGTTTCTTTCCCTCATCAAGCAATGCTTGTACTTGCTCCTTTATTTGCTCTTCAGTGATAACAATGATAGGCTTTATCAACCCTTCATCATCAACCCTTTCTCTATCAGCCCAATTGACATCATAAGGTAGGTTCCGGATCTTATTGTACTCTTCATCCAAAAGAGTTCTTTCACTATTCAACTGATCAGGAATCCTTAGTACCTTCGTAGCTCTTACTAAATCCCACCTCAACCTTGAACATTTTTGCATCTTGATATCATCATCATCTATAGCATCAGCCCAATGATCTTCTAGTTGTTCAATATGCCTGTAGGAAGAATATGACTGCTTAATGGCTCCATGTGGATCAAAGTTTTCTCTCTTTGAATCATGCGGATGTAAATGATACGCTTGAAGCTCAACTTCCGAATGCTCAGCTGCTTGAAGTGTTGGACAGAAGTAATATCTACCAAGCTGGAGAGGAAACTGAACTCCGGCTTTCTTTCTTGCCTTCTGCATCATATGAAACTCTAACAACTGTCTTGAAACCTCTAGCAACACCATCCTGTTTGAAGGATATCTAGGCAATCTATATGGAAAGGATGTAAAACCCTGAATCCTGATATATGTGAACTTGTCATACTGGATGTAGTATCTTTCATATTGCTTGATGAAGTTCCTAGCAGCTCTTGTTAATCTTCTATGCGGTTCACCTCTCAATTTTCTTACTATGAACATAGCGAAAGCATCATTGAACCTTTTGTAGTGATTGATGTTTTTCAAGTGGAGTTGAGGATAACACTGATGTGAAAGAATTTGTCCAGGCTTTGTACCTACTTCTCCTTTAGTTGTTAGTCCTTTGTAAACTACATTTCTTGCCAAGATATAAACAAGATATGAAGTCATGAAGAAAGACTTTGTTTCATCAAACCTTTCAAACTGTTCATCAAGGCAATGACTTATAAGGCCAGCCCAGTCAACCATCTTATTCTTTGTAAACACATGATCAAAATAAGTATACATCCATCCTTTGAAAGTAGATGATTGTGGCCTACCTGTTACTCGATTTAGGAACATGATCAAGTAACTTATCTCTTGTTTGAAGTCTGCCTTGTGATACTTTGGATCTTCGGAATTTGTATATCTTGATTGATGAATCAGTCATCCATTTCTTCCTTACTTCTTGCATGTAATGCTTGGAGTCACCTTCAAAAACACTTTGAGTAGTTGTAGGACAAATGAATACTCCCTTCCGACTTGGGATGTTGAAGATCTCTTGGATGGCTTCCCTCTGTAGATAGGCGAGAACAGTCCCGTCTTTGGCTATAATCTGTCTCTTTTGTTTGGCATAATGTTGAACACATTCCAACACTAATTCAGTACTAGGCAATGTAGGTGGGAAGCATGCTGCTTGAATAATCCCGCTCTTTGCGATGGCCTTGATGTCTTCATTCCTTGTGATGGCGAGCAAGAAGTCTTTCACTTCATCCAGGTTGACGTGTCCCATGTTGGTGTCTCCGACATTCTTCCACTGTGTTTCAAGCTTGGAATTAGGTATGATGGACTTGGCATCCATTTTGATCATAACTTGCCTCTCCTTAGCCGTCATGCCCATTTACCTACAAGCAAGGCTCGAATAAGTAATTTTGAAATGATAAATCTTACCTTTATAAAACCTGATTTTTTATATGATGAACTCGTGAATTTCTGCAAAATTAAATAGATAAAAGGTAATTTTATAGAGTGAAAATATGATTTAGAACATACCTTATATCAATTTCTGATCTAGAGGAAGGCAGATTTTTTGGATTTTAATGATAAAAATCAGTCAAAATGTCAAAAATCAGAAGTAGAATGTCAAAAATCAGTTTTCTAAGATGCAAATCTGCCCTTTTAAATCTGCTTCTCCTTCAAAAATTCGCTGCCCTTTAGAGATATTTCGCTGCTTTTTCTAATTGCAATGTGAATTTATGGAAAATAAAAGGCAGTGCCCTCCTTATATAGCGAGTTTATCAAATTAAATGCTGGCGGCTATAAGAAAGGGTCGGCCTACTTAGCATTTAATAAAGTTTTTTTTTCAAAATTTCAAAGTTTTCACAAAGGCGCCAAAAGGTAATAAATCAGATGAAGGGCGCCCAAAATTATGTTTTCACACAAGAATAGCGCCTAGAATTAACTCACCTAAGTCTTAATGATTTTAGTAATCTTGTCATAGGCGCTCAAATAGTGGTCTTTTGCTAGGCGGACTTCAAAGTTAAGGTAGTGTCATTGGAGCGCCTAGTTTGCTTCATCCTAAGGCGCTAATCATGATAACCCCAAACACCTAGCCTTTAAGGTGCTAGAAGATAATTGTAGAAGTATGAGATTGCACCTTAATTCAAATAGGCATTTACTTCATCATTCTAGCTTATTCAAGGAATCTTGAGCACACTTATCAAGCCAAAGTGATGATAAGTAGCGCCTAGTTTGCTTAGCCTCTACAAGTGACAAGAATGATGTCTCCATGTTAAGGCGCTCATATAGTGGTAACTTACCTTTATATTCCTTCAAGGCGCTCAGCTCATTTGACCTTCCAAAGGCGCATTTTGAAGATCCTCTAAGTGTAAAATAGCGCCAAAGGTCTAAATGTTATGTTTCAACTCTTAGATGCTCCTAACATTAAGTGCTCCTCTCCCTTAGCCGCTCAAATAGTGGTTGTCTTGATTGAATAATATCTATTCCAAATTAGGCGCTTATTGTTGATGACTCGAACATGGAAAGGCGCCATCTTCTCGAGTAGTTACTAAGAAAACCTTTCAAGACTTTAGCTTTTGCGAATTTCTCCTCTAGGCGCCAAATCAAGGTGATTTTGATGTCAAAGGGCACCTAAACTCTTCATAGACTTTCCTTGTCAAATCTTCAATTCTTGAAGTCTTTTGTGCTATATTCAAATACTCAGGAAACCTTCTTGTCTTTAGGCGCTCATCCAGGTAATTAGAACTCGCTTGATTGTTAGGCGCTCTCTGAGGTCTTCTTAGGCATAAGTATCTCCTTAATACAAAAGCACCCAAAGAGGCTACACATGCAAAATGGCGCCTTAACTCCACGATACTCTTCGATTGGCATTTTATCACTTGAAGCGCCTTCACTAAACAAAGTTTGATAACTTCCAACTTCTACACTCCTAGGCGCCGATGAAGGAAATATAGACTATGAAATGCGCCTAAGGTCAATTGGACAAGCTCAGCACTTTTAGAGATCTTCACTCAAGGTATGAATTGAACCTTGCTTCTTGAAACTTCAAATTTGCCATTTTATGATTTCAAACACTAGTTTACACCCTTATGAAAGTACTTTACCCTTAGGCGCTATTCAACATGGACTTAGACTTCATCTCAAGGCGCCAAAATGGAGAGGAGTAACAAGGAATAGGCGCCTAGGCTTCCCTACTTCAATTGAAGGCGCAATTTGGTGATCATTTAGACATGGAAAGGGCGCCTAAGCTTTAAATCATTCCTTTGTCAAACCCTTTTGATGCTTAAGGCTTCTTATGTCAATTCTAGTCAAGGCGCTATCCTCTGGAGTGTTTGAAAGTCAACCTCCCTCTAGGCGCTCATGAGAATGAATTAAACCCAAGGCGCCAAAATAGGCCAAAATTCACTTGTCGAGTGCCAAACTAGGTGAAAAAGGAGATACGATGCGCCTAAAGGAGATAAGCCAAACATCAGACATATGTTTTATTCCTTTAGGGCGCTTAAACATAACCCTTCTTCCAAGGCGCAAAACAAAGGTGGTATGAGAGACAAAGTGTGCCTGTACTTAGTCAATTCCTGCAATTTTGGATCAAGGTAACTTGCTCTGAGTATAGATTAGCGCCTAGGTTCATAACTTGCCTCTTATCATTTTAAGACACTATTTAAGGTATTTGAAACACTGTAATCACTAGGCGCCCATTCCTTGTACTGGTAAGAGAATGCGCCTTAGGTGCTTTTGAACGTTCAAAAGATGATCTTAATGGCGAGGAGCGCCTTTGTCTTTTACCCCCTGCAACTTGTTGATTTCAGGATCACATTCTAACATGAAACCCCTCTAACCTTGTCTATCAAAAAGTCTTGACTAACTCTGAAGCGAATTGATTCTGGGGTGATACAACAACCTAACCTAGAAACTACTACCCCATGAAGAAAACTAAAAAAGGGGTCCCCATCATAATGGGGCGATGTGTGATTTGGTCACAACAGGTAGCTGATAGAGAACCGTACGCTCATGGAGATGGCCAAGTGTATGTTGCAAGCTCAGAAGTTGCCTAAGGCTTATTGGGTAGAAGCAGTTAATTGTGCTTACTATATTGGTAATTAGGTGCCAACAAAGCTGTGAAAGAGGTGATTCCTGAGGATAAATGCCTTGCTTGTTTCACTTCAAAGTCTTTGTATGTGCTGCTTATGCACATGTTCCTGATGAGAACAGGAAGAAACTTGATGCAAAGAGTCAGAGGTGCATCTTTGTCTGTTATAGTGAAGAATCCAATGCATGGAGGCTATGGTATCTAGTGATTAAGGTTCTCATTTGCACAGATGTGTTATTTGATGAAGGGAAGAGTGGACTAGATGATAAGTACACCATGATTCCAAATCTACCAGCCCCATATGTGTGTTCTCCCACTCAAGATTCCTTGATGTTGAATTTGTAGAATACAACTGAAGGGGTAAATGGAAGCATAGGTAGTGGACAAGTTGAAGAAGGGGAAGAGCCTACACAGGAAAGCCCAAAAGCCTCTAATAGTGGTAGCAAAATGCCTAAATGGGCCAGGTAGACCCTTCATGATACTCCAATGGAGGTAGATGTTCTAGATACTAGGAAGACAAGAAATGAGTTTGCAAACCATGTTTTGATGTTTAAGGTACAAGATTTGCATGATTTGAAGACATATAGGGAAGCCAAGAGCAATTTGCATTGGAAGTAGCAATGCAGGATGAATATGGTTCTCTCATGAAGAATCAGAGTTGGGAGTTATGTTAGTTATTGAAAGGTAAGAAGGTTGTTAGTTGCGAGTGGGTCTACATGACCAAGTTCACCTTAGAAGGGGAAGTTGAGAAATACAAAGTTAGGCTTGTAGCCAAGGTGCCTTCACAGACTGAAGGCATCAACTATAATGAGACATTTGCTCCAGTTGCAAGGTGCACCATGGTGAGGACAGTTCTTGCAATTGTAGCAAAGTATAAGTGGCAAGTGCATCAATTGGATGTCAATAGCGCATTTCTTCATGGTGATTTGAAGGAAGAGATCTTCATGCAACAACCTCTTGGGTTTGTGAAGGAAGGAGAAGAACATATGGTTTGTAGATTGAAGAAGTCATTATGACTTGAAGCAAGCACCTTGTGCATGATATGAGAGGATTGGTTGATATCTTTAGGAATTGAGTTTCAAAAACTTTGAAAAGGAGCCCAATCTATATGTGAAGATTGATCGAAAAATTCTCCTTAATTTTATCTATGTGGATGATCTTATTCGAACAAGGAAAAATGTTGATTTGATTACTCAAATGCAGAAGTAATTATCCTTATAGTTTGAGATGACAGATTAGGGTTTGCTTCCCTACTTTCTAGCTTTACATGTTTGGTGGGAGCAAGATAGGGTTGTTGTCTTGTAGTCAAAGTATGCGAAAAAGTCGACAAGATTTTTAGATGGAGGATGCAAAAGTTGCCAAAAACTTCATGAGATCCCAGTATAAAGTTGACAAAGGATACAAGGACAAAAAAGGTGAATCTTATAGAATATCGAAGTCTAGTGGGGAGTCTGTTGTATCTTACCCATACTTTCTCGAATATTTCTTTTGTTGCTGGATTGATGGCCAAGTTCTCGTAGGAATCACAAAGTAGTCACATGAAAGCTGCAAAGTATATCTTGAGAAATGTGAAGGGTACTTTGGATTTTGGACTTAAGAGAGGAGGTGAATTGCATTCTCTGTAGCTACATAGATTCAGATGGGGTAGGAAATCTTGATGACAGGAGGTTTACTTTAGGTTATGTCTTCATGTTGGGAGATTCATTAATCTCATGGTCTTCCAAGAAGTAGAATAGTATTTCAGAATCATTAGTAGAGGTAGAGGATATTGGACTAGCTCAAGCGTAGAATGAAGTAGTGTGGTTGTGAGAAATGCTAGATCACTTGCATGTGTTGAAAGATGTACCAATGATTCGTTGTGACAATCAAAGTGCTCTCCAAAGTGCCAAGAATCTTGTCTTTCATGTGAGGACAAAGCATATTGAGATCAAGTATCACAAGGTTCGTAAATTGTTGGAGCTTCAAAAGATTTTGATACTCTTTGTGGGTATAGAGGATAAAGTGGTGGATAACTTCACCAAGCCATTGATGGAGAGTAAGTTCATCAAGTTTCGACAACATGTGTCTCAAAGAGTTTTAAATGAAGAGAGGATTGTCATCATGATATTCTCTTACTTGTCTATGTACTATTTGTGTTACATTGAATGTTTTTTAAATCCTCCAATTTCACATTAAGGGGAATGTTAGAATATTTTAATGTTGCATTAATTATGCCTTAGAGTGCTTTAAAGTTTAATGCCTATAAGTGAACCAATGGTGTAATAGTTATTTAATGCCTAAATTTAGGGTGTGGATTTATTCCACTTGGATTGTACCTCATAGCTCATTGGTTTAGTGACTCTATTTAAAGATATTAGTTGTACTATGATTATAACTGAAGCTATGTTGTGTAATTGAGAATTTAGAGAATGAGTTAACGAAGTTAGGGTACCTAATGTCCTCGATTTTTAAATTGTTTGTTTGAGTGTTTTCATCCTTTTTCCTTCAATATGTAGGTCCTATGTGATGTCATGTCCCCTTTTTCCAATAGCAATTAATATTATTATAATTAATAAAATAAAAGTGTTTTTCAACACTAAAAATGTATAATAAATAAATAAATATAAAAATAAAATAAAATGAAAACAAATTCAAATTTGGGCGGCAAAATTAGGTCCCATGGGTCCTAAAGGGAAAAGGTATATTTACAAGCTCTAATGGCTCATTTTCATCATCCAATTTCATTTTTTGCAATTGTTCAAACTTCATTCAAATTCAAGTGATTCGCTTTCGAGAATGAAACCCCTTGATAGTGAATTCTGAGGTTAGGACGAAACCCCTAACTCTCCTTGGCAATTCTACACAGGAATTGCAGTTGCACTGAGTTGTAATCTTGTTTGAAAATTTTAGTTTTATGTTGGAGCATTGTGAGCAAATCAATGTCACAAGTCTAAGATTGTTGAGTTGGGTGCCAGCTTGAGAAGAATCACCATGTGGTCAATGCAAATTCATTTGAGGGTTCAGAGTTGGGAATTACACTTGGGCTGCTTGTGACTATTAGAAATGAAGGTAAACAACTATCAATGAAAATTTGATTACAACTATAATATAGATATTTAACTGTGCAGAACCAAAATGGAGATAGTATGAAATCAACACAAAGAAATAACGAAACAGAAGATCAAACACATAACATAGTGTTTGTGTAGAAACTATTTCGGCAAAAAAATCCACACAAGAGATGCACCAGTCTGTATTAACTTCAATAGATTTTACAATACAACACTATCAATCTCCTCTTCAGTCTTCAATCTAGCAGTGCCTGTTTTTCTAGTCTCAACTTTCTACTCTACTCATTCCCAGCCGTAATACAATATCCTCATAAAGGGGTTGCCTTCTAGGGTAAGAAAAACCAACATAACCTCTACCGTCTGATCTGTGACCTAATGATGAATGGTCCAGATTTACAATTAAATGTGCTCCATAACCAACATCTGTCAGGTACCGAGATCAAACATGCGGCTCAAACAAGATCGCTACTTGGTGAAACCTTTCATCTCTTATGGGTGATTTACGAACAATAATAGGAATAATAAATTACATAGGATTTACAAGGCTGATGGCACCTTAATCCTAACAGTGACTACTAGGACAAACAGGGACAAACAGGATCACAGAGAATCAAACAACATCCATTCACCAAATTGCTTCTTCTGTGGTGTTGGTTAAGAAGGACGGTACTATGAGGATGTGTATCGACTACAGAGCACTCAATAAGAAGACAATTAAGAATCGCTACCCTATTCTCATAGTTGATGAGTTGATAGATGAGCTCCATGTTGTAGTGTACTTATCCAAGATCGACTTGCGGTTAGGGTATCATCAAATAAGGGCGAGAGATGAGGACGTGCATAAGACAACTTTCAGGTGTCACTATAGGCATTACGAGTTTTTAGTCATGCCATTTGGGTTGACTATTTCACCCTCCACATTCCAGTCTTGCATGAATCATGTATTCATTAAGCAGTTGAGGAAATTTGTGTTGGTTTTCTTTGATGATATATTGATCTATAGCAAGACTTGGGAGGATCATTTGAGACACATGGATGAGGTGCTTGGTATCCTAGAGTAGCAGTCACTTTTTGCCAAAGCATCAAAATGTGATTTTGGATTGATAGAGATATTATATCTTGGGCATAAGATTAGTGCCCAAGTGGTTAGAGTGGTGCTGAAAAGATTAAGGCAATCTTGGGTTGGCCTCCACCTAAGACTATATCACACTTGAGAGGATTCTTTGGTCTTTGTAGTTACTACAGGAGGTTCGTCAAAGGGTTTTCACAGCTGGCTGCCCCATTGACCGATTTGACGAAGAAGGGAGCTTTCTCTTGGAGTGATCTAGCATAGAGAGCTTTTGATAAGCTCAAGGAGGTAATGAGCTCATTTTCTGTTTTAGCCATTTCAGATTTTTAACTTCCTTTTGTTTTGGAGTGTGATGCTTTAGGAGAGGGGATTGGAGTGGTTTTGATGCAAAACAAACACCCCATAGCATTTGAGAGTAGGAAGCTCAAGGAATCAGAGAGGAGCTTCTCCATTTATGACAAGGAGATGTTACCATCATGCATGCATTAGCCAAATTCATACAGTATTTCATTTGTGGGAGATTTGTGGCGAAGATGGATCACAATAGCTTAAAGTCTTTCCTCAATCAAAAGGATTTGAATGATAGACAACAGAAGTGGGTAAATTACAGGCTTATGATTTTGATATTGAATATGTTAAGGGGAAGAATAATGTTGTGGCTAATGCGTTATTTAGGAAACCCCATTTGTGTTCCATGACTGATATAGCTGTTGATTGGAAGGTTTCTATAATAGTTGAGTATGCCAAGAATATGTTTGCTATTGATATTTTGGATGGTAAGCTACATGATGATATGTACAAGGTGGCTGATGAGCCCATCCTCTATAAGGATTGAGTATATCTTGTTCTAGAATCGAAGATGAAGGAGAAGGTTTTGAGGGCATGTCATGACACAGCATTAGCCAGTCCCCTAGGATATTACAAGACATACAAGCAAGTGAGCTTTTTTCATGGAAGGCACTCAAGGGAGATGTTTTGAAGCATGTTAGAGAGTGTTTGGCTTGTCAACAGAACAAAGCATAACAAGTATTTCTAGCGGGATTATTGCAGCCCTTACCCATTCCAAATTAGAAATGGGAGAGTATCTCCATGGATTTTATCATGGACAAACTCACTAAGTATGCTCATTTTTATGCTGTATCTTCAGAATATAAGGCTCCACAGGTGGCTGATTTGTTTTTTAGAGAGGTGTTTAGACTACATGCGCTACCTAGAAATATTGTGAGTGATAGGGACATTACGTTCATTAGTTTGTTTTGGCAAGAACGTTTTCAATTGACAGGCATAGAGTTGACTCTAAGTACGAAATATCACCCTTAAATAGATGGACAAATGGAGATTGTGAACAAATGGATTGAGGGATATTTGAGGAACTATGTTACAGGGCAGCAAACAACACGGATTAAGTGGCTTCATCTTGGGGAGTATTGCTACAACTCCACACATCACATGTCTATAGGTATGACTCTCTTCAAAGTGTTGTATGGATATGATGCATTATCTTATATGGACTTGATCATTTCAGACAATAGAATTCTAAGAGCTAGGGATTTGGTTCAACAAAGTCTAGACATTTTGAATGTACTCAAGGAGAACTTACAACAAGCCTAAAATCAACAAAAGATGTATGCTGATCACCATTGTTTGTAGAGGACTTTCGAGGTGGGACTTATAGTATTTTTGAGGTTGTAGCCCTATAGGCAATCTTCTCTCAAGGGACTTGTGGAGCTGAGAAGCTTAAGCCACGATTTTGCGGGCTTTATAAAATCTTGTGGAGGATAGGAGAGGTTGAATATGAGCTAGAATTGTTGGAGAACAATAGAATTCACAATGTATTCCATTATCATGCCTCAAATGGGCACTTGGACAACATTTTACTCTCTTTGGAGCTGCCACCACTTGATGATGAAAGTAAATTGATTTTGGAGCCCGAAGCTATCATTGACATGAGAGAGAGAAGGCTAAGAAACAAGGTCATAATGGAGTACTTGGTACGTGTTGTGACCTAATCGCACTTCGCCCCATTGCAAATGGGGACCCCCTTTTTTTTGAGCTCCAGTGCTTTGCTTTAGTCTTGGATGATGTCTTAGCATTTTTTCATGATGAAGTTAGTGGTGTTTTCGTGCCGGAAACCATAATCTCCTGGAATGAGCCTCACCAGAAACAAGTCAAGTGCGTTAATCTCCTTGCAAGCGGGAGATTAAGGAGGTCATCCATTAAACAAGGTGTAATTGAGAACACTGAAGTCAATCCTTGAGACACTGAAATTGACTAAATTTGATATCCTGAAGTCTGATGTTCTGAGATCCTGAAAATTGACTAAGTCTAAAATCTGGTGGGTCCTCAAAAATCTAGAATCCACATGTTAAATCCTATGGATCTGGGACCTATCTCAAACATCTTGGAAGTATATTTCAAAAATATTTAAAGTATAGGAGAGCATATACTTAAATATATTTTTTAAATATACTTCCACCTAGGGACCTTCACCTTCAAAATTTGCAAGAAATTGGCTAAGGAACTCAAGGTGCAAATTCACTCTTGAAGAATCACTAAAGTGCGCCTGCACAATTTCACTCTTGATCAACCATAAAAGTGCGCCTAAGGAAGAATCTTGCTAGAAATTGTTGTTTTGACCCTCATTATGACTTAAACTTAGAAAATTTTGCAAGAAAACGAGCCAAGTTGAGTTAGATGCACTTCCCCACTTGCAAAGACCCAAAGTTGTGCCTATAGTTGAAGTCTAATTGCCTAAGAGAGTTAAGGTGCATTTCATCATCTGGAGAACCTCAAACTTGCGCCTTGAACAAATGATGCTCAAAGTGGTGAATAAAATGGGCGCCTTGAAGAATTAAACCCCCCAAGACACCTTGCAATTGCCTAAAGTCCAAAATTTACTCAAATGAGCTAAGGCGCCATTTTTCATCTCCAAAGCCTCCTTTGAGCACCTTGGCATGGAATGAATGTTTTAATCTATGAAAGATTGTGTCTAAAGAGTATAACAATCCCTTGAGTCACTAGGATGGATTAAGTCAACAAAATGAACTTCATTGAGTGAGGCACACTTTTGCATCTAGATAACTCCATTTTGGCACCTAGGAAGAAATCCACTTGAATCTACAAGTTTTGAGGGTTGTTGGCTTGGGTGAAATCTTTAGGAACATCTACAATGATTTGAACACATACAAAGTGAAGAAAACACTCATTTAGACCTAGGCGCAGATTCATGTTCAAGGAGGCATAAAAGTGTGCCTAAGTGGAAGGAGAATACGCATCTTGGAAGTGAGGCACACTTTTGTGTCTAAACAACCCCATTTTGGCGCCTTGAAGGTAAAATGTTATAAACCATAAGATCTAGCGCCTAGAAGTAGAGTGGTCTCTTGGAAGTTTGAACAAGTGATTGAAACCATCAGATTACCAAGAAATAAGCTAAGTATACTAAGGCGCAATATCACACCTGGAGCATCATCAATATGTGCCTTGCAAAAGGGGCATGAAAACTATGTAGTATGATCACATCCTGATGCAGGGAGTATTCTAAGCATCAACATCTTGGCTTGAAATCATCAGAAATGCCTAAAAACAACCCAAAATGTGCTAGGCGCACTTTCTTACCTTTACAGACCATTTTTGGAGCCTTGACCTTAAAGTGAATGAATAACCTCAAAGGTGCGCCTAAGGATGAAATAGTCTCATAGGGATGTAAACAAGTGTTGAGAGCCTCAAAAATGTCAAAAACTAGTCAAGTATCTTAGGCGCACATTCCTACTTCTGCAAACCTAGATTTGCACCTAGACAAATTAGGTGTTGTTTGTGCTAGAAATGCTTAAGAATGGTTCCTATATGCTATGAAATCATTGAAATACCAAAGAACAAGCTAAGTCAAGTGAGGCACACTTTTCCACTCCTACCACCCAGATTGGCGCCTCAAAGAAACCACACAAATCCACATCATTAGATAGTCGCCTTGAGAGATATAATCATTCTAAGGCCTCTTCAATCATTTGAAAGCATAAAATGTCAAATATAAAGCTAATGGGACTTAGGCGCATTTTTACTCTACACACCTCAATGAGCGCCTCGGAGAAAATTGCATGAAACAATACCTTGATTGGGTTCCTTGAGGAGGATAATTATTCTGAGACATTCACAATCGTTTGAGATTAAAAAAATAGCAAATACAAGGTCATTTGGTGCTGGGCGCACTTTTACCTCCCTATAGATCAATAAGTGCACCTAGACTTGAGATAGGTTATTTAGATGTTTAAAGATGATCTCTTTATATTATAAAAGTGTTTATCAGGTGAATGATATTGTTTCTTGGTTGGTATTGGAGGAGCATGGACTAAGGAGTCATTCAAGGAGCTAGATGCTTGGAGTTAAGGAGTAAAGTGAAGTTGGAAGGCAATCACTGCGAAGGAGGCATCTTGTTGCTGCTCCGAAGGATCACATCAAGTTCAACATACTTCATCATCTGTATCAAAGACGAGGCATTCATCCTTCAAGTTCCATCAATCTTCAAGTCTCTGAGAAGTCTCCTACTTCGAGTCATGAAAGAAGCATTATCATCTTCACTACTCTCATAAAGAAGCATCACAGAAGAACAACATACATCCTGCCAAGAGAAAAAGTACACAAAGTTAGACAAATGAGCAACATGTATCATACACATTCAACTTACAACGAACAAGGCAGAATCAACAAGGATACATTCCCAAATGTTCAAGTTCAAAGCAATCATGTTCGAAGACACCACACAGATGATGTAATTTGGGAATATGCTGAGGTGGCACCTACATGGCATATACGTATTATTCACCAATCACAGCTCGCCATATCATTCAACAAGCAAGAAGCCAAAGAAGACGCCCATGTGGAAGATGCTCTAAAGATTCCATTTGATCCTTATCTTCTTGGAAAACATGCCTTCATTGCCTCTCTCATGTACTAAAAATAGCAAGTTCTAACCAATTGCTAAGATGGCATGATCCTAGCCTTTGGCTATTTGAATTGATCCAGGCCATTCATTGTAATTCTGAAACTCTATATAAAGGCCTTGTTGCCTCATTTGTAAAGTTTGAAGTTTGCTAGTATTAGAGTAGGAAGAGACTCTCGAAATTCTTTGAGAGTACTTGAAGATTGTTGTAAATATTTCTCAAGATTAATGCAATGACATTGGAGCTTGCTTGGTGTTAAGTGTTGTCTTGTGGAATAACATGGTTTCTTGTATCTTGATGAAATGGAGAGATGTTTCTAAGTAGATTAGAAGTAGAATAGTAATTCATTGATGTAATGCATGTGTGTATTGAATATTTGATCAACTCCTAGCTCATGCTTTTAATATTCATCGTTGGTGAAGTGTTGTGTAAAGTTAGTCTGAGCTTCATCATCTTTGTTTAAGTTCGATTGTGGATGCTTGTTTGAGCTGCACCATTCAATGGGTGCTTATATGAGCTTTCATGATTTGAAAACCATTCTCTATCCTTAGGAGATTGCACCAACTCCATGTAATTGTAGGCATCCTTGGCGAAGTGGAGTTAGGTTGATTAAGGAGTTTGTCTGTTCATGCATCATCATTGCCTCATTGACCTTAGATTAGTTTCTCTAAACCTTATCTTTTTCCTTTTCTTTATTATTGAAGCATTGTACATATATCATCCACACTGAAAGGAGAAATAAGCTAAATGAAGCAAGAAGTCTGCGTAAGTCCCTTTGTGATTACCAACAAGATCACATCAAGCCACTGAGTTTATCCATCGCAAATCATAAATAAGGAACCTTGAAGTTACCTCATTGGATCACATAGCTTAGCCTTTGAGGAACTTTACTCAAGAGAGAGTGTGATACTTAGTGTTTTACTCTATTGTTGTGTTGTCTAAAGACAATCATCAATAGTACGTTGGAAGAATCTTCCACTTGAGGATGCTACATGGGAAGGAGTGGAGATTTTTGATCATCTGAATCTGAAATTGTATTAGGGCAAGCAATCTGGGGAAGGGAGGAGTGTCATGTCCCTTTTTTCCAATAGCAATTAGTATTATTATAATTAATAAAATAAAAGTGTTTTTTAATATAATAAATAAATAAATATAAAAATATGAAAATAAAATAAAATAAAAATAAATTCAAATTTGGGCGGCAAAATTAGGTCCCATGGGTCCTAAAGGGAGAAGGTATATCCACAAGCTCTAGTGGCTCATTTTCATCATCCGATTTCATTTTTATGAAATTGTTCATTCAAGTTCAAGTGATTTGCTGTCGAGGACGAAACCCCTTAACAAACTCTGAGGTTAGGACGAAAACCCTAACTCTCTTTGGCAATTCTACTCAAGAATTGTAGTCAAACTGATTTGTAATCTTGTTAGAAAATTTCAGGTTTATGTTGGACCATTGTGAGCAAATCAATATTGCAGATTTAAGGTTGTTGAGTTGGGCGCTAGCCTGAGAAGAATTACCACATGGTCACTACAAATTCCTCTGAGGGGTTGGAGATGGGAATTACACTTGGGCTGCTTGTGACTACCAGGCCAAACAGGGTCACAGGGAATTGAACAACATCCGTTCACCAAATTGTACCTACCTGAGCTATTCCCACAATCACTATCGTTGGGCATATTACATTTGCAACGCAAATCTTGTGGAATTCATTGAATGGGGTGTGATTGCTAGATCTTGTTCTCTCCACAAGGCACACAATAGTAGAAGTCACAAAAATCATTCACCCAGCTGAGTCACCCACTCAAGGCATTGGAATTGGTATTCATACCCATGTGTGGCAGATGAGAGTGTGATACATGCATATTACTTCCCCGCCAGCACTTGTTTTGGAGATGCCCGATTCCTCACTCTCTACAGTTCACATTCATAAGTTCATTGCAGACATGGGGAAAACATAGTTGACGTCTTTGTGAGAGGCGAGTCATGGACTGTCGCACAACAAGCAACATCATAAGAAGGATCCGCAACCAGAATTCACTCAGATCCAGCCTAGGTACACTTGGCGCAACCACAGGGACACTATCAGAGCATCACAGCAGAGAGAACGGAGTCCTGTAGCAGTGAGTAAACTAAACAATTCTCGGTTACTACATCTAGAGGGCAAATCCAGAAGCATACCACACTTAGAGCGGACTGGTACCTTGTATAAGTCTGTAAGTTAATTGTTCACAGACTGGTGCACCCGATCTGATTACTCCAATACATTTTCCTGAGATGGAACAGAACTATCCAAGTATGTAAATGGATTACTATTAGTACATTGATACACTCAGAACCTTTCTGCAGCTGTACGTTATTGTCTTAATTTTGTAATTCAATACAGAGAACTTGGTTGGATTCTAATTGTTGACTGATTGCATTAATACTGTTCCATGTTTTTAGATTGCTGGGAGTAATGTGGAGGTTGTGAAAGTTCTGTTTGATTGATTGTTAATTGTGAGTAACCTCGAACAGTCAGAATTTCCAATACTCAACTATATTAGGGACACCTCAGATGTGTTTTTCTTAACAAAATCAATGACTAAATCAGTCTAGCAGAAGCAGCGAACAATTTAGATCTTCCATTCCACTCCACTTTCTGCTAAAAGGAATCATCAAAATACACCTTAACCATAGATTCATACTTCCCACAGCTTTTTCAACCATAGAATATCAAGATTTATCACTGATTTGACTTAATATAACCTTTTATTGCTGGTTTATTCTTAATTAGTTCTGAATTATTTGCTTTCAGTCTTGTCCTGAAATAAGCTATTTTGTCTTACTATTTTATGACCAAGTTGATAGCTGGTATTGAGCCTCCCTTCACCTTCTAAAATCGGCTTTTGACCTTGAACTAAATCCCAATGCATATTTTCATTGTTTGAATGTGTACTTATACATGTGGTAGATGTCTAAAAAAACCCAGTCCTGATGGACTATGTAGCCCTGTCCTTCAGTACCCGTTTTTGTAATCCTTGTCATTTTCTCTCTTTATTGTCGACAACAATAGAAAGATTCTAATTTATCCACAACAGATAAATAATTAGGATTTTGCAAATGTGGCCGCCTTAAATTGGAATGTGTAAAATCCATGGGCAGAAATGACATACATTTGTTTAATTTTTCCGTTTTATTTTTAGTTGTCTAAAGCATGTGACAGTAGCGAGAGCAATGCAGATTCTTTACTACCTCGCAACAATATCTTATTTATGCTGGTTGTTTCTGGGAATTGTAATCTGATTATTCCTTCGTCTTTTAATTGAATAGAAGTGGGGGAATCTGGAAGGAGCTTGTACAGATTAATATCATTGCAGATGTGGACAAAACTTAGGCCATTCGTGCACAAGTTTTTGGAAGAGGCAAGTGAGATGTATGAAATGTATGTCTATACAATGGGGGAGCGGGCTTATGCTTTGAAAATGGCAAGGGTTCTTGATCCAACTGGAAAACATTTTGGTACAAGAGTCATTTCACAGGGTGATAGTACACATAGACATCAGAAAGACCTGGATGTAATACTGGGAGCAGAGTCAGCAGTTGTGATTCTTGATGACACAGAGCAAGTAAGTATTCAACTACTGGAAATATGGACAGAAATCTAGACAATCCTGGGCTCACTTATGAATGAGTATCAGCCTTCTTGATTCAGTCCTTGAGCTGGTTTGATGCCGAAATGCTTCAACTGTAATTCTCTTTTTGTTGGTATCCTTCACATTCATAGAAAATTCATTGTTTAGGCTCCAAACTGGCATTATACGTGAATGGTTTAGATATGTTCTTACAATTGCAGGTATGGCCAAGGCATAGATCAAATCTCATAGTGATGGAAAGATACCATTTCTTCAGCTCGAGTTGCCGACAATTTAACCTTCAGAGTCAATCTTTAACACATTTAATGAGGGATGAGACAGAGACAGAGGGTGCTCTTGCAAGCATGTTGCATGTACTCCGGTCTGTGCATCAAATGTTTTTTGATGAGGTCAGAGACAACATTCCTGGCACATTTGAATAGTGTGTTGGTGATTATTCTTCAGTTTAGTTCATATGTGCATTTATTGTGCAGGTTTGCCATTTCATTTATTCAAAAAACTTATACTTTTCTTTTCAAGAACTTACAAATTACAACTTTTCCTCTCTTCTAGCTAGTGAAATGCCTCAATACTCTTCATGGCCCCCACTTACCAGGAATATTGTATTTACATGAAGCACTTTCATTTTGTAACGCTCAATCAGAGTGGATTACTCCTTGATTTTCACTTGAAAAATTCGTGAATTACAGGTTCTTCTATCTTTCAAATCATCTTTGTCTGTCAAATACTATGCTTCAAGTGTCCAAATTACCGTGAAACAAATTGTATTCACACAAAGTATTCTGGGTTTCAGAAACATGATGGATGTGAACTACTGCAACCTCTTTGTTAATGACCATGAGTACTTGGTCCATTTTATGGGGTCCATGTGTATTTGTTCCTACAAGAATTGCAGGAATTAACTCTGAGGTGTTTCCAAATGTTTTCAATGGTCCAATGCGACACAACTTTTCGTGCATAGTTCATTGACAAATTTGAACTTCCCCCTGTTTGGCTCCTGTTGTAACGTTGCTTAGAGGTGCTTGTTTGCTCTTGGGGTTCTCTTACCTTGTGACAATTGCTATTGTAAGTGTTCTATAAAAATTGGTGGCATATCCCACTAGTTGAGGATTTTGTTTTGCTATAATAGCTATTTAGTCATTGAAAAAACATGTCCAAGAAAAAAAAGAAAAATAATTGTCGTATGCGTGTGTCTATCTAAAATTAATTGTCATTATGAGACAAGGAAGGTTTTCAAGGCACAAATGCTCTAAAATTTTTGCTAGTCAGGAAGCAAACTTTGGGTTGGAAGTTCTTGGGTTGATTTGTAGCACTCTCCTTGTCTCTGGTACTAATATTGCTTAGAAGTGCTTGTGTCTTTTGTGGGTCTGCCTGCCTTGTGATTATCGTGAATTGTCAGCGTTTCTCTATAGAGAATTATGAGCTTGCTCTAAACAGGGTGGCATATTCAACTAGTTGAGAATTTCATTCCACCATACCATCTAACCACCTTACCTGTCAAAAATTACGTGTAAAGAATGAAAAAATAATGTTGTTTGTGTGTTAATACCAAATTGATAATAGTTGTGATACAAAGAAGGTTTATAAGGCACTACATGCATTAAAAGTTTTATCAATCTAGAAGCAGACATTGTGGTGCAACTTTGCAAGTCCCTGGGTTGATGTGTTAACATTCTTCTCTTTGGTACTATTGTTGCTTAGAGATGCTTACGTGCTTTGTGGGTTCTCATACCTTGAAAGTGTTAAAAAAACCACTTACCAGCTTGTTATAAACAAAGTCACATATTCCACATTAATATCTAACTTGTCTATATTTTGTATAGTTTGTAATATGTCTGATAGATTTTGTTTCATTTTTGGACGTAGTCCACATTGAATCTCATGCTTGCTTTTCCCTGTGATGTGGAATGTAATTTTTTTTTTCTTTTTTTCCAGCTTTAGCGTGATTAAAACATCAGATTCTTAAATCTTTGTAGGATTTGACCCATATATATTTAAGTCATCTCTCCAATGATCAATTTCCATGAGTAGTCATTACTTTAGTGGCATTTCCCCCGATGTTGGTAATTATCACAAGGCCCCACAAAGCACACAAGCACCTGTAATGGTGATTGACATCCTCCATAAGAGGAGGAGATATGTAGTGAAGTCTGTGAACTCTGAGATATGGCAGAGATTATTTATGAGTACTTCTATTGTTGCTTCCTCTCTTTTACTCCACTTTTAACTGAGTTTTATGTCTCCAGCATAATGATGGCCATGCTGCTCAATCTGGATTTAAAGGCAGAGACGTAAGGGAGGTATGCAGATACATTAAATGTATCTTTATGGGCAGCTATTGAAAGTCATGATATAATCTATTTGATTTTAATTTGTTTAAAATCACATGGCTATATAGACAGTGATGACATGAAATTGATATTTGATGGTGCTAATTATTTAGTGAAGGACTTGGTTTAATTTTATACATGCCTTTATGATTATTGCTTGGTTTATGTGCAGGTTTTGAAAGCTATACGCTTAAAAATATTGGAAGGTTGCAAAATTGTCTTCAGTCGGATTTTCCCAACAACTTATCCTGCTGAGAAGCACCATCTTTGGCGTTTGGCTGAAGAATTAGGAGCAACATGTTCTACTACATTAGATAAATCTGTGACACATGTTGTTGCTTTAGACCTAGGAACTGATAAAGCACGCTGGGCTGTGCAGCATAAACGTTATTTGGTTCGTCCGCACTGGCTTGAAGCAGCAAGCTACTTGTGGCAAAAGCAAATTGAACAAAATTTCTCCATCACTGCAAAGAAAAATAGTCGAGCACCAACTTCTGTTGAATCTATTCCAATCTTACCTCGAGATATTGATGGAAGAGAAATTGATTCTTCTCAAAATAGAGAGGAAAATGGTGATGGAGATATTGATATTGAAAGTTGATGGTGGACTCATCCGAGGAATATTGGTAGTGGAAACTATTGGATGGTTGTGGCAGAATTGTTGTTTTTTGTTAGTTCTGAGTCATGACAAATGCAAGTGAATGCAGTAACACAGCCAAAGAGTGGCTCCATTTTAGATTTCCAGATGTTTCTACGTTTTCATGGAAATCTAGGCTTCTCAATGCTGTAGATTGCCTGAAACTTAATGATTGTTCGATACCTCGTGTCAAGGTTGGTACATTATAGATTATTTAGAAAAAAAGAACATCAAGATTTTAGTCACAAACAATGAAACCTCTGTAAGAATTTAAAAGAAATGTATATGTTTTAACATTGAAAACAAATAGGTTTGATTTTGAAGTCATGTACCTTGTTCACGCATTAAATCTTACAGGTAAAGGAGTGAGGGAAAAAAATGGCACATGTATTTATACTAACTGGTTGGATATTTGTTGAGCAGAGTTGTGGCATAACTTAAATATTTTATGAAGATGTGATAAAGAGGCTGGATTTTTCCTCCTTAGCCTCTGTTTGCAGGGATGTGTAGATTTTCATAGCAGGACCATATTTCAGTAGAAACCCTTACGAGAGTGTGGATTGAAGGGCAAGATTTGAAACCCTAATGTGAGATTGTGTGGAACGAAGGGAAAGATTTGGAAGGACTGTTTTCTGTCTTATAAGACAACCCGCAATGTTGCAAAGGGCGTGTAACGGGACAGATTAATATTTAAGCGTTGTGGTGCATATGAAACACCTCAACATATCACTCCAGATATATTTTTGATGTCTATTGAATTAATATCCCCAGAAATATTCATGATTGTCTGTTTCTTCTTGGTATTGCAAATGTGGTTTTATCCCTGCTAATGATTACATTAAATGCAACATCGAATCGAGGTGAATTATTTTGGGTGTGAAAAACTAGACTGGAATTGGTTAATCTTGCCTATGGCAGCAGAATGTTACCCCTAAAAAATAAAAACTCCAAATCTGAACAGGTCCAAATTTTTATCCTGCTTTGCAATCTTAGCTGAAGGCATTTCGTGTTTCCAGTTAAACGAGCAGTCCATCTTTTTAACATGCTCGATTGCTTGAGATGTATGCTCTTCTTGACCTTCCGTGTGCAATTTGAAGTCAAGGCCATCCTCCCTTTCATAGGTGTGCAGAGGAAAAACACAAAGCACAAGAAATAGATCCCATTGTGGTAAGGTACATGTTGACAGTAAGAAAGGATGAGCAAACCTAATTACTATGGCAAAAGCTGCTACCAAGGTATCAATTTCGTTGGATTCAGTTGGAAATTCCCCTGTAAAGAGTTGATTGTTAGTCGGAAGTGCTATTAGTGAGAATCTGCCATGCAAGTTTTACGAAAAATGTTAAAAAGTATTGAAAAATAGGCAGCATTGTACATTACCGTTATTCAGTGGCAAGTCTAAATGGGTTCTAAAGAAGCAGCAAACAAAAACTGTGAAAAAATGTCTTCAGAGATCCACACACCATCCAACTATGGTTCAGATTTTTAAATGTATGCTCATTGTTGATGGTCAAGTAACTGATCGTAAAAATTTATGCTTGACACCACAAAATGAAGGTATCCTCATGGAATATGATCTGACAAACTCACTCCCAAGCCTTTTGATTCTCAGGTGTATCAACTTGTTTATTTAATAGATGACGTAGACTTGATTGTGTTGTTCACCTAAGGTGAATGAAAATGTTCAAAGGGTTTGCAACACTTCACATTTCCTTCAACTCTTAGGTATATCTACTCGTCCATTTGGTAGATGTCCTCATGTTCACCTAAGGGGGATGTTTTGGCTTGAGAGATGCGTGAAACCATTGAGGGGGCCTGTGAAACAATGAGCATGTCCAAGGGGACCCATTGTTGAGAGGTATACTGTTCTAGAAACCTTACTCTTTATAAGAGATTCCCTTGGCTAGGAATACTTTGAGATACCACACATATGAGATGCTGATCTTGGAGGTGACAAGTTTGATGAGACACTTGTGTACAAAGGAATCAAAGTAAAGTTTGGTATGTGAGCAAAACGTTAAGAGATTCCCTTGGCTAAGAATACTTTGAGATACCACACATGAGATGCTGATCTTGGAGGTGACAAGTTGGATGAGACAATTGTGTACAAAGGAACCAAAGTAAAGTTGTTAAGTGAGCAAAACGTAGAGTCAAATCAATTTGTCTTGTTGAGTACATTAGATATGAGGACGACATGGAATCTTCCAAGATAAAAATGGGTATACAAAATGAAATAGATGAGTAGAGAAGCAATCCCTAGATCTCTTTTAATTTATCTTCGCAAATAATGGTCATATTATTATACAACTTGGTTATGCTGCCAATAGAGGATCTTAATTACATTGACCTAGATAGTTGAAGGAGTGTAGCGTTGCATTTGTGATAGACGTAAATATGAAGTTATTCTACCATATGATTCACATGTGTTCATATTGTAACAATAAAGAAAATATGAAGTTATTTGCATAAATGACTAATACTTGGTGTAGATAGTCTTGATACAAGAAGATATTTTGACTTGGTGGTTTTGTCTCTTTCAAGTAAGCTAGTTAAGCAACTGCAAGAAAAGCATTTGGTGCATGCACAACTAGATTATGCTAGTATCATCAAAAAATCATAAACTCAAAGATTATGTACAGTATTTTTAACATGTGTAACTATATTAAGATACTTCTTTTCAAGCAACACATTGGAACAACTTTATATCAAGATATATCTTGGCAACACAACTAGAATATCCAAAAAATTGATGCATCATCTCATTAAAAAACACATGTATGCACGCACACGCACACACACACACACACACACACACACACGTGTCAAAACTCACACACACTCAGACACACACACATCAAAACTCAAACTCATCATACACACACGTGTCAAAACTCAAACTCATCAAGTACAAGATCAAACAAATTGAATCATTAGCTACACATCATGTACATCATCAATCAACAAGTGCAAACAATGTCTGAAGTCATCACATCAACATAGAGATGCTCAACTTAAATGTTATCAATGCTAGAAAAAATCATGTCTCAACTCAACATCAAAACATCATCTCAAACTTGAAATTTGAATAACGAATATTTCCCCCCTTGTTAAATGAGAGTGGAGAAACCCCTGTAAAGAGCACCTAAAAGGGACATCATGACAAAAAAGATATATAACAGTTGCATGATGAAGATCAATAACATTGAGAACTAGTAAAATTGATGCATAAAACATGATGACAACCTTTTGGGTTTTCCTCACAAATCTCCACTAAGCCACCCTTTTTGGTTTTTGATTTCTTGTCCTTGCAAATATTCACCTTACAACTCTCACAAATATGGGCCATTAGCACCACCTAAATCAACAGGAGAAATTCCAATCTTCATAGCCTCAATGGACAAACTCTTTTGTACCATATTCAACATATTCGGCATCATCATCAAAAAGTTGATGTGGAAACATGTCGTTGCTCTCATCTAGAAGATCATCATCCATACAAAAAAATTAATGTACATTTGAATATGAATAAGGAATAGAACTCTCAATATGTAGAATAGGTTTAATCAATTTTGAATTTGAATGAATAACTGGAACATTAGTCTGATTTGACATAGTAGAATCCTCGAATGCATGCTCAAGCAAGGGATTAACAATAATAGACAAATAATCATGCAAAGGAACATACATCTTGTAAGATCTTGAAAATAGATGACATTCTAATCACCATTAGGTTTCATTAATCCACACAAAAGATACTCTCCTAAGTGATTGTGTAGAAGATTTATAATAATGCTCAATAATGTGGGTGGTTTTACTAGAGGATGCACAGAGATGTAACTTAAAAAAAACACTTGATTTATGACCTCTATGATTATAATATGAACAAATAGGTGTTTTCGGTGTAGATGATCAAACATCTGATGTCTTACCATGTTGACCTTTGAAAGATGACCCCTTGACACAAAATTTGTTTAAAATACTCAAATATATGAAATTGAACAAGACCTTTATACCCTTGACCAATATGTCCTCAATTATTGGGTAATAATTCCTAGTCATCTAGTAGGTTTAACATGCACAAGGATATGCTTTAAGAACCAATGCCTAGAAAATTCTACAAAAATCTTGACAAGTCCCCTATATAGAGGCATATAGCCTCGGTGATTTTTTTTGAAATAGACTTGAAGGTGTAGGGTGGTTGGATATTTTTGGTATAAAGGTGATTTTGAAGCCAAATTTCCCATCAATTTTTAATTAGCTTGGCAAATTAGTGCGTAAATTTCCTATGATGTTGTAATTGAGGTGGTGATGAGCTAGAATTTTCCATGAAGTTGTAATTGAGATGAAAAATTAGAACCTAAATTTCCATTGAAATTGTAAATGAGATGGTGAAGTAAAACCTAAAATTTTCATTAGGTTATAATTAAAAGGGTGAATTAGTGCAACAATTTTATAGTAAGAAACTACATGGCAAATTACGAGCTAGAAGTTAGAACAATTTTTCTAGTAAACATAGTTACATAACTAAGGTGGTGAATAATGATTGTTCTTATTATGTGACTTGATTATTAATTTAAAGATGATAAACCAACCTCAAGGCTTGCACAAATTTGTGGAACCTTGTGTGAGGATGATGAAGGGGGGGTAAATCCCATAACACACAACACAAAATTTTCACAGAAAATGGGAATGTTGTTTTATTGAATTAAAAACAAATTACATTACAGAAACTAGGAAGATGAAATCCTCAATAGGCTGCAACACATTACAACTTCCCTCCACTAGCTTATGGAACCTTCTGCCTTCTGTAGCCTCAAATCTGCCAGGGTTTTCTATTTTCCCTTTGTTTCACAACTCACCACTTCCCCCTTCTCTACTACCCCAAAATATTCTAAAAAAATGATTGCCTTCTAGCCAAAATTTTGAAATTTTTAACTCCCTCCAAAAATAGATCAACTTTCGAGAGCCATAACATTTGATTCGGGTGTCTGATTGATGAACCGCTTGATGCGCTGGAAATTTCATGAAGAGATCTATGCCTTAAGAATTCGCTCTGCTGATTTTGCCCATTTTTGGGGCCATATGGGGCCTCTAAGTTCCTCATATTTGACTTTGAAATTTTTTTAGGGGTTTTTAAAGAAACATAAATTTTAATATCTTTCAGCTAACAAGTGATATTTGGCCAATTCCTTCATTAAAGGTTATATTTTTCAATTTCAAATTTTTGAGTAAATTTTCGTTTCCATACATGCTCAAATGCAAACTTTCTAAAAATAGCTGTTGGCTATTTTTAGTAGGTTGGAAATTCTGAAGGTTCCGCATCATTATTCAAGCAATTGGGTATCCGAAAACACCAAAATTGAAAGGGATAGAAAATAAAATCATCATTTTTTTGGGTGATGCAAGATTGCCTTTACACCAATGGATGCTACTGCATCAGACACCTAGGGTAATTTGAGAAGTGACCTTGTCACATCTTAGATGTTCGAGGAAAACTCAAATGGTCAACCTCTACCTTAGACAACTGAAAAGAATCTTCAACAAGTCTTCCTTCCCACTTAACCAAATATTCTTCATATTGCCTGTTCCTGGTACTTCTTCCCCCACGGCTATCCAGTATTTCTTCTATCTCCTCCTTTGAAGTAGGTGCCAGGATACTCCACTGTTCTTCTATTGGTCCATCCTCTCTGCCACCTTCATGATAATCTATTAAATCAGCAATGTTGAACACAGGGGAAATGATGATTCCACTCGACAACTCTACTTCATATGCATTTCTTGAATCATGCTTCTTTAGCATCCCGCATGGTCCAAATTTCTTCATCTTCAGCGTATTATATGTCCCCATTAGGAACCTTTCTTTCTTTAGGCGAACCATGACTTTATCACCAACCTTGAATTCCTTAAACTTTCACTTCTGATCTACCTTAGCCTTGTACTAAGAATTCATTTTTTTTAATGTGTTGTTGTACCTCTTCATGCAAGCTCTTTAGGGGCTCTGCAAAGTCTTCAGCCTCGACACTACTCTTCTCTTGTCTATCTTTCTCAACTCAGAAGAATTTCTCGAACTACTCCCATATACAATTTGGAATGGGGATTTACCAGTACTCCTGTTGATAGAATTGTTATATGCAAACTTTGCTTGTGGTAATATCAAATCCCATCCCTTGAGCTTATCTCATACTAAGCATCTCAGCAGGTTGTCCAAACTTTGATTCACTACCTCTATCTATCCATCAGTTTGCGGATGATGTATAGAGCTGAACTCCAACTCACTCTTTAAATTCTTCCATAATGTCCTCTAGAAATACCCAACAAACTTGGTATCCCAATTTGAAACTATGCTCTTTGGAAGAGCATGTAGTCTAACCACCTCCTTGAGAAATAATTTTGCAACGTGAACAACACCCGTTGTCTTTTGGCTAAGAATGAAATGTGTCATCTTTGAAAATCTGTCAACCACCACAAATATTGAATCATGCCCTATTTGTGTTCTCGGTAATCCAAGAACAAAGTCCATGTTGATATCCTCCCATGGCTTCTTTGGTACAGGCAGTGGTTGATACAAGCCGGTATTCTGACTAACTCCCTTGGCCATTTGGCATACTCTGCAACTTTGTACAAATTTCTTCACATCCTGGTGCAATTGTGGCCAGTAATAATTCTCACTAACAAAAGCAATGGTCTTAACTCGACCAAAGTGTCTTGCCAACCCTCCACTATGCTTTTCCATAATCAGGTTCTCTCATAGAGCTCCTCGCAATGCACAACTGGCTTCCTTTAAACAACATACCATCTTGGATTATATAATCCCACCATCTCATCTTGTCCATGATAACATGTTCCAAACAAACTTTTCAGGCCTCAACAAAGTATGGATCATTAGGGTACAAATTCTTGAGTTCATTGAACCCAACAACCTCTATCTTCATCTCTGTCAACAAATTTTGCCTTTTTCTTAAGGCATTTGCAACTCTGTTGGACTTCCCACTCCCGTGATTCAAAACAGAAGTATAACTATACAAAAACTCAACTCATTTTAAGTACCTCTGATTTAACTCTCCTTGACTATTAAGATACTGCAAAGCCTAATGATTAGTATATCAAACACTCTTTCGACAACAAATAATGCCTCCATTTCTTCAAAAACTGAACTATAGCATAAAATTCCTGATCATAAACATAATACTTTTCCTTGGCATCATTAAGCTTCTCAAAGAAATAGGTAATGGGCTTACCTTCTTGACATAAAACAACTCCTATAGCACTGCCACTAGCATCACAATCTACCTGAAATACCTTATTGAAATATGGAAGTGCCAAAATAGGTTGCTCTGTGACTTTCTGCTTTAATGCATAAAAACTTTTGGATGTTCTTGTAGTCCATTTAAACTTTTTTCTATCCCCTCTCATTGTCTCAATTAGGGGTGCATAAATGCTACTAAAATTCTTGATAAATCTGTACTTGATGATGTTGTATAGATTCCCGAGCCATCAACAATCCATTATGTCATCCATTCTGGGCAATGGAAAACTGTACTTGATCATGATGTTGTTGATGGCACGGGAATCTATACACATCCTCCATTCTCCATCCTTCTTCGATTCTAGTATTGTAGTCCTTTCCTTAACAACTCGTGAATTTGTATGTTCAACTCTTCATTTTCTGCAGGAGTCATTCTATGGGCTGCCTTATTCGGCAAGTTGACTCTTGGTATCAAATCCATTTGGTGACTTATCTTCCTCACCGATGGTAAACCTTCTGGTACATTATCAGAGACATTGTCTAAAATTATTCCAACAAATCTGAGTCTTCTTTTTCTACATCTTCACATTTCTCTTGTTGATCTTAGGATCAACTCAAAGTATTAACGCTTGTGCTTAATACCCTCCAAAAATTTCTTGCCATCTACCAAGCAAATTCTAGCAGTACTACATACCTTTTCTTCCACTTCCTTCAAGGGCTTCAACTTATGATGAACTCCATCATTTGTCATGGAATAGGTGTTTGGATGGCCATCATGGATAACACACCTATCATACTGCCATGGCCTTCCCAATAGCATATGACATGCATCCATCGGTATGATGTCACATGGAACCTCATCATAGTAGTCTCCAATCTTGAACTCGACTAAACACTGCTCATTGACCAAAGCTCTATGGTCCTTCTGTAACCATGCAATCCGATATGGATGTGGATGCCTTCTCCTTTTTAACTTCAACTTGTTAACCATCTCTTCTGAGACAAGATTATTGGTGCTTCCAATATCAATAATAATATCACAACATTTACCTTCACACTTGCACCTTGTGTGGAATAAACTCTTCCTTTGATCCGGTTATTTCTCCTCATTTAACAAGATTCTTTTGACAACTAGGGTTTCTCCCCTTTTAGCATCTTCAAAATGTTCGGATTGACTATCTTCATCTACATGTGTAACTCGTGCATTACCTTCAGGTCTTCTATTTTTCCTTCCTTGATGTTGTGGACACTCGTAGGCTCGATGACCTTCTTCTCCACATTGGAAACAAGTTCCTTTGAAGCCTCCTCTTCTAGGTCCTTGTCCAGGTCTTCCTATTCCTCTTCTTCTTTTCTCACCATTATTTTGGTCACGAGGGCAGTAGGCATTATCTCCTCTCTGATTTCAACTGGTGCCTGCTTCACTTTTCATTTGATCTTCATTTCAGCCTCCATAGGATCTTCCACTAATCCTTCTGCCATGACCTCTTCCTCTTTATTTGCTTTCAAATCTTTTATTCAACTTCTCTTTTAGAGCAAACTGGTATGCATCTTCTATGGTAGTCATTACGACCAGGCTCAACTCCTCTTGAATACTTGGCCTCCACCCATTAATATAACATGCTACCTTCTCCTTTTTAGCCTTTGCATGGCTTGTTATGATAATAATCTTATAAAACTCTTCTGTATACTCCTTAACAAACTTGTTACCTTGTTTCAATCCTTGCAGTTTCTTCAACAACTTCAACTCATAGTCCATAGGAATGAACTGCTTCTTTAGTTTGTCCACCATTCGATCCCATATGGTAATATTTCTTTTTCCTCTTCTATTTCTCTCTAACTGGACATCTTTCCACCATATATTGGCACGACCCTTCAACTTCATTTTTGCAAACTTGGCCCGTTTTGGATCCTCCACCTCTTCATACTCAAAATATTCCTCCATATTGTTTATCCAATCAATAAGATCTTTTAGATTTAGATCCCTAGAATAGGTAGAAACCTCAATCCTAGGCCTCTTTCCAATCTTTGAAATGGCATTCAATAACCTATCTTGCTTAGGATCTCCTGCAACATCTTGTTCTTCTTCGAATGGTTCTTCTTCTTCAGCTTTATCTTCGCTTTCTTCTCTTATTCTTGGCTCAAACTCTCTTCACAACTCTTCTTACAATGCGTTGATTGGCCTTTGTAGGGCTCTAAAACCCTCTTCTGTCAAAGCATTTCTCCCATCACCATGGTTTTTTTGTGGAGGCATTTTGATCTCTACAGCAAACCCACAACCTCAAGTCCTGGTGCAAACTGTCTCATGGTCGGTGATTTGTCTACACACTCAGGAACCTTTTCTCTGATACCATTTGATGGGGGGGAGGGGTAAATCCTAGAACACACAACACAAATTTCTCATAGAAAATTGGAATATTCTTTTATTGAACTGAAAATAAATTGCATTGCATAAACTGGGAGGATGAAATGCTCAACAGGCTGCAACAAATTATAGCTTCCCTCCACTAGATTCTGGAACCTTCTACCTTATGTAGCCACAAATTTTCTAGGGGTTTCTATTTTCCCTTCGTTTCACAACTAACCAATTTCCCCCTTCTCTATTGCCCCAAAAGAACCCAAAAAAATATCATAAATAACCCCTTTTTGGTGCCTTCTAGCCAAAATTTTGAAATTTGTAACTCCCTCCAAAAATAGGTCAACTTCTGGGAGCCATAACTTTTGATTTGAGTGTCCAATTAATGAACTATTTGATGCATTGGAAAGATCATGAAGAGATCTATGCCCTTAAAATTTTCTCTTCCAATTCCATCCATTTTTGGGGCCGTACGGGGTCTGTAAGTGTCTCATATTTGACTTTGAAACTTTTCAGGGGTTTTTAAAGAAACATAAACTTTAATATCTTTTAGCCCACAAGTGATATTTGGCCAATTCCTTCACCAAAGGTTATATTTTTCAATTCTGAATCTTTGAGCAAATTTTTATTTCCATACGTGCTCAAATGCGAAATTTTTTTAAAAATAACAGTTAGCTATTTTTAGTAGGTTGGAAATTCTGAAGGTTCCGCCTCATTATTCAAGCAATTGGGTATTCAGAAATACCAAAATTAAAAGGAACATAAAATAAAATCATCATTTTTTTGGGTGATACAAGATTGCCCTTACACCATTGGATGCTCCTGCATTAGAGGACTATTTCTTTCAACATTATTTTAAGCAAATTGAAGAGATAATTATGATAATTACTTTTAATAAGTAATCTATTAATCTGATTTTGACATTTATTAATCTTTGATAGTTATAAGAGTTGATAGTGAACTCCATAGGAGCCAAGGATCAATTGCAACCAAGATAAATCTTCCACACAAGAGAGAAGCAATGGAAATGCTATATTGCCAAAGAATGAAATACAATGCATATAAGATGATACATTATGTATAATGAGTGAAATTATTGTTTATATAGACAAGGTTGAGACATATGATAACATAAGATTATGTCATATGTCTTAATCTTATGGCTTGAGACACAAAAAATAAATGTCCTAAGTGTTGTCCTCAAAATCAGCTGTGCTCATTCTGTAGGACGACCCCTACGAAACTTGTTCGTTTCGTAGCCTACACTCTAAGCTTACAAATTGAGGAAAGTCATTTCACCCTCATGCGTAGTCCTCTCGCTCTTGAGAATCCATTCGAGTATCTTCTTGTATTGGTTTCTTGAAATTTGCACAAGTTATCAAACTAGAGATTTTAGCAATTTTCAGGGAGTTAGAGAATTTTTGTTTTCATGCAAGGGCGGCATTTTTTTCCACCAGTGCATGCTTGAGTTCTTGTAATATGCAAGGGAAATGAAAATCGCCGCCCAAGCATGTTGCTCATTGTCCTAAGTGCAAGGGCGGCGAAAATCGCCGCCCATGCATAATGCCTTTCCTGTGTGCTTGAGTGGTACAATTTACCGCCGAAGCATCTCTCGGTTATCTCCAAGTTTCGACTTGTGTTCATTAAATGCACTTCGTGTGTATGTTTGTAAAATATCTTTATATGTTTAACACTCTTTATTTTTATTTTGTTTTTGTCATCTTATTTCTTCTACTCTCCTCAGCTGGATGAAACCCTCGAGTTGATTTTCAACGCTTTTGTTGCGCGATTCTTGGATTGAAGTTGTTTTTGTTGAGAATGTTTTGTTTTCATCACTTCCAGGTGAGTTATTTCCGTGTTTTCTTTTTCGTAAATTTCTCTTTCTGAATCATTTTTCTTCCAGTTAGACATTACTGGTTTTTATTCTTGTTGTTTAAAACTGTAAAATTGTTTGTGGATTTTATGTTTTCTTCTTTCATTTTTAGAAACTAGGGTTTATTGTTTTGGCTTTTATCTTAGTTTGAAAACTTTGTTTTTCTTTGTAAAGTAGCGGTATTTATCGCCATTTGCTGTATATAAAAAAACCCTAGTTTTGGTTTTGATTCGTCACTTGTTGTATGGTGATTTTCGTTGCCGTTTGTTTTAGAAACTTAGATTTTTCCTTAGGTATGTGTTATGTAAGGGCGACGAAAATCGCCGCCCATATGTTTTTGTTTTCCCATGTGTATCGGCGATGAATTTCACCACCGAAATGAAGCTTGTAATATGAAGACTACTCATGAAAGAATCCCAATGCATCAGCGGGCCTTTTTGCCACTCAGACACTTGAACATTTGATATTTCTCTCATGCAATAGTAGTAAAATTTACCGCTCCTACACAAAACCAAGCTTTATCCTTCCAATGCACAAGCGGTAAATTTTGCCACTTATGCACTTTTTGCAAATGCTTACTCACATGCAGGAGTAGCAAAATTTGCCGCCTTGACATAAGCAATTCCCCCTAGCATGCAAGGGCAGAAAAAATCGCTGCCCGTGCACTCACTCTCCAGAATTTTTCTAACTCTGGGGAATTTTCCAAATTGTTGTCCTTAGCCCGCTTTCATCTATTTTTTTGACTTGCTCGCTCTTTAGCCCTTTAAAGCTCATCCTAGTGATCATGATCATCGACATGCAGTTTCCCAAATTGCCATTTTTTCCCCTAATTGCAAGATCATGACTTTTTGTTATAGTTTCTCCTACAAGCTACCAAGGTCTTTAATTCATCTGAAGGAGTCTTCTTTTCAAATGACTGACCCATCTGCAAAGAAGGCCAAATAATGAAGTACAAGTATTAGGGTGTTTTTCCTGTCACATCAGTCACATCCAATGTGGATGAGATAAGGGACACTGAAATTGGGCATGTTGATATGGCTGAATTTGTGAAAAGGATGAAGTTAGATAAACCTAGCCATCACATGCAAAGAATTATCAAGAGAAATATTCATTTAGTTGCTTCTTTTCCCGTTGCTGCACATAACACTGAATTTGTCCTTCGAGCGGCTCATTTTTACAAAAGGGTGATCAACATTAAATGGATGAAAACTACTAGGCCAAATTTGTCCATATGGCCTAGGAGTTTTGCTAGGAGTGACTTTGTGGAGGAGGTAAGTGATTTGATAACTCTTCTGAGCAGAGTGAGGTCTTCCTTCATACTCTACTTTCCATGAATGGTTGTATCCATACATCAAGATCATACTTCAGGGCAAACACAATATATTCTGGGGATAATAGATCATCAATGCTCTTCATGAGCAACTAAGTAAGGTATCAACTACCTTCAAGTTCTATATGACTTCATAACTTGTATATGCAGCAACTTCAATGAGAAGCTTCCCAGGTTTGACATCTGATGGAGATAGAAGGGTTGTACAGTTTATCAGCATTATCCTCAACTCACTTTGAAAGGCTCAATTCATCATTTTAGAAGGGTGAATGATGCCTTCTTTGTTGTTTTCTTGTGCCTTTTTGATCCCCAATTAGAGCAAAGGAGAGCTTCTGACGATGCCTGGGCAGTGGTGAATGGTTTTGGTTGCTTGTTTCTTCAGTTTTCAACTTTCACATATCTAAGAGTTGGCTATTAATAGGGGTATCCCTATATGTTGCCAAAGTTCCCTTCTGATAAAATTGTCTTGATGGAGTTGTGTCAGAAGATGATTGTCGTTCATAACAAACAAATGGAACTGAAAAAGCCTTGATTTAGGTTTCTTGTTGAGATTGGTAGATATTTTGTTGCAACTGCTGCGAAAACCAAAACAATGGAAACTAAAATGCAGATGGTCACCATGAAGCAATTCAAGAGGAGACCTAAATTTGATTATCGGGGAGTGAAAGATAAGATCAGGAGAAAGACTCAATTTCATGAGTTGATGGTGGAGGATATTTGGGTTGACTTGAGAACAAAAGAGGATATTAGGAAGCTAGATTACATCAGGTTGTCTTTAAGATAAACTAAATATTTGGGCTTGGCTGATATTCTAGAAGGTATGGTGGATAACAAAGATGTTGTTAGTCCTAGATATGTCAATGAACAAATTGCAACTTCTCCCTTGCCTACTGTGCAGTGGTAAAAAAAGGAGTTAACTTCTTTGAGAAAGAGGTTTGAACTTGTTCTGGCTAATACCAATCTGTGGCTTCAAAGCAAGGGTATACCCTTGAAGGACTTCATAACTGGTTCTGAAGAGGAAGCCTTAGAGAAAACAGGGAAAAAAGTTGAGTTGAGAACTAAGAATAGAAGTGATACTCCTAGTACATCCAAGGCTCCCAAGCCTAAGATTAAATTTGTGTCAAAAGGAAATAAGGCCAAAGTGACAGAGGAGGAATCTGCTGCTAAGGAAATGGAAGTTGAAGAACAGGGTGTTGAAGAACCATCGACAGAGGAAATGGATATTGAGGATAAGTCTTTAGCAGAGAGAGAGGATGAACATGAGAAAGAAGGAGATGGTCAGGAGAATCTACAGGACACAACCGTGTCTCCGCAAAGAAATGTGTCACAAGAAACTAAAGTCCCTTCTTCTCAACCTAATGTATTTGTTTCAGTTTCTTTGCCTATTCCTCCTACAACCCCAATTTCACCCATTGATATTCAGTCATCTAAGTCACCGTCATCCTCAAGAACAATTTTTGATAATCCTAATGTGTCCTTTGATAATGTTCTTCGTTCTTCAGGATCAATTCCTAGTTTGTTTTCACCCTCTTATGACATTGGTGACTCCACCATTTTTGAACAGTTTGTTTTAGGTGTTGAGCAAGTTGCTTATGTGGATGTACCAGGTGCCGTGTTTACAAATACTCCTCCCATCATCACTACCATGAGTGTGAGCACATTTCCTTCTACACCAACAATGGGGTCTGATCCAAATGCTAGTACACTAGTGCTTCCTCCATGGTTTTCAACATATACACCTAAAAGGAAGAAGCAAGCCATCTCCCCAGATGACTTTGACTTTGGGAAGCTGATGCTAGTAAAAGCAAAAACACAAAAGAAGCCCAAGACTCTTTCTCAGTTGCTAGAGGACAAAGGCCACAAGTATGTGGAAATTGCACATCTGCCACCAGATGCAACTATTGATAATTTCAGCATGAGTGACTATTCTATTTCTAGGATTGAACTTGGCAAGATCACACATGAAAGTGCCAAAGCTAATGTCCAGTCTACACTCAATTCCTTGTGAAATTTGATCATGAGAAAGAAATGAAAGAGTAGTACAAAGAAGTGGTGTAATAGTTGGCTGCGGTGGTGAGAAAGATTACTTTGACATCTGAGTCAATAACACCTGAGGCAATCACAGTGGAAGATCCTTTTGTTCAGAGAGCAAAGAGGACTCATGTGAAAGGAAGAGTTGTTGAAGAATACCTTGATAAAATGTAGGAACAAGGAGTGTCTCTTCTTACCAGTACAATCGAGAAGATAAATAGAATGGAAAAAATAAGGGTTGAGCTGGATGACTTAGTGGATACCATTTCTCAAGACATTGAGTATCTAGATGAAAGCCTTGAGAAGTGGAATGAGATGAAAAAATGAAAACAAGAACTCTGATATCACTCGGAATTGTTTCAAATTATGAGTCTTATGTGGAAACTAAAGAGTCATTAATTTATTGGAGTAATGTTCTGAAAGAGCTAATCAAGAACTTGGAGAGTGCTAGGGAAATCAACAAAGAAAGTGATGTTAGTCTTTTGCACAAACTAGAGGAGCTCCCATGCAAGATGACATCTGAGGATCATCATTTTCTCCCCGCTGATGAAATGATTCAAGAGTTCAAGAATATGTTTCAAAGGGAGTTTGAAGACAAAGCCTTCTTAGCCGCCTCTCTAGACAATATTCTGGATAATCAGTTAACACTGGATAATTTGAAATCCAAGTCGACCAGTCACGACAAGGCAACCACAAAAGTGAAAGATGCAGTGATCAGAGCTTGAGTAATCTTTAGGAACACTTCTAGTCCTGACAGCTGTGGGATGCAAGCGACATTCACTATGTATGATGCTCATTTGAAGAAGAATGGAGATGCAAGTTGATGCAAAGTGTCATGTCTTAGTTTATTTTCTATATTTTCATATGTACTTTTCATTCAGTTTTGGACACTTTTACATGTACTTTTTTTATATGTAATTACATGTAAAAACATAGGAAGTCCCAAGTCAATAAGGACTCCTATTTTTGAATAAGTCAAAGTAGTTAGATTTTTCCTAAATTTTCTCATGGCCTCTCATTATAAATAAAGATGGCCTCTATTGTAATTTTCATCTTTTGTTTATTGAAGCGAAGCACTGCCATTTTGAAGAGAAATTTGAGACTTTGAGCTTATTTTGTAAATAAGTTTTCAAGCAATATAAAGAAGCAAGTTGGTATCCAATCTTTGTCTTGGAGCAAGTTTGTAATATTGTAGAATTGTTCTTATGTCCTTTCTATTACATTATCTTGTATAAATGTTTGAATTGTGAGCGTGGAAATCAAGTGTTCAGAGGGTGATTCAAATCTAATTTGTAGACTTTGTCCTGCTATATCATATTTGGAATTTATATTTAAGTTTGTGAATGAGAAGTAACTTGAAGAAGTTATTGTTCATGATCGTGTTATCTTATCTCAGCATTTAGTGAAGACTTTGGGCTGCACTCTATTCTAAAATCTTTTATTTTCAATTGGCATAAGGAGCAACGAGAAACTTTGTGTTTTCATGAGTTTCATCATGGTTTAAATATACTGGTATTGTTTTAATTATCCTTTTGTGTTGAATTTCATATTGAGAATTGTAAACATCATTTCTGAAAAAAGAGAATTGGATGATATCGAATCACCCTAGAGTTAGTATTTAGTGTAAATAAGTTTGTAATAGTTATTAGTTTGTATTTGGAAATAAAAGGGAATCTCCCCTTGTTGAGAGGAGAGATAATATCTCATCACACTGTGGTTGATATAACCATTTTTCCTTTAGTGAGTTGAAAAAATATTCACCCAACAATTTTTGGCGACTCTACTGGGGAATGAACGCGCAACTTAGAGCCTCACACTTTGAGTTGAAGCATATCAGGCTCATTGCTTGTAATAATTTTTTCAAGATTTTATCTTTGTTAAGTGTATTACATTTTGGCAGATTCAAGGTATACAAGAAGTAAGAGAGCTCAAGGAATTATTGATCATGTGTTTGAGTTAATGCAGCAAAATAATTTTGATCTTTTGCCTCCAAAATCTTGACTTCAGCGTACAAGGAGATTTCCTCCAACCAACGCAAGGTTACCTATACCAAGTGAAGCCTCAAGTGTGCATAGGACTCTGTCGGTTGTACAAGTTTCAAGGTTTGTAGTTCCAACTTTTAATCAGCGTATAATGGCTCAACCACCTCTTGCTAGTCCATGGGGAAATGCTTTCGGGCCTTTGAATCTTACCCCACCATTGCATGAGCTACCCCGTAGTTCAAGAAAGAATTTTCCAAAGTTCTATGGCAATGGAAAAATTTACCCTGATGAACATATTGTAGCTTTTTATATTGCATGTGGTGTTCTTGGGGTTGAACATGAAGATGTATTTGTGAGACTTTTTGTCAAGATGCTTCAAGGTGTTGTAGCAGATTGGTTCTGGTGGTCCCTCCCCTTAGGGTTAGGGTTTTAGGTTTAAAAAGTTTCTAAGTGTTCTATCTCGAAAACACTTTGTCCCTTTTCTTTAGGTCACACACTTTATTGTTATATTCTTGTGTTGACTGTTTATAGCCAGTTGTCGATCCTTTAAGTCATGACCCTAAGTCTTGGAGCTCATGAGTTGACCGACCCCTCAGCCTAGTTGTTACCTGTTGCCATCGATAAAATCAATGTTTAAATTTCTAAAGTCATGTAAAGGTTTATTGCAGTGTCGCAGCGCGTCATCCATGACGTCATCACACCCCTGCACGACCACGATAAGGTGCCAACTTGCCAGGTGTCTTCTTTTTGGTTTGCAGTTCTGAGGTACCACAAAAATGTGCCACGTATCTTCGGCTAGGTTTCTTTTTTGTATAATTTCTATCTGTTGCCGGAGCGTGCCATGTGTCGCCTCCACTTGGATTAGAGGAGAAACTTTTGAGAAAGGCATTGAGAAAGCGCGCCAGTGCGCCATGTACCCCTTTTTGCAAATACGCGGAGTCTGCCGCATGTCTCTTTCTTTTTGAGTAGCGCAAGAGTAGGATGTGGTGGGCCTAGAATATTGAAGTCAAGTTTCTGAGTGCCGTGGACGCTGCCAAGTGTCATGACCACGGGTGTTGAAGGAATAAGAGATAAAGGAGACTTTTGAAGACGTGCCAGCCTGCCATGTGTCCTAGTTTTTTGGCTCTAAGGTATTTCCACGTATCAAGAGCTAAGAGAAGCCCAAAGATGCCAAGTGTCGACATGGCACGAATTCTTGCTATTATATAAAGGAAACTAAACCTGATAAGTGAAGGAGCACCACATGGCAATTTTTGTGAAAACTGCAGAGCGTGCCATCTATCCCAACATAATTGGTAGTTGGAGGGCCATATTTTCTACTATATTTAGCCACTCAGATTGCAAAGAGGGACACATGGAGGGCTCCTGCTCATTTTTAGGGAATCAAAAAGAAAATGGTTTACTCTCTGCTACTCGGTCCTGGAATGGTGCCACGTGTCTAGGTTAGATGAAAAGGAAGGAAAAGTCAATGAAAGGAGACTGCCCTGCTAGTACAACTTCATTAGATGAGAACTTTTCAACGAGGATGACTAGGATTGTCAGATCTAGTTAGTGAATCGAAGTTGTAGATTTTAGGAAGAGAGGGAAAGATCGAGGGCCCTGATTCAAACTCTCAAAAGGGAGGATTTTCATGTGTCTGCGGCATGAACTAAGAGCGCAACAACATTTTAAGCAAAAGGAACTTCAGAATAAATGAACCAATGCAATCCCCAGCCTCTGTTAGCGTCAAAAAACTAGTATGACAGGATTGCAGATGTGATTTCATTCCCTTGGCTGACTAAAAAGGACATACGGTGAGTGAAGGGATAGGTACGGGTTGATGGATTGACCGACTAGCTACCATCTTAAAGAGGCAAATCTTCAAGCAGCTGCACACCTCCCAAGTTCAACCACTCCTTCCCTCTTCTTCTCTCTGGTGCATTCAATGTTCACAATGCCTTTTTGGTGGTTCTTTGTATCCAGTGAAAATTGAAATGACATTGCATTAAATGTTGAGGGTACACATTCCTATTATAAAATGGAACTGTATTACTCATTTGGTTGTTGTTGAAGACTTGGAAATTTTGGAGAAGTAATAAAAATATAGAGCTTTCTAGGCTGTTCTATCTCTTGCGCTGTAAGTTTATGAGTTGTATGTTGAGTGTCTTATGCATAAATCTTATCAGTTTCATGTTGTTTTAAATGAGTAATGCTTCATTGCATGTATTCTGTTATCTGTCTCCAAGTTGTATGTTTTCTTCTGAATCTAAATAGCTAAGGGTTGTTTAAGATTCTGGGACATGGGTTTGCTTTGTTGAATGCTTGATCTTTTACTTCTGTTCAGGGAGCAGATTAATTGTTTAAGGTTAAGTATTGTGAAGAATATATTGCAGTGAGGATGTTTGTAAGCAGAGATAACTGAATACTCAGTCCTGGGTAGCATTTGTAAGGTGGGTGCTAATTCAAACCCCTTGAAACTTGATTATTATTCTATGTTTATGATAAACATTCACATATATGTCTATTTGACTCCCTGCCCTAAGATAGGCACTAGTCTATTCTTGTGTTGATGTTATGATTCAAAATCCCTGTCTTGCATCCAAATACAAAAAACAAAATCAGACACTATTCACAAACCTTTAGAATTTAGAAGTAGTTTTAGGACCCAAAATCCTCTAATTCACAACTGAACATAAGGCCCGAAGATAGCCCCTTTGCACTTATCTTACAATTTTGGTCTTCATTAAAGAGAGTTTATTTACTTTGTATCAGCATCTCAGTAGGTTTACATATATATTTTATAGCTGCTGAATAGGGAATACCCCATAGGTTTTGCAGAGCCTAAAGAAGGAGAGGAAATATTTATAGAGTCTATCTACTGTACTGTTGGCCCCTGGCCCAAGAATCTTGTTGATGATTGATGGCTACCTTGTAGGGATAATTCAGAAACATCCAGTTCAGGAGAAAACCCAATAGATTTGGTGACTCTGCTGGGGAGTTGAAGTTAAAAGTGTTATCTTGGAATCTCTGGTGAATGTCTTTCCCATCCGAGTCACAACTGATTTGGTGGCTCTACTTGGGAGCACTCTGTGTAAGAACCCTAGTCTAAGACTAAATACCCAGTTGTGGGTGGCGACTCTGAGAAAATCTCCTAACCGGTAAGAAATAATTTGTATGCAGGGGAGAAGATCCCTGTACAACCCTTTATTTGAAGGACTACCTGGAAAAATGATGTAAAGCAAAAAGGGGATTGCCCAAATTGGTCATGAAGGCTCACCCAGCCCTAGAAGTGATCATGATATTCTAGATAACTCTAGGTGATGTAAAGGAAAAAGGGGATTGCCCAAACTGGTCATGAAGGCTCACCCAGCCCTAGAAGTGATCATGATATTCTAGATAACTCTAGGTCTTTTGGACAACAAGCACCTTATTTCTCAAATGTTGAAGCTAAGATTCAAGAGGTATATGAGAGACAACAAGGTGATAGGTTGAGGATGAGATCAAAAGTATTCCAAGAATGTCCTTTCTTAGATCCCCCTGATAGATTTGAAGACACAGAATCCCTGAGGGATAATGATGACCCTAATGGAAAAAGAGCATCTACTTCCATGCCAACAGGTGATGAGTTAGCATAACAAATTAGGAATCTTAGAGCAGAACTTGATTATTTGCAGCCTTTGAGATTAAGAGATGATATGAAATAAAAAGTACAAGCTTTGAAGATGGCTCAACAAGACTCAGTCCCCATCCTTAATAATGTGAATGTGTTCAGAAACCAGTATACAAATGAAATTCAAAATCAACAAGATGACAGATTACCCCCGAGGATGGTCAAGGACTTAATCAACACATGAATCAAAATCCACAAAAAAATCAAAGACAAAATATGAATAACATTAGGATGCCATTAAACAACATGAGAAATCAAAATGCTAATAGGAATGCAAATATTAATCATCTGGGTAGATGGCATATGCAGTTGGACAGGTTCAGACAGTTAGATTTTAATGGTATTCCTGGTTATCCCAATCCCATTGACAAACATATAAGGTTTGAAATACCAACGTTTTTTGGAAATAATGCTATGTCAGGGGAAGATCATTTGAAAGCCTTTCAAAATGTTATGGATAACTTTGAGGTTGAACATGAAGATGTCTTTGTGAAATTATTTATGCAGTCCTTGATTGATAAAGCTACAGAATGGTACAAAAATTTGCCTGATTAGTGTGTTACATCATGGGATGACTTCAGGAGGATTTTTAGGGAGCAATATGGAGACAAGACTGATCCTAGCTTTTTCATAAATGAATTCACTGGCATTGTCAAGGGGTCAAACGAGCCTGTTGCTGATTTTAATGCTAGGTTTACCAGAGTATTGAATAAATTGCCCCCTCATATGAGGCCAAATGAACCAATGTGCATGATGCTATACATAAATGCCTTTGATGCCAAAACAACTTATGAGTTAGAGAGAAGAGTCCTGCTAGCCTTAGGGATGCTTTTAGAATTGCAACCAACATTGAAAACAATAGGAAAGCATCTGGTAAGAGAAATAGAAGGGATGATGTAAGAATCCTTCAAAATCCAAATAATAGGTCTCAAAGTACTTAGGGTAATACATCCACTTCTGAAGATAAAGTGGATAAGTTGACATTTGTTGTTAAGGACCTAAGTTATAGACTTGCCAAAAATGAAAGAGGATTTGGTCCTGAGAAACCAGTTTATCAGAGATAGGAGAAGAGACCACAGTTGCATGACATGCCATATAACACAAACTAGCATAATGGTAAGTCCATCCTCCCGAATCACAACACTGCTCAAAAAACTCAGAATGTTAAGGAGACCCCTGATCCTTTGAAGAAAATTGTAAACATTGCTGAGGATAATCCATGGTGTATAATATGTCAAATGCCTCACTTACAGTCACAGTGTATGATTGCTCAATCTTTTTACAATGATGCAGTTGCCTGTGATGAGTGTAATGAGCCACATTATCTAGAGGATGATAGTGTTAATATGCTCTCTACAAATGGTGAGTATTCCTCTTCTGATGAAGTAGGTGCTGATGAGAGGAGGAATTACATGAATTAGGTTTGCCAACAGGTTTTGTCTGATGAAGATGATGAGGATATCCATGTATATGCTCAAGATTCACACATCCCTCTAAAAAAATTAAGGAGGCCTTTTGATGAAGAAATTCAAGCTTTTACAACTGCAGCAGTGGATCAAGTCAAGAGTAACTATAACCTTAGAAGTAAGGCTCAATTTGGTAATTTAGGTTAGCCAAGGGGTATCCTTATAAACCAACCTATGCATAATCATAAGGAGACTGAACCACATAATAAGCAATGGAATAATAACAAGAAAAATTTCAAGCAAAAACCAGGTCAAGATCCTCAAAACTCAGAAGGTAAAATTCCCCAAAGTGAGGATAAGGTTAAGAGTTCACCTATCAAGGATGATAATAAGAAAACCATTGAAGCCAAGATTGGATCAACTCAGGATAAGAGTAAAGGTCAGGCTCAAGCTACAACTATTATACAAAATTATGCCCCCTTTGACATAACTCAGGCTTTATCCCAGATGAAGGTCTCTGTCCCATTAATGAAAATGATGAAAATTGAAGAATATAGGAGCAAGGCTCTATCTTTGATTTTAGGGGTGGCTCATCAAATAGAACAAAGTGTTGAGAATTAAAACAAAGAACAAGAGTTGTGTATTGATGAGGAAGAAGTTCCTGAGGTTTATCTAGGAGTGACGATGATTAAATGTCCTTCACAGGTTGAACCATTCTATGTTTCCCTTGTTATCAATGGAAAAGTGATTAGGAATTATATGCTTGACTCAGGTGCATCAACAAACATAATGCCTCTAGCTATTATGCAACAAGTTGGGTTAAATATTGATAAGGCTTGTGGAAAATGTTATGCCATGGATGCTAGGGAAGTACCAGCTATAGGAATCATGAAAGATGTGGATTTTATGTTGGCAGCTTATCCAAAGAAGACCTATAAAATGAACATAACAGTAGTTGATATAAAACCATAGTATGGTATATTGTTGTCAAGAAGATGGGCTACACTGATTGGAGGAAGTATGAAATTAGACTTGTCATATGCCATGATCCCTATGAATGGTAAGGATGTTAAACTGGTCAGGGAAGAAAGGTCACCAGAAACGGTTGAGAATTAGGAACCACAGGAACATATTTGTTTTGTGGATACTAACTGTGAAAATTTTAGAATTGTCTCAGATGATCAAGAAAATAGGAAGAAGGATCTTTGCATTGAGGAGCCTGATTAGCATGGTCTTTGGACTATGTATTTTGATGGTGCCTGTTCAAAAGAAGGTTCTGGTGCTGGAGTAGTGTTTTTGTCTCCAACAGGTAAGCTTCTGAAATTCTCTTTTCTGTTAAAGTTTGCCTACACCAATAACTTTGTAGATTATGAAGCTCTGTTGTTAGGGTTAAATGTTGCATTGAAACATGTAATTAAATTGATAAAGGTGTTTGGAGACTCAGAGTTGATAATTTCCTAGGTGAGGGACAAGTATACTTCAAAAAATAAAAGATTGAAGCAATATAAGCATGTTTTCTGGGATACAATTGAATTATTTGATGCATTTTCAATAAATTGGATAGAAAGGTCAAAAATGTCACGGCTGATTTCTTAGCAAACATAGCATTTTGACCAGATGACATGGCTTTGTTAGACATAACAAATGTTGAAGTCAAAATCAGACTTGCAGTGCCAGATAACATATGCAATTGGCAAGTATTTCATGATGATAAAGACTTGTTGAGGTTCCTGCGTTGTATAGATGAGTATGAGAGTCAGGAGATTGATTTCTAGAACTTTGTAGAAGTCATAGATGGAAAAGAGACTCTTTTGGGGAAAGAAGTAATACAGTTGAAGATAAATAAGATTCCCAGAGGGTTAGTAGCTTTAGAGAGAACATGTGACAGTAGGGATCAACTTATTACCAAGGCATCTCTCACAATATAAAGATGATTTAGAAGAAGTAAATTTGGGAACGCCTCATGCCCCCAAAAAGGTGTACATTGGTAAACAACTTAAACCACACATCAAGAATAGGTTGATAGCATTATTGAAGAGATACAAACATGTTTTGCCATGGTCATATGAAGACCTGAAAGCCTATAGAGAAGATTTATTTCAACATGAAATCCCTTTGAAGCCTGATGTTAAGCCATTCAGACAGAAACAAAGACTTATTAATCCTATTTTAGCTCCAAAAATGCAGGAAGAACTTAAGAAGCTTAGGAAAGATGGAATAACCATGCCCATCAGACACTTAACTTGGGTGTCTAATCTTGTCCCAGTCAAAAAGAAGAATGGAGATATAAGACTCTGTGTGGATTTTAGAAACTTGAATGTATCTTCTTTAAAAGACAATTACCCATTGCCTAACATGGAGGCCATGTTACAGAAAGTAACAAGGTGTAAGCTCTTATCTATGATGGATGGATTTTCAGGATATAATCAGGTGAAGGTAAAAGAATCAGAACAATACAAGACTGCCTTCACAACTCCATGGGGGACTTATGTTTATGTGAGAATGCCATTTGGATTGATAAATGTAGGTGCTACATTCCAAAGAGCTATGGATGTTGCCTTTGTAGGGTTGATTGATTCAATTTTAGTTGTATACCATGATGATTTGACTACCTATTCAAAGAAAGAGGAAGAGCACTGCATGCATTTGGAACAGATCTTTGTTAGAGAATTGAAATATGGGATTTCACTCAATCCAAAGAAGTGTGCCTTTGGAGTAGCAGAAGGAAAATTGCTAGGGCACATAGCTTCCAAGAATGGAGTTAGAATAGATCCTGAGAGGGTTGTTGCAATAGATAAAATTTAGATTCCCAAGACAGTAAAAGGAATTCAATCTTTCTTTGGGTAGATAAACTTTGTTAAAAGATTAACTCCCAACTTTGTAGAAATTACAAAGGACATTTCAAAGATGTTAAAAAAAGGAGAAACTACAAAGTGGGAGAATAAAACAACCCAGTCTTTTCAAAATATTAAAGAAGCTATCAAAATGGCCCTTGTGTTGAAATCTCCTAACTTTTCTAAGCCATTTCAACTATTTTCATTTGTTTCTTTTCACACAATTGCTACTTGCTTATTGCAGAAAAATGAAGATGGTTATGAACAACCTATTGCTTTCTTTAGCAAGTCACTGCAGGTAGCAGAGTTAAATATGATATCATGGAGAAACAAGCATATGCATTGGTCAGAGTAGTCAAAAGCTTCAGGCCTTATTCAGTAGGATCACAGATAATTGCATATGTGGCCCATGCAGTAGTTAAAGATATATTTTCTCAGCAAGAAGTAACGGGAAGAAGATGCAGGTGGATTAACAAGTTACAAGAATTCAACATTGAGATACAAATTACAAAATTGGTAAGGGGACAAGGATTAGCTAAGCTAATGGCACAATCAAACTCGAAAGCATGCCAAGTAAATGTAGTTCAGGATGAAGCTGTTAACATGTCAGAATCTGAATGGTATAGGGATATTGTGTATTATTTGTAGAATCTAAATTGTCCTTCCCACCTCAGTGATAGTCAAAGAAGGACCTTGAAGCTACATGCTATCAAGTACATTATTGTTCAAGGAGAGTTATACTGGAAAAATCCTGATGGTGTGCTGCTTAAATGTGTGAATGAGGATCAAGCCAAGGATATTTTGAGTGACAAGCATAAGGGATTATGCGGTGGGCACTATACTGCTAAAATGACTGTTCATAAAATATTAAGGGTAGGATATTGGTGGCCAACATTATTCTCTAATGCACAAAAAATGGTAAGAAAATGTGACCCCTGTCAAAGATTTTCTAGGAGACTTAGGTATGAAGGCGCATTGCCCCTTAGAACTATATTAGTAGAAGCTCCATTCCAGCAATGGGGGGTTGACTTTATAGGGGAGATCTCAGACAAATCAAGTGGAGGACACAGTTGGATTTTGGTTGCTACCGACTACTTCACTAAATGGATTGAGGTTATTCCAACTAAGAGGGATACTAGCAAGGTAGTGATGGATTTCATTTTGGAGCACATTATCATTAGATTTGGAGTGCCAACAAAACTGGTTACAGATAATGCCATGTGCTTTAGGTCCAGTGAGTATGTTGATTTTTGCAACGGCTATGGAATCAATCTGTCTTATGCATCACCATATCAACCACAAGGAAATGGTCAAGCAGAGTCAAACAATAAAAGTCTTATGAAAATCATCAAAAGGATAATAGACAAAAATAAGAGAGCTTGGGATTCGAAGTTGAAGCTAGCATTATGGGCTGAGAGAGTGACAGTGAAGAAAGCAAATGGGAAATCACCTTTTGAGCTAGTATATGGCACCGAGGCTAAATTACTAGTTAACAATCTCTTGCCAATCTACAGGTTCATACATAAAAATGATCAAGAAATAGAAGATTCAATGAGTGAAAGAATAAATTAGTTAATTGCATTGGATGAGACTAGAAGAGAAGCACATGTCACAAATCTTAAGAGGTAGCAAAAGGTGAAATAGCTGTTTGATAAAAGGGCTATAGAAAGAAAGTTTTAGATAAATGACTTGGTCCTTGTTTGGAATGCAAAGGGTCAAGACAAGGGTAAACATGGTAAATTTGAACCCTTATGGATGGGCCCGTATCAAATCAGAAATACACATGGAGAAGATTCCTACTTTCTCCAGGCCCTAAATGGTGAGTTACAGGAATTACCTGTGCATGGTCAATTACTCAAGCCTTATTTTTCATGAACAAGTATGTTTTGGTGCACAATGTAACATGTGTATATAGTCTATAAATTTTGTAAATTCTTGTATAGTCGGTTGTGTTCTACATTTTTGTTTGGTCTGTCCCAGAGAAGTTTGGTTCTTGCTGTAGCCTCATGTCTGCACGTCCCCAGTCGGAGCCAATGGTGGTCCCCCCCTTAGGGTTAGGGTTATAGGTTTAAAAAGTTTCTAAGTGTTCTATCTTGAAAACTCTTTGTCCCTTTTCTTTAGGTCATGAACTTTATTGTTATATTCTTGTGTTGACTGTTTATAGCCCATTGTCTATCCTTTAAGTCACGACCTTAAGTCTTGGAGCCCGTGAGTTGACCGACCCATCAACCTAGCCGTTACCTGTTGCCACCGATAAAATCAATGCTTAAATGTCTAAAGTCTTGTAAAGGTTTATCGCAGCATCGCAATGTGTCATCCATGACATCATCACACCCTTGCGTGGCCGCGATAAGGCGCCAGCTTGCCAAGTGTCTTCTTTTTGGTTTACAGTTTTGAGGTGCCACAAAAATGCGCCACGTATCTTCGACTGTGTTTCTTTTTTGTATAATTTCTATCTGTTGCCAGAGCATGCCATGTGTCACCTCCATGGGGATTAGAGAAGAAACTTTTGAGAAAGGCATTGAGAAAGCATGCCAGCGTGCCACATACCCCTTTTTGCAAATATGCAGAGTCTGCTGCGTGTCTCTTTCTTTTTGAGTAGCACAGGAGTACGATGTGGTGGGCCCAAAATATTGAAGTCAAGTTTTTGAGTACCGCAGATGCTGCCAAGTGTCATGACCATGGGTGTTGAAGGAATAAGAGATAAAGGAGACTTTTGAAGACGCGCCAGCCTGCCATGTGTCCTAGTATTGTGGCTCTTAGGTATTTCCACGTATCAAGAGCTAAGAGAAGCCCGAAGATACCAAGTGTCGACATGGCACACATTCTCACTATGATATAAAGGAAACTAATCCCGATAAGTGAAGGAGTGCCATGTGGCAATTTCTGTGAAACCTACAAAGCGTGCCATCTATCCCAACAGAACTGGTAGTTGCAGGGCCATATTTTCTACTGTATTTAGCAACTCATATTGCAAAGAGGGACATGTGAAGGGATCCTGCTCATTTTAAGGGAATCAAAAAGAAAATGGCTCACTCTCTGCTGCTCGGTCTCAGAATGGTGCCACGTGTCTAGGTTAGATGAAAAGGAAGGAAAAGTTAGTGAAAGGAGACCACCCTACTGGTATGACTTCATTAGACGAGAACTTTTCAACAAGGATGACTAGAATTGTTAGATCTAGTCAGTGAACCGAAGCCGTAGATTTTAGGAAGAGAGGGAAAGATCAAGGGCCCTGATTCAAACTCTCAAAAGGGAGGATTTCCATGTGTCCGCAGCATGAACTAAGAGCACAACAACATTTCAAGAAAAAGGAACTTCAGAACAAATGAACCAGTGCAATCCCCGGCGTTTGTTAGCGTCAAAAAACTAGTATGACAGGATTGTAGATGTGATTTCATTCCCTTGGCTGACTAAAAAGGACATACGGTGAGTGAAGGGATAGGTACGGGTCAAAGGATTGACCGACCAACTACCATCTTAAAGAGGCAAATCTTCAAGCGGCTCCACACCTCCCAAGTTCAACCACTCCTTCCCTCTTCTTCTCTCTGGTGCATTCAATGTTCGCAATGCCTTTTTGGCAGTTCTTTGTATCCAATGAAAATTGAAATGACATTGTATTAAATGCTGAGGGTACACGTTCCTGTTATAAAATGGAATTGTATTACTCATTTGGTTGTTGTTGAAGACTTGGAAATTTTGGAGAAGTAATAAAAATACCAGAGCTTTTTGGGTTGTTCTATCTCTTGTGCTATAAGTTTATGAGTTATATGTTGAGTGTCTTATGCATAAATCTTATCAGTTTCATGTTGTTTTAAATGAGTAATGCTTCATTGCATGTATTTTGTTATTTGTCTCCAAGTTGTATGTGGTCTTCTTCTGAATCTAAATAGCTAAGCGTTGTTTAAGATTCTGGGACATGGGTTTGCTATGTTGAATGCTTGATCTTTTACTTCTGTTCAGAGAGCTGATTAAATGTTTAGGGTTAAGTATTGGGAAGAATATATTGCAGTGAGGATGTTTGTAAGCAGAGATAACTAAATACTTAGTCTTGGGTAGCATTTGTAAGGTAGGTGCTAATTAAAACCCCCTAAAACTTGATTATTATTCTAAGTTTATGATAAACATTCACATATATATGTCTATTTGACTCCCTGCCTTGAGATAGGCACCAGTCTGTTCTTGTGTTTATGTTATGATTCAAACTCCCTGTCTTGCATCCAAATACAAAAAACAAAATTAGACACTATTCACAAACCTTTAGGATTTAGAAGTAGTTTTAGGACCCAAAATCTTCTGATTCACAACTGAAGATAAGGCCCGAAGCTAGCCCCTTTGCACTTATCTTACAATTTTGTTCTTCATTAGAGAGGTTTTATTTGCTTTGTATCAGCATCTCAGTGGGTTTACAGATATATTTTATAGATGTTGAATAGGGAATACCCCCATAGGTTTTGCAGAGCCTAAAGAAGGAGAGGAGATATTTATAGAGTCTATCTCCTGTACTATTGGCCCCTGGCCCAAGAATCCTGTTGATAAGTGATGGCTACCTTGTAGGGATAATTGGGAAACATTTAGTTCAGGATAAAACCCAACATGTTCTATCACCTCCCTTCTCAAACCATCAATGGATGAAACATTCTACGAACCAAGTTTGAGACTAGGTTCAAACCTACCGAATATGCTCATGCTCTATTAGCTCAACTTACAAAAATGAAGAAAGAACCGCAAGAACCCATGTGGGAATTTAGTGCTAAGTTCAATAAGTTAACCAATAGAATTCTGGCGATTGCTCAGCCTACATCTGAAAATCTAAAGTGTTTCTTTATAAACACTCAACTGCCAGAAGTAAGTTTTCTTTTGCGGCAAACTAATCTAGCTGACTTGGTGGTAGCTCAAGCTCTAGCTACCAAGATTGAGGATAACCTTATCCTCACTGGTAAGATAAAAAAGGATACAAGTAGAAGTAGAGGGCAACCCTTTGCTGATATTTCTTCCACTAGCACCACTGATCCTATGGTGTAAAAATTAGCTAACGAATTGTTAGCTTTGAAGAAACAAATGTCTCAAGGTATTCCATTCCTTCCTATAGGGATATACCAAGGAGGACATTTCCTAATGCTCGATATCAGGGCAATGCTACTAGGAACCAAGGTCAGAATAGGCTTCCACCAACACAAGGGAGGCTTGCCATAGAAGCACCATCGGTCAACTCAGCAGTTGGCTATTATGAAGCTGAGCAAGAAAATTTTCCACAACCTGACTTGGATCAGGAAAATAGTGCCAATCTCTTTATGGAAGGAGAAGAAGAGGCATTGGCTGGCGACTCGAACATTGGGTTCCTGAATTATCAGGATGAGGCAAAAAGAGGAGAAGATGCATATAGTGGAGCATATGTTGTTTTCACCAGATCTCAAAATTAGTCAAACCAGCAAGTGACTGATAAAGGTAAATCGAAAGAGGATCCTCAATCTCTAATTTCTATTGCTAAGCAAGGAACTCCTTTACCTTTTCAATCAAGGGATTCGGCTAGTCAAAAACAAGTAAGTTCTTCTAATACTCCTACTTCTTCTACTGCTATTCCTCAGACCAGTACTTCCCCAATGAAACCTTAGAATGAAAGTTTCCTTGCTTCTATGTCCAATTCATTTAAGCTTTTTGATATAATTGACCATGCCAGGAAAACCAAAATTCAAATGTCTGAGGTGGAATATTTGCAAGCCAACCCCAATCAATTTGAAAGGTTAGCTAAATTTGTTAAAAATAAGACTGCCTCTATAGGGCAAGATACTTCCAAGACTATTCCTAACCCCTCAAAGACTAAGTCTGCTCATAATAACCTAGTTACCACTCCTCTTACTGCTTCAGGGAAAATTAAACCTTTCTATGTTTCTTTGTTAGTTAATGGTCACAAACTTAGTAATTATGTCATAGATTCAGGAGCTTCCGATAATGTTATGCCTACCAAAGTAGTAGATGCTCTAGGACTGACTCTGACAAAGACCTTTGGAAGGTGCTTTTCAATGGAAAACAAATAGGTGCCTTTGTTAGGCCAGATTAAGGATGCACAGTTTACATTCGCTGCTTTTCCAGAGAAAATAATAAAGATGACTGTCCTGGTTACTGATGTTTCGGCTTCATATGGTATTTTGCTGGGATGAAACTTCTGTAAAGATGTAGGAGGAGAGCTTAACATGGATTTATCTGAAGCAAGGATACTTGTTAAGGGTGTCATGCAAAAATTGCTTCTTGAAAGGGAAACGAAATATATTGTCACTCAATTTGAAGACCCAAAAGCTCAAGTTTTATTTAAATCTTCAGGTTTAGGTAACTATTTCCTGACTACAGAATATACTTCTAGTTCGTTAGATGATAGTTCAGATGAAAGTATGGTAATGGAAGATTCTTCTTCTTGTTCGGGTGAAGAGTCTATTGATCACAGAGATGTCGAACCAGAAAGTTCAAATAATATTTGGACTTTGGAATTTGATGGTAGTTGTTCTTCCATAGGATCCAGGGATAGAGTAGTCCTGATATCTCCTCAAGGTGATATTTTTCCTTTTTCATATAAGCTATAGTTTGACAATACCAATAATACTGCTAAGTACAAATCTTTGTTACTCAGAATGGAGGTTGCTTGCACAAAGGGAATAAAAAATCTTCATGCACAAGGAGATGCAGAGTTGATTGTTGGTCAAGTAAGAAATTTGTACTAGACAAAAAATGAAAGGTTAAAGCATTACCAAAATCGGGCATGGGATTGTATTGACAAATTTGATGCATTTGATATTTCTGTTGTTCCTAGAGAGTATAATGATAGAGCTGACTCATTGGCCGTATCAACTACCCTTATGGTCCCACATAAGGATTTTAAGGGTGATAAGTACACTATTGAGTTGGTCTTCTGACCAAGTGTATCTGATAATGTTGACCATTGGAAAGTTTTTAATGGTGATAATCAGATTATAGCTTTTCTAGAGAAAACATATAGTTTTGATGAACTTTACTTTAAGGGGAGTGATTCTCCACCTCGAGAATATGTTTCCGAAGTAAACTCATATATTGGAGAAGAGTTTCTCCAATTGAAAGGAAATAAAATTCTGAAAGGTTTAGTTTCCCTAGAAAAGCTATTTGATAAACATGATCGTTATATCAAGCAAAAGTAGCAACTTGACTCAAGTTTGTCAATGAAATTTGAACAAGTGAACTTGAGTACAGAAGCAAATCCTAAGATGGTCAATATTGGGAAATGCTACATTGATGATGAAAAGTTCAGGTTCACAACACTTCTACGTCACTACATTGATGTGCTAGTATATTCATATGATGACTTGAAGTCCATCAGACCAAAAGAGATCCAACATGAGATTCCACTCAAGGTGGGCTCATTGCCTCATAAACAAAAGCAGAGGCAGTACAATCCTAAAATATCAGGTACCATCCTTGCTGAAATCAAAATATGTTGAATGCTAGGATAATTTTCCCTATTCATCATTCAACTTGGATTACAAACATCGTTCTTGTAAGGAAGAAGAACAGAAAGATCCGTATCTGTGTAGATTTCAGGAATCTAAATCAATCTTCCTTGAAAGATAACTACCCTTTGCCCATAATGGATCAAGTGTTACAAATAGTAACTGGTTTAGAGATGCTATCTATGTTGGATGGTTTTTTGAACTACAATCAGGTAGAGGTCAGTGAAGTGGATCAGTACAAAACCACTTTCACAACTCCATGGGGCACTTTTGCATATCGTAAGATGCCATTTGGGTTGATCAACATTGGTGCTACTTTCTAGAGAGCAATGGACTTGGCATTTAGAGATGAAATGGCTAAGTTCATCATGGTATATCTTGATGATTTGACTATTTTCTCCAAGAAACGTCAAGATCATGCTTATCACTTGCGGTAAGTTTTGGAACGATGTCGTCAGAATGGTATTTCTCTTAACCTGAAGAAGTTAGTTTTTGGGGTTACAGAAGGTAAACTTCTTGGTCACATTGTGTCTAAAGAAGGTACTAAGATTGACTCTGAAAGAGTCAAATCCATCCAAGGTCTTACTTTGCCTACAAGTAAGATGACTATTCATTCTTTCTTTGGGAAAGTAAATTTCTTGCGAAGGTTCATTCTGGAGTTCGCAGAGAAGACTCATCATATTGTTAATATGATGAAAGGTAAGACCACTTTCTATTGGAGCACAGAAGGTAAAGAAGCTTTTGAGGACATAAAAAGATCCATAGCCCATGCTCTAGTTTTGGTGTGTCCTGATTATAACAAAAAATTCATTATGTATAGTTATGCTTCAGAGCATACATTGTCAGCAATTCTGGTTCAGCAGAACAAGGAAGGTGTAGAATCTCCAATTTCATTCATGAGTTGTCCATTGAAAGCTCATGAACTCAAGTATTCTAACATGGAGAAACATGCTTATGCTGTAGTAAAGGCTGTGAAACATTTTAGATTTTACATATTGAACTCACATACTGTTGCTTTCGTGCTAGATACAACAGTAAAATCTATCTTAACCCAACAGGAGTTTGGGACTAAAAGAGGCAATTGGATTGCCAAAATATAGGAATTTGATCTTGACATTAAACCCACCAAGATTGTGCATGGGAAAGGTTTGTGTCATCTTATTATTGATAATGTTCCAAAAGAAACAGGCGATGAAGAGATAGAAATTGAAGATGTTCCAACTATCCTTTTTGTTACTACAACTGATGAGTGGTATTCTAATATCACTCACTTTCTCACATATGGTGAGTGTCCTACTCATTTCTCCTACAAAGAAAAATGGACTATCAAGCTCAAGGCTACGAACTTTATCTTATGGGATAATGGTTTGTACAAGAGAAGTCTTGATGGTGTTTTCCTCCATTGTGTTGATAAAGCACAAAAAAGTAAGCTATTGGAGTCTTTCTATAATTTGGCATGTGGACACTTTTTAGCACTAGTAATGACTCACAAGATTTTGAGAGTCAGGTATTATTGGCCCACACTTTTTCAGGATGCATATGATTGGGTGCGTAAGTGTAGACTTTGTCAGTAGTTTGTGGGGAAACCCAAGTTGGCTGCACTACCATTGAAACTAGTTGTAATTGAGGAACCATTTCAGCAGTGGGGCATCAGCTTCATTGGTGCTGTGAATCCACCATCAAGTGTGGGACACAGTTATGTTTATATTACAACTTATTATTTCACCAAGTGAGTGGAAGCTGCACCAGTTAAGCATGCTACTTCCAAAGTGGTGTGCAAGTTCCTCAAAGAAAATATCATATCTCGGTTTGGTGTTCCAAACAAGATTGTGGCAGATAATGCTACATGCTTTTCCTCTAATGAGATTACTATCTTCTATTTCAAATATCAAATTATTCTTTCACATTTATTTGATTATTATCCACAAGGAAATGGTCAAGCAGAATCAAGTAATAAGAATCTGGTTACTATTATCAGGAAGCTGGTAGATTATAATCAAAGAACATGGCATAAGGCATTGTTTGAAGCTTTGTGGACAGATAGAATTACACCAAAGAGAGCTATTGGTATGTCACCATTTTAGCTATTATATGGGTTGAATGCAGAGATACCGATCACCTTGGAATTGCCAACTTTGAAGTTGGCAAAGGCAGTTGAGAATGGAACTTTTGAAAGTTCTATTGATAAACACATAATGTATCTTTCTAAACTTGAAGAGCAGTGAGTTATGGTGGTGGACCATATAGCTGAACATCAAAGTTAGGTCAAGAAGTTGTTTGATAAGAAAGTGAAGGCCAAAGATTTCTACATTAGGGATCAAGTCTAGTTATGGGACAAGAGGAGAGAGCCAAAGGGAATGCATGGGAAATTTGATTCCCTATGGAGAGGCCCGTTTGTCATTCACCAGTTCTGTGGTGAAAATAGTTTCTTGTTGCCGCATAGAAGATATTTAACACTTTTCAATCCATGAAGTGCCAGATAAGTTCACATGTATATTTGTATAGTTTGTGTTTTTCTTTTTCATTTTTAGTCTTTTTGTGTCTCTTGCTTTGTTTTCTTGACTCTATGGCCCAATGGAATGGATGAAGGCACTTAGAGACTAGAATTCTTCTCCCTTTGATCATTTCAAAGAATGATTGAAGGAATCTCTCTAGTTAGAGCCAGCTGTTGTCCTCAAAATCAGCTATGCTCATTCTGTAGGACGACCCCTATGAAACTTGTTCATTTCATAGCCTACACTCTAAGCTTGCAAATTGAGGCAAGTCATTTCACCCTCATGTGTAGTCCTCTCATTCTTGAGAATCCATTTGAGTATCTTCTTGTATTGGTTTCTTGAAATTTGTGCAAGTTATCAAACTGGAGATTTTAGCAATTTTCAGGGAGTTAGAGAAATTTTTTATTTTCATGCAAGGGCAGCATTTTTTGCCGCCAGTGCATTTGAGTTCTTTTAATATGCAAGGGTGGCAAAAATTTCCACCCAAGCATGTTGCTCATCGTCCTAAGTGCAAGGTTGGTGAAAACTACCGCCCATGCATAATGTCTTTCCTATGTGCTTGAGCAGTAAATTTTACCACCGAAGCATCTCTCAGTTATCTCCAAGTTCTGACTCATGTGCATTAAATGCACTCCGTGTGTATGTAAAAGATTTTTATATGTTTAACACTCTTTTTATTTTTATTTTGTTTTTGTCATCTTATTTCTTCTACTCTCCTCGGCTAGACGAAACCCTCGAGTTGATTTTCAACACTTTTTCTGTGTGATTCTCAGATCGAAGTTATTTTCATTGAGAATGTTTTGTTTTCATCACTTCCAGTGAGTTATTTCTGTGTTTTCTTTTTCATAAATTTCTCCTTCTAAATCATTTTTCTTCTAGTTAGACATTACTAGTTTTTATTCTTGTTGTTTAAAACTGTAAAATCGTTTGTGGATTTTATGTTTTCTTCTTTCATTTTTAGAAACTAGGGTTTATTGTTTTGGTTTTTATCTTAGTTTGAAAACTTTGTTTTTGTCTGTAAAGTAGTGGTATTTATTGTCATTTTATGTATATAAAAAAACCCTAGTTTTGGTTTTGATTCGTCACTTGTTGTATGGCAATTTTCATTGCCCTTTGTTTTAGAAACTTAGATTTTTCCTTAGGTATGCGTTACGTAAGGGCGGAGAAAATGTCTGCCCATATGTTTTTGTTTTCCCATGTGTATCGGTAGTGAATTTCACTGCTGATGCATCTATGTTGTCCCTTTGTAAGATTTGTAAGATGTTATCCCTTTGTAAGATGTGAAAATGTCTTAAAAGGAAATCATATAGGTAGAAAACCTCATTCACATCAACACCCCCTTAAGTGTAACTTAGGAAGAATGAGAAAATATTCAAATATGGGTCTTGGCTACAAGGCCTAATGAGGTACCCATGTACAATGAAATCTCTCACAAATGGAGAAAATAAGAAAACCCTACAGGAAAAAACCCCTCCAAAAGAGAGGAAACAAGAAAAAGTGAAAGGAAGGAGGACTCAACATGACCCCACAAGGACTACTTTTGTCACCAAGATAAAATAGATGTCCCCCCTATAGGAGAGAAGAAGAGTGACCATGTAGTCTCCCCTCAATGTATAATCGCTTGCAGTGATGGTGGATGCTCATAAGAGGATGATGAAGATGACCCAAGAAATCTGAACAATGTTTCTCCTCTTAGGAAAAAATAAATCCAAAGGTGTATGTAGAATGTCTTCCCATTCTAGATAGGAACATAAGGGAATAAAGACCATGGTATATGATGTCTAATTTTTTTTGAAGTGTCGCCATGTCGGTATAAAAGGATGCCATAAGCAAATCAAGAACTCCAAGCCTAATTGATGAAGAAGGTGACAAGCTAGGACCATGTGAAAACTAATGAAAATAAGATCCAAAGATGAATATGATGAGACAATAGTTTTAATTGAGATATTATCAAAGAGGAGATGGATGTCCTTAATAGCATCCTCCAAGTCTACAAGATGGGACTCACAAAATAAACTTGATATATCTGTCAAGTACTCATCCCAATGAATTGTATTGGGACTTGACTAATACTAACATGATCCTATTGAAAGTAATCATTGGAAACCCCCAATGAAGCAACATTAAACTTTGATAAAGCAATAGGTGATGTATGAGGTGTGATATCAACTATGGATGAGGCATCAAAAAGAGGAAGCAAAGTTGTCTCAATAGTATCCACATGTGAATGGGTTTGAACCAAGGAAGCATCACTCTCAAATGGATATTGATGTTTCCATACAACTATTGGATGATGGTTCAAGTAGTGAAACGGCACTTAGTGTGCTCAATCTAATGTAGAATATTCTTAGATAGCAAGACAAATTAGTCCATAGACCCTATCATTGTTTAATCATTCAAAATTTTTCCACGAGTTAGATGACTTAGGCACAAGTCCAAAGAGATAAGGTAGAAGGTGATGCATAATGTAGTGATTTCTTATCTCATTTTTCCAAGATAAATAGTTCTTTGAATCCAACCTAACAATAGAATGATGGAGAACAAGATTCATGGTGAAAACCCCTCATAATAAAACTTAATATTAGTTCGGGATTACAATACCCCAAGATAAACCTCCTTGTATCTCAGTCAAGGAACCTTTGCAAAAAAGATAAATGATCACGTTGATGCAAAATTTTAAAAATACAAGTCAAAGTACAAGATTTGATGTTAAAATAAAATAACAAGCACTTGGAGCAAAATATGGAAGGGTCAACACACAATACTGTGTCCCACTTTTTGGCCAAAGTGGGACATTGAAATCAACATTTTTAACCAAATCTTCACTTTTTGACACATATAGCAACTAATCTGTTAAGAATTTGAAGATGATGTAAACTAGTGGATTATGAGATTTTGTGTGTAGATTCTAAATAATTTATTAATTTTTTTTAAAGAAATAATTTATTAATTTTTTTACGAAACTTTTAATAACTTATTTTTATAGTTAACAATATTTTAAAGAAGTGATGTTTATACCATACAACATAATTTTTTTTTTATAGAAAGGATAAAATTATAAAATTTTTAAACATAGATTTGTAACACCAATATCTAGTGCAGAGATATTTTTTCATAATTTTTTGTTGCATATTTTTTATTAATTTTTGAAGTGAGATTAATTATAATTCAGACATAGGTTTAAACCATACAACATAACTTTTTTGTATGTATCCAAATTAGCTTCTTTTTTGTTGAAGCAAGGACATCAATGCCTAGTGTGCTTTTTCATTTTTTTTCTCTATTTAAATTATTTTTCCACGTGTGGAATAGAGACCTTGATGTTTGGTGAAAAACCTATGTTCACTAGAAAATAGAAAATAAATATAGTAATCAAATGAAATATATTCAAAATCATATTTTTTGGAAAGATTATACTAAGGGCTACATACTTATGAAATATATATTCTCAATGATTTCATTTGATCCCCCAAAAGGTGAAACAAAATTGGTTTATTGTCAGCATTTTGATAGGTGGAGATGAGACTCCATCAAGGGTTTGATTTAAGACTAGGGGGTTATTTCCAAGGGGGTTTTATCTAACCCCCTTCAATTGGACCTCTTTAGATGGAACCCCTTAAGTCTTAAATCATTAATTTTTTCTAAAAAATATGTGATTTCAGACAAAAATTAGGATGTCCCATAAGTGGGACACACTAGTGTGGTAACACCTGAAAAAGCTAAGTGGATGGCTGCAAGGTGCTTGGAAACACCTTTCTAATGCCTATAACAAGTTGAAAATTTGACTGTGGGTGAAAGTTATGGCTCTCTAAAACAATTGCCCCCTTATGGATGAAAAAATAAACCCCCAACACTATTGGGGTGGCAAGAGGGTGGTGCATTGGTGCTTTTAGTCAACTTAGAGGTAGATATGGGTGGCACAATTTGGAGTAGGGTGATGATTGCAAGATCTAGCGGTGCAACCTGAGGACAACCTGGGTGGAGTAATGGTTGTGTGCTAGTGGTACAATGGCTATGATGCTGGGTGGAGTGGTTGATGGGAAGAGTAAACCAACAAAGGTGGAGGATTTGAGTGGAGGGTAGGAAGAGACTTACTCGTTGGTGTTTAGCCCCCTTGTTTGGATATGGCTATGGGCTAGCCCCTGTGACTAGGCACATTTGATAATTGGTACATGTTGGGCATTAGTCACCTATATGACCAATTATTTCCCTATAACCTTTGTGTAATCCCTACCTCTAGCTGATGTAACTTGTGAGGGTCGTGTTTTACTATGGCACCTATAACAAAAAATCATATCTCACTGTACCCTATAGTTTGTGCAAAAAATTATGAGAAATGAATAAAAATATATTAAACAACCAAAATTGTACCTTTTAATGATGCAAGATGATGCAGACACAAGCTTGAGGAATATGTCACAAAATACTCTACTAACTGACAGATCTGATGCAATGGTGATATGACCACATTATATGAATCCATACGAATTGTATAAATTTCATATGGCTAGAATTTTGAAGATACCTCCAAAAAAGGATGAATTTGCAACTTACTTAAACACTCTATTTTTATGTTGATTTATAAGATTTTGAGCCTTTTGGACTCAATTGTGAGGTGCACCATGTGAAAAGTTTTGGTAGATTACTCCTAGAAATGAGAAGGGGATTCCACATTTGAAGCTTTGATACTATGTAAGAGTTGATAGTAAACTCTAGAATAGCCAAGGATCACTTGCAACTAAGATAATGTGAGGCCTATTTATTTCACTCCCTTATTTTTCTCATCTCACATTTACAGTTGATGACATTTTGGCACTTGGGAACTGTTGATCCTGATATGCAGATTCTCTAGACTATATTCCTTTATTTTGGTTTAGCTATGCTTAGTATGTGGTGATTTGACTATATCCTGATTTTGATTCACTGATGATGTTTAGACATGTGATATGCACCTTGATGATATTAGAGATATTAATGGTGAAATCATTATATGGATTTGCTATGTGATTTTGATGCTGAGATAGTATATAGAAACAATTATGAATCTTAATTATGATGTGATTTGTTTAATGTTTTAAATGAATTATGCGATGACGTGTGTGTTGCATTTCCTTGCTTCGCCTATAATATATATATATATGTTGGATTAATCTGTTTGTTCAAGTGCGCAAGTGATTTTCCAGGCCACAAAAAATTAGAGATTGATCTCACACTTATGTGTTTTCCGTGTTAGACTGATCCATTCCCAAGAGGGACAAGGATCATGTGTGATTGAATGATGTTTTTCGTAAATGCCTGTATTTTATTATTTGGCCTGGTTTTCACCCTTTTATATTATTTAAATGATGTGTTGTAAAATATGTGTTTTGATTTACACCAATTGGTGTCTTTTAATTTTGGGGCCATTTATTGTGAATTTTTACCTCCTTCGGTGTTTTTTACGGGCTAAAATTAACCCTAGGTGGTACCCCTAGGGTCTAGGGCCCATTTGGGCTTACCAAACCCTAGAGTTACCCCCATCTAGTCACCTTAAACTTGGGTTAAATAAAAGTGACTAAAATTCAAATTGGTTAAGGGTGGGAGATGAGCCATGCATTGAAAGGAGGCCCATCTCCCTTCCCAAGGCTTGGGATTCCACACTTTGAAGACTTGGGGAGTCTTCAAGACCCCCAAGTGTGTGGAACCTTCCTCCAAGGCTCTCAGGCATGTGTGAGAGCATCTTGGAGTGAACGGTCTCCTTTGGAGAATAAGGTGATGACATGTGTCATCCCTTATCCTCTTGGAGCCATGGGGAGAGATGCCACCTCTCCACCTTTGCTCTTACACGTCTGAGAGCACAAGTGGAGAGGGTGAGGTTTGAATGGATAGGAGGGTGACACATGTCACCCTCACATTCCTTCTCCCTTGAAAGTGGCTTGGGATGAGGAAGGAGAAGGTGACATGTGTCACCTTCTCATTCCTCAGGGCCTTAGAATGAGGCCTATTTTAATTCCTCTTTGAGAGGGGAATGGGGTTCTTATTTTGCCTTATTTTTCTATCATTGGAGGATTTTGGGGAGTTAGAGAGATTTTTTTTGGAGGCTTGGAGAAAGATTGTGGGCTCTTCTTCAACTTTCATCCATTGATGGGCTCTTAAGGTAAGCCTCATGGAATTTTAGCCATTCCTTATGCTTGTTAAATTTTGGTTATGTGTTTGAAATGATTTTGGTGTTGTTCTTGTTTGTTGTTGGGGTTTTTGGGTGTTTTGGGATGAGACTACCAACTTTGCGTGTGTCCATCCATGTGTGGGGTGGGGGAGGAGTGAACCTCCTCGAGGTCACGCTCCTGGTGTTGGTATTTTTATGGCCTTGAGGGCAAGATATTGAGCATGTGATATTTTGGTTGGCATGAGTGCCATGGTGAAATTTATTTATACATGGAGTTATGATTTTTAGTTTGAGGCCTTTATTATGTGGAGACTTTGGGATTTTTGTGGAGTGATCCTCTTAAGTTGAGTGATGTCCACTCCCCTACCCCTTCAAACTCATTTCCATGAGTTTTGTGTTGTGTTAAATCTATGGGTGTTCTTCATGTTTTGTTGGCTTGCTTATTGTTGTGTTGTGGAGTGTTAAACCTGTGTGAAGATCGACCTCCCAGCTCGGGGGTGACCCACTTGTAGGTCTATAGTAGGGAGGAGAGTGGTTTTGGTGGCTTGGATGTCCCTCCTTTGTTTTAGTATCTTGCAGGTTATTTTGGTGGCCCTTGGAGCTTGGGAAGAATGGTGATTATTGCTATGACTTTATTACCTAGTTGGCTGTTTTGAGAGCCTTGGTCTATGTGACCTTGTTGTATTTTGTTGAGGAAATGAACTCTCATTGTTGTATTTATGAACTGAAATTATTCCTATGTAATGAAGTATTTTTTCCACCTCATAATGTATCTACGTTGCTGATGTAAATCTTTATGCTGTCCTAATGAAGATATAGATATCTTGTCATTATATTTCTGTGCATTTAAGAACAAAAAAGAAAACTTTGTATCCATGTTGTTGAAATGAAGTTTTGCAATGGAAAAATATTTTATGTTGCTGGTTTTGTTATGTGGCTGTGAGAAAGTTGCAATGGAAAATATGCATATGTCGTGTTACTCTTTAATGTTGTCAAAAAAGAAAGTATAGATATACTGCTGTTTTAAATTATTGTTTAAAAAAAAAAAGTTGCTGTAAGTTGTTTACAAGAAAAAAAATGGAAAGTATAGATATACTGCTGTTGTAGATTTTTGTTTTAAAAAAAAAGATATAGTTACTGTAGGTTGTTTACAAGAAGAAATGGTTGAACACACTTTAAAAAAAAAAAGTTGATTTTAGTTCTGTCATTTTATCCTTCTATGACAGCAAGAGAAAAAGATTAGAGATAGTTAGAATATTTGAATACATTCCTATATTTAGGGTTCTATATATATATATATATGTATGTATATATATAGATATATCTATATATATACATATATCTATATATATATCATTTAACTTAACTATTTTTATTTTTTTTACCAGAAAAATAATTATATTTTAACTGTGTGAACAAATTATATGTATATATAAATACACACACAAATAATATATATATAGTATTGATATTGCTTATTGCAATTTTTAAATGACAAAATAATAAATATAACATGCTGAAACCCCAACAGTACAGTGGGAGGCCGTCAAAAATTTAAATGACTGTTAAACATTTTTTTTAGAGTATGGACTACTGAGTATGAAGGGGGGCAACAACCTATTTGCGGGGGTTTGGGGGGGGATTAATCCCCCCACATTTTATTTTAAAACAACGCCGATGGGCGGGGTCTGTTAGATCCCATCCATCAGCCCCCTCTTTTGCATCTGTCGGTGAGACCCTTGGCGCCCGGCTGCACGCTGTCTTGTCCCCTCCTTCGGCCATTCGGCCATATCTTGCCCTGCAAATTATTTCTTAAATATTTTTAAATATATATACTTGCCCTCTGTGCTTTCCTTTTACCAGGCATATATAAATATATATATATATATATATATATATACGTATATATACATACGTATAAATATGTATATATATACATACGTATATATATATACGTATGTATACGTATACGTATATATAAGTATATATATATACGTATACGTATACATACGTATACGTATACATACGTATACGTATACATACGTATACGTATACATACGTATATATATGTATACGTATGTATATGTATACGTATGTATATATATACACGTATGTATATATATACATATATATATGTATATATATGTATATATATACATACATATATATACGTATACATACGTATATATATACGTATGTATATATATATTATGTATACCCTGTTAAGGGACTAGGGACCCATTTGCAAAAACAGGGCCATAGCCCTAATGTCTGTAATAGTCTTGAGTGATCATAAACACAAAAGGGAGGGTAAATTACATAGGCTGCTCCAAATCTTATATGTCTATGTAAAACTAAGGAAACCCTGAAAACATAAAACCTTAAAACTATTACCCGGCTGCCTCCACATCTCCTGTGAGATCAACTAGATCGAACTCCTTATCACACGAGCAACGAAATTTGGCTTTGTCCTTGACCGCCACCTTCATATGCATTTTCTCCTCCATGCCTTCCACCATCTTTCACAACTTGGTTTGTCCTTCCTGCAAGTCGTGCACATGGTCCAGGATGAACTTCTGGTTCAGCTGTGAATCCCTTGACATTTCCTCCAAATCCTCATGAATAAGAATAGAAGAAACCACCACCAACGTCATCATGGCCAAGGTTAAAGACCGTGCAACTCCAAAGAAGTTCCATCTCCCCCTGGATGTGTTGGGATCCAACAGGAAAGAAGAGAGCGCCTCATGAAGCCCCACATTCTCCTCCGCCTCCACCACCTTTGCCATTTCAATAATCCTGCCCACCCATTTCCTCAGCAATAGATTTTTGATTTCTGCATCCAAGAGCTCCACTGTATCTGCAAGAACATCCTGCCCAGTGACCTTCGACCTCCTCCTTTTCTTCCCCTCCCCTTTAGCATAAGACCACCCACCATTTTATCCTTCCCTTTCCTTGGCACCTGTCTCCTCCTCGGCTTCATCCCCTCAGCCTTGGAACAGTCTCCTTCCTCCCCCGCCATGAAGCAGTCGCCAAAAACTCTAACCACCAAAACTTACTAATAGCAGAGCGAATGAAAAGGAAAAAAGCTGAGTCACATCTTCTTACCTCGATTGGCAAGATACATACACAGAAATGATTCTCGCACGAAAAACTTAGAGATATGTGATCTCCTAGACCCTTCCTCTGCCTCCAACCATTAAGAGCTTGGCCTTAGACATGCTTGGCAATTATTGCTCCCTACCACCCGTCCCATCTGCCTAACTACTCATGCCTTGGCAACAAATTATGATTCAAAACTCACCTTACTAAGGTTCTCGCCCATTATCAGGTAGATATATATATATATATATATATATATAGTATACTTAATGAGTATATCTCCCTGTGTGTTGAATCTTATCATGGCTGCCCATCTCATTGACCTACAAAACAAAAGACAGAAAATGGGAAAACAAAATGAGAGAGAATAGAAAGAATAGGGAAAATGAGGAATAGGGTTAGGGCTTTTTCCTCCATAATGAAATTAGTATTTTAATGGGAGTGCTTTTATGGCATTTCCCTTAAAGAAATTATTATTTTATTAGGTCAACTTTTAGGGCTCGGCCAATTTATTTTTATTTCTTCTTTTGGGGGGAAATTTTAATTTGATGGGGGTGGGTGCACGTGAGCCCATGTGCCCTTTTTCTCCCCTTAATTGTTTTATCACTTAGTTGTTTTAGAATTAAACCTTGGGTGGGATATTTATCTGGGGTGGAATCTTTTATCTTTTTTTTTTTTTTAATATTTTGACTAGCTTATGGGAATTAATTTTATCTTACCTTGCCTAATAAATTATCTAGTGAGAATAATAGTAATGTGGGGAAATTAAAGTGAGGGTAATCAAATAATCTCAGGCAACGTTTTTGATTAAATAATAGTAAGGGGATTAATTAACAAACCTTAGATGTTAGTAATTTTAAATTATGAGCATCTTTGAGATGAGGTTATTTATTTAATTAATTTAACCTAGTTAATCAATTTAGAGAACCTTAGTGCGGCTAGTAGGTCAACCTAGCGAATATTATTATTAATCAATTTTAATTAGTTTTAATAAACTCTTGGTAGACAAATTGTTGTAAATATATTTCTATGCATGCCCTAGAGGCGTTATGCTGCCGATTTTTCTTAGAATCTTAGAAGAGTTTTATAAATGAATTATTTTTACCTTAGTGATTATTTATGTGATTAGACTAATTAGTTTATGCTTTAGTTCCTAGGTTTTTTGATTTTGCCTCATGTCAAAATCGCATCACACAGTTAGGAAACTTAGGCTTCGGGTCGAGTTGATCCTAACCCTAGAGGCGACGCTCATCGCATCTCATAACCCCCTAGTCGGCTATCATCATGCAAGGGTTTGCGATTGTAATCGCACTACGTTGAGGTTTGATTGACATGTTTACGCCTTATGCATATTGCTACCGAGCATGCTGACGTGTGCAAGGGGGTTTCTAGGATGCGTGGAAAAGTTTCTGATATTACTTGTCATGACCACATGACAAATGTGGACATGACACGTGTGTTGCGTGTCGTGACCACATGGGAAATGTGGGCATGACAGATAAACCTTTCATACATGAGAGAAGCATTAGAAATGCTATATTGCTAAATAATGAATACAATGCATATAAGATGATACATTTTGTACAATAAGAGAATCCCTTGTTTATATAGACAAGGGTGAGACATAGGACAACATAAGATTATGATATGTGTCTTAATTTTATGACTTGAGACATAAAAAGTAAATGCCCTAAGTAAACTTAACTCAATTGATGCAAAAAGGTCCTAAAAGGAAGCTGGATTGGTAGAAAACCTTGTTCACACCAACATAAGTATTGCTTTTAATATAATTTAAAGCAAATTGAAGAGATAGTTATGATAATTACTTTTAATAAATAATCTATTAGTTTGATTTTGACATTTATTAATTTTTGATAATGTTGCTTGATTGTGCCACTCCCAAGCACACTTCAAAATGAATGTAGTGATTGTTGGTAGTTGGCCATCATCATTCTAAAATTAATCCTTGCATAACATCATCATTTTGATAATATAAACTTTGTAAAAATATATTTACAAAATTAAAATCACAGTTCTATAATATACATTGTATAATGGTACGTTTGGCATAGAAAATCTATTAATTACTTTGAATGCTTCTGGATCCATTTCAATTTAAAAAATTCCCCCCTTTTCTTAGGCTTCTACATAATCTTCTCTATTTGTAGTGTCCATATAGTATTGGTGGTGTGGCTAGGGAAAATCAGATTTAATGTCAAAAACAACAAAATAACTAAACCCTAACAAGCACCATGAAGCACAAACTATCCTGGAAATGAAAACAGAAATACAAAGTAAACTAATCTTCAAGCTAGGCTTGATTTATCTCCATGGCTCTTCTCAATCTTGTTGATAACTAAGAGGCGGGGGGGTGAATCAGTTAACCTAATTATTTCTTCTTTTGAACTTTCTTATTAATCAATGCAGCATTGAATCAAACAAACAAACATTACCATGAAATGAGAAACACATGACACAGTATTTTTGATGTGGAAACCCTGTTAAGGGAAAAAACCACGGGGTGATTAACCCAAAGATTATTCTCTGTTAGAAGAATACAGAATTACAAAATGGCACTTGCCAATTAGGGCTCACTGCCCGAGCACACTGCTCACAAAGAGGCACACTGCCTACAAGGAGACACACTGTCTACAAAAGAATGTTATACAATACTTGAACTGATTGGAAGCACCACATATGCTGGAGTTCAGTTCCGGTTAGGCTCAGTACACTGATCTGCTGCACTTCATCTTTCCTCTTCTCTTTATTCTGCTTTCCTTTCACATACCGGATCTTTCCTACTACTTTTACTCTGCTCTGCACTTATTCACATATATCATCCTCACTACAACTACTCTCACAACTAAATCCATCATGCATATATATCCGCACAAGTAATTTCATCACCTTTCTAGTTGGCATTCGGAATAGTCTATTTTCTCACAAACTCTGTTCTGTCGGCTGAATCCTTGCACATCAAGTAATGCGGATCGAGCATATACTTGTAGATATCATTAATCATGTCGGCCAAACATGATTCATGCCTTCACAACCTTTACCATCAATAGGAACACATCCGGAAAACAGTCTGATGTTCAGTCAGTCAGTTCTTCCTCTGTTCTCACTGTCACTCAGGAATCCGGTACTCAACTATTCATATCTTTTTCCTTGTCCATCACCGGAGGTTAAATCCTTGAAATATACCACTCAAGGTAGTCCTCTTGACTTCCCCAAATCTGCACTGCACCAAGATACTTCCTCTGAGAGATCCAGACCAATCTGTCGGACCTTGCCACATGCTCTGTTCTTGTTCACCGAACCACAACAATCTTCATTCTGACTTCCGGTAGAGACACACCATGACTTGCGGATATGTGGGATGACCTTTGTTGCCATCAATGGCAACAACCATGAATCCATATAGTGTCTCTTGCCAACAAATCTTGCATACGAATCCAGGATGTCGAAGGATTGTTGATTGCTCACTATTGTAGCATAACAAAGCTCAAGCATTGCGTGATTGTATGAAAATGATTTGTGTGAGTGAGTCAGAGAGAGTGAGTCAGTGAGAGAATCAGTGAGAGTGAATGAGAGAGCGAGAGAATTAGTGAGGGTTTGAAATTGAAATAAGAGTTTTGATTTATAGGAGAGGGAATCAAATGAATGGCTAGGATTGAAATCCAATTGTGTGATGTGGATGTCTAGGATTGAAAGATAATTTTAGTGCTTATGACGCACATTAAATGGGTATGACAGGAGGCCAAAATTAGGAGAATAGTGAGAAAAAATGAGATTTTTTTATTTATTTTAGAGAGGAAGTGCTTATGACGCACAATGAATGAGGATAAAAACAGAGATGTGAGTGGGAATAAGTAATTTAAATAATAAAATTATTTAAATCATGAGAGTCAAGTGGCATTTAAATAAATATTTAATTTATTTAAATTGGGTGATGGAGGAAAATGAGATTAAATAAATAAGATTTATTTAATTTGGTGCAAATGGAGGACAAAAGGAATTAAATAAATAAGATTTATTTAATTTGATGAAAGAGAAGGATAAATGGATGAGAGGAATTAGTTAAATAAATATAATTTATTTAACTAATGAGAGTGATGGAAGTGGTCATGAAGGGGACTTATGTGAGGCCGATTATTTTTCCTTCCTTATTTTGATCGTTATGCATTTCAGTTGATGACATTATCAGACTTTTGGAGACTATGGTTTCATGATGCAAATTTGATTTATATCTCCTGATTTTGATATGACATTGATTAGACATATGGTGATTCGATTTGATCATATTTTGATGCTATTTTTGTGATCTGACATACGAGATATAGTAGATGATGTTTTGTGATGTAATTTCTAGTTATTTATGTGATGATGATTACTTGACATGTGATAGAAAAATGCAGTTTAATTCGGAATTATGTTATAGATGATTGTTGTTATATTTGATGGCATGAATTTAATTTCAGTTGCTTTGGCTATGATTATTTATGATATGATTAACACTTGATCGAGATGTGTAGGATTTACATTCCTAGGCCACGGGAAATTGGAGGTAGAATTCACACATATGTTATTCCCTGTGTAACCAATCCATTCCAAGAGGGATGAGGATCACATTTGAACTTGAGTGATGATTTAAGTGCTTGATTTAAATTTTATCATTTTGGCCTAGTACCCCTTTTGTTTAATTAATTAATATTAAGTGTTGTATAATTTTTATTGACTTACACCACTTGGTAATTGTTTTTATTTTTGAGGCCTTTTAAAGTGGATTTATGACCCCCTTGGTGAACCTTAGTGTCCCAAAATTTATCCTAGGTGGTTACCCATGGGTCTAGGGTCAATTTTGACTAACTAACCTTTGGATTAACTCACTTTTGGTCACTCTAAACTAAGGTTTAGCCAAAGTGACGAATTTTGAAATTAGATAAGGTGGGAGATGAGTCATGCTTTGGGAAAGACTCATCTCCCTTCCCAATGTTTGGGAATCCCTTCCCTAGGAGGACTTGGGAGGTCTCCAAGACTCCCAAGTGTGTGGGATCTTCCTCCAAGACTCTCACACACATGTGAGAGCATTTTGGAGGGAGATGACTCTCCTAGAGAATAAGAGGATGCCAAATAGCATCCCTTATCCTCTTGGAGGTTTGAATGGGAATGCCACCTCACCACTTGTCCTCTCACACATGTGTGAGAGCACAAGTGGATAAGGTGAGGATTGAGATGGAATTGGAGGATGACACTTGTCGCCCTCACACTTCCTCTCCCTTGCAAGTGGCATTGGAGGAGGAAGGAGAAGGTGACAAGTGTCACCTTCTCATTCCTCAAGGCCAAAATTGTTGGCCTATATTACCTCCTCTTGTTGAGGAGTGTGGGGTTCTTGCATTTTAGAGTTTCTTTCTATTATTGAGCATTTTTGGGAAAGTTAGAGAAATTCTTAGAGATTGGAAGGTTTGGAGAAGCTTGGAGCTCATCACCAAACGTGCTTCCATAATAGGGCTTTTGAAGGTAAGCTCTATGTCTTGTTCTTTACCCTTGCTTATTTATTGTGATGTGTTTGTAGTTTTGTTGGTTGTTGTTTCATTATTTTTGTTGGGATGGGAGTATGGTGAGAGCACCTCCATTTGGAGGTAAGGCTCAACTTGTTTAGGGTAGGGGAAAGGAACCTCCTTGAGGTCACTCCCATATTGTGTTATTTATGCCTTGAGGGCTTTTACTTGTTGTAGAGATTATTTGAATGGCAAGAGTGCCATGTAGGTTATTTTGTGATATATTGGAGAGTTGTGAGTTTAGAGATTTTTGGCTTGAGGCCATGAGGTTGGTATTTTTGGTATTTTGGTGTGGCCTTTGAAGTAGAGGGGTCCATTCCCTACCCCCATCAAACTCATTTTCATGAGTTGAGTTATTTGTTTATCCTTGGGGTTGATTTTGTGTTGATGTTGTTTGATATTTGTTGTTGAGTGTTTGCACCCGTGTGAATCCCTACCTCCCTAGCTCGGGGGTGACCCACTTGTGGGTCTACGGTAGGGAGGAGGGCATTTCAAAGTGGATGGGTTTCCCTTGTTGTTGTGTTTTATTGCAGGCTCTTATTGGGGAAATGGAGCTTTGGAGAAGCTCCTTTTTGGTGTTGCTTTGGTCATTTATTTTTGGCTATTGAGCCATAGCCTTTGTGGCCCTATTGTATTTATTTTTGGTCAAGTTTTATGCCCTTGAAGTTGGCTATACAAAAATGTTGAAATGTAAACATTCTTTCTATTTTATTCATGAGCTGTTTATTTCCTAAGTGTGGAGTTGGGTATTTTGAGTGATGCATGTGAATTTAAATATATTTTTGGTGCTGTCATTTGTTCTTTGCACAAAGAAAAAATATATCTATATAAGTTGCTGTCTATGTTTTAGTGCAAACTAGAAAATATGAAGGAAAACATAAAGTAATTCCTTTTTGTTATTTTGTAGTGAAATTTCTATGTACTAGTTGCTGCTATGAAAAGAAATTGAGTTGTTAGAAAGTTAAATAAATTTTTAATTTCCTTATCCTATTGGTTGCAACAAAAGATAGGATTTATTTTTGTGTAGTTAGGTTGTTTCAATTTTTTTTTTCTTGTGTGGTATAATTGCAAAAAAAAAAATATATGCTTCTATATTATTTTATGAATCTAGGCAGAAAACTAATTAAAAAAAATTAGTGCTGGGAAGTAGTAGTATGGGTATATATAAATATATATATATATATTGGAGTATATATATATAAACATATATATTTATATGCATCTATACTAACTGGAAAAATAAACTTGCTGTACTTTTTAGGCCACTGTATATCTTCAAAAAAAAGAGAAGAAAGGTATTTTTTTATGTGTATATGCTAAGATTAAAAGAAAATACAAATGTGTTTTATTTGCTGAATATATTCTAATGTATATACTTATACACTTATACATATATATATTATATATATAAGTGTATATATTGTATACATATATAAAAAAAATATACAATGGATGAAAATGTAACCATACTGTGTTATTTTTGAACAAACTGTTGTGATAAATCTGAGTAAACATATATATATATACACACACACATATATATACATATATATATTTATATATATGTATATATATAAATATATATATTTTTATATATATATATATATAAATATATATTTATATATATATATACATATACACATATATATATATATATTTAACCGAAATTTATTAAAAAAATAGAAAACTGCTGTTGAAAAGTTCCAAGGGCCGAAACCCTAACGCTAGTTTTGGAGCTGTTAAGAAACAAAAAAAATATAATACACAGAGCAGAGGGATGATGCCCTCTGCCCCGTTTTGCTACCATTGGTGTGGGGAGGGGGCTGTGCCTCCCCACACCGTCCCCCTTCACCATTTAACGCCCAACCCTCCGCTGAAAATTCCCTCACCGCCGGGACTTCAGCCGTCCCTGCCTGTCACTTAGCCCCGTCGGCATTTTACTCTGCTAAGCTCTGTAAAATATTTATAATATAAAATGTGAATATATATATATATATACATGTATATACATATACATGTATATACATGTATATATATATATATCTGGTCATTAGTTTGTAAAGAAAAGCTCATTTCGTCAGGCTACAGTATATCTGTGTATATCTATTTATATATATATACACAAATTGTATATATATGTAAATATACATATATATATTTACATATTTACATATATATATATATATATATATATATATATATATATATATATATATATATATATATATATATATATATATATATAAAGGAAGAGCATATTTATAATAGATATACCTCCATGATGTATTTTAATGGCTTCCTTGCCATTGTTGCGAGATTTCCAACCTGCAAATAAGTGAGCAAAACTAAGAAAACTAGAGGAGACAACAAAATGAGAAAATGAGGAATTAGGGTTCCTTTGAGAAAACAATAGAATAAAGTGTAACTTAGGGCTTTCTTGTAGAAAACCAATTTTAAAATGGGATTAGGGCTTTTCTATTTGGAAGTAATATTTTAATGTTAGGGTATGAGAGTTGTGAGGATAATTATTTTATTATTATTTTGAAATCCTCTATTTTACTTTGCCCTTATTTCATTTCTTGTGCTCTTTTAATTTTGGTTTTATTTTAATGGGGAATTGCATTTTTGTTTTTATTGCCTTGTGAATTAATTTTATTTTGGGGGATTTATTTTTGCTAAGTTGGGAAGAGTATTCCCTTTGGACTTAATTTATTTCGATTGGGATATTTATTTTTATTTTTCCCTAACGGGATTTTATCTTTTTAATTATTTATCAATCTTACTATTATTTTACGGGAATGAGTATATTAACCTCTTCCCATCTTAATTAGTCTGAGTTCCTTAATAAATGTAATGCCAAAATTATAATTATTAACGGACTCAAATTTGAAAACCAAATTTGGTGTCTTGTTATAAATTTTATTATTTTTATTTCAAATTTTTAATCTTTTTATGCAAGGTCGATTTATTTGACCTTGGCAGGATATTTATTTTGTTATTTTGATTCGTTTTAAATTTGTTCTTAAGTTTAGATTTTCATTATTAAATTTTATTTAATTTCTTATTGGTGTTTTATTTTTAAAATTTTTTTAATGCGGTTATTGAAAACGTGTTATGTTGTCAAATTTTTCCTAGATTTCTAGGGTTTAATTTTTATGTTATTTTATTATTTTATTTCACCATTCCACTTTAATCATGCATCCATCATACCACTATTTTTTCAATCATTATTTCAATTTCATTTTGACCTGAATTAGAGTTAGGTTTCGATGCTGGCGAAATCATCTTCACACCTAGGAAACTTAGGGTCAGGATTTAAACCGTTCTAACCCCTAAAGCGACACACTTCATGTTGCATACGCCCTAGACAACTATCATCACGTAGGGGACTATGTGGGACAATGCACCTCCCCGAATTTTGTTGACATGTTTACGCCTTATGTGTATTGCCACCAAGCACGCAGACTCGTGCGAGGGGGTTCCTAGGGATAGGTAGAAAAGTTTTCTGTAATTCATGTTATGACCACATGGCAAATGTGGACATGACACGTGTGTTGTGTGTCGTGACCGCATGGGAAATGCGGGCATGACAACTTAGAAGAAAGTATGTTGAAATGTAATGTCATCAGATATAGTCAAATTTAGGTGTCTACATTTTGCCCCTCTTTGAGATGATGTTCAAGATGATTAAATTTATGTTGAGTAACATCATTTCAAAGAAGTTAAGGTATGGATAGAAGAAAAGGATGCCTCAGCCACTTGAAGGAGTGACGAAGAGGAATGATGTAAGGGTGGGATGCCCCCTCGAGAGGATAGACAGGTTGGACAAACATGGGTAGGCTCTCGAAATGAAAGGGATTGGTCAAAGAGAAAGATAAGTGAATGGATAGAAGAAATGAATGATGTGTTATGCTTCAATGAAGGTGAGCAACCATGATATTTGATATAGCACTAGACATTATGCACCAAGGTCTAAGGACCAAGGTGACGATGTGTCGGACATGCCCCAACATAATACAACCTTGTCTAGATACAAGATATGAATATTAGCTGGGAATGATTTGGATTTGATGCAAGTGCAAGATAAAATGATAACACACATAAGCAAGCAAGCAAGCATGCACAAATGATACAAAAACAAACAAGGTATTTCAAATTTTCATTGCACCCCCTTTATACGCCCTTGATCCTGCCAAATCACGAAAATAATTAATTTTGAAAATCTATGCAAGATGTTAGAGTAAATGGTTTTTACCATTTTCACATGCTTAAGTTTAACTTAGGAAACCAACATTTAATGCATCATAATGCACAGTTAGGTGCATTTTTAGTTTTGATAGTTGTGTCAGTTATTTCTCTTACCGACTCATATCTTGCCTTTAAATAGGCACTTGTATATTATTTTTATCATCTCAATATATTTTTCATCTTTGGTGAAATGTTTGTCTCTCGTTGTGAAGGATTATTCTGTAGGTTGTGCTCTTAGGAGGTTGCAAACTCCAACATGGTATCAGAGCCGTCAACCTGCACCTCCTTCCATTCTAAGATTATCTTGAGGCTACGTTGGTAGACCCGGATTTGGTCATCCTGCACCTTTATTCACCAAGTTCTAGAGATAAAAAATTGCTAATATAATTCTTATTAATCGATATTTGCCATTGGATCGGAGACTGCCATTGAAGATTTAGAGTTTGAGCACCACTGTTTCATCTCACACAACAGATTTGAGTCCCTGTTGAAGATCATATAGTTGAAGACCTTTAAGATCAAAGAGGAGACTCGTCTCATGTCTGAGTACCCATCTAAAGGAAAACACCTTGCATTAGAGCAGATATCATAAGAAGATCGCCCTGCTACATAAGATAGCAAAAACGTGGTAGGCCCATCAACATTCAGAGATAGCATAAGCGTGTACCCTGTTCATTCTATTCTCATACTAGATCCAACATGTTTGAAGCAATCATACCTATCCTGCACCATTCAGATTGTACCGGGATAGAGACATAATGGATTAGAGAGGCGCCGGGTCTGATCAGAGAAGGCAATCTCTGGATAATGAGAATATTGTCTGTCTAGGGATGATATGATCAGGGATATCTTAGAAACTAAGAGCAGTTTTTCTGCAGACTTTAAACATTTATAAAGTTTGCAATAAAATGTTTCATTTAGGGTTCCTTTGCAGATTTGTGGAGAAACCCGTGGCGGGCCCGTTGAAAGCGCTGCCTAGAAGTAGGTTGGGACTTTAGTCCCACATTTGCCAGTCGAATGAGTTATTTGGGATTTATATAGCCCAACACCTCTCATTCATATTGTGATCTCTTTAAAGAGACTCACACCCGTGCGCTCAGAGGCTACTCTATGAAGAGAACTTGTGTCTCAAATTACTACTTGAACCTCTTAGTTGAACCTATGCATTGAACCACTTCGTTGAACCTCTTGTTTGAACCTCTTTGTTGAACCTTTCTACATTTGGTAGGTTCAATGAATTTTAGTTCAACTATTCCTTGGTTCATTGGTTTGAGGATATGCGATGTTGGCATCGCTGTGACGAAGTACTATCGGCAGGACCGTGTTGAAGACCATTGGCATCGGTGAGACAAGGGCCGTCGGAATAAGCATCGAAGGTTTGTCCGATGCTGAGTGTCACCCCGATGGAAGCATTCAACCGTCGGCAAGACAAGGCCTATCGGCCAAACTTTGTGGAGTTACTCCGACGAAGGTTATGGGTTGGTCGTCGGCGAGACAAGGCCTATCGGCCAAACTCTGTAGAGTTACTCCAACAGGAGTAGTCACTCCGATGGCATATGTCTATCGGCAAGAGAATACCCGTCGGCATAGCCTAAAGGTGTTGGGCCGATGTACTGCGGACATCCTGATGGAAGTCTTATTGGTATCGGTGAGACAAACCACTGTCGGAGCGAGGGCTAGATCTTTTGCCGATGGAGAGTGTCATATCGATGGTAACCTTGGTGATCGGGGAGACAATGCTCATCAGTGGGAGGTGAAGTTTGAGGGCCGATGGGAGTTGTTATGCCGATGGACTTGGAGGCTTGGTATTGTCGGCAACAAAATTGCTGACAATACTCTTTCGTCTGTTGGCGGTTATAAACTGCAAAGTCCTTTGCGACTTGGTACATGTGGGACTAAATGCCTCACTGAAATGTGAACCGTTGCGACGGTTAGATGGCAGGGACGTATGAGGAATTTGTTCTATCAGTTAGAGCAGAAGTGTGTAACGACTCTTGTTCTTGCAGACTGGAAATAGAATGATATGTCTACAGGTGTCGTTGGTATTATGATGATGAGACTTGAAGAAAGGTTCATTCTGTAAATATACAGTGAGCGAACTGTTGGTAGGGAGTCGAGAATCAAAACCAGAGCAAGAAGTTGAGTTCTTTATTGTAACTGTATATCTTACTGTAATAAAGATTGTTTTCTTGTGGTGGTGGGTTTTTTACCCGTAAGGGTTTTCCCACGTAATACTGTGTGTCTGTGTTCTGAATATTGTCTATTTGGTTTCTCTCATGTACTTATCTGTGTTATTTAGTTTTTAAAAGTGACTTGTCTGCATCGTCCCCTTAGAATTAACATTAGGGAAGCTGTCTTCCGCACCTGTGCTTTCCTTACAAGTGGTATCAGAGCCTGGCCCGTTGTGTTATCCTTGTCGGTAGTTTGGGTTTTTTGTGTTAATTCTGTTGTGTGGGAGTTCTGTAGAGAGTTATTTTTAAATTAAATAGAGATGGCTAGTACATCAGACAAAATAGACATTGAGAAATTCAATGGCACAAACTTTGAGTTGTGGAAACTTAAAGTTGAAGACATGTTAGTCTATAGAGATCTTTGGGTTGCTGTGTCTGGAGTTCAACCTACAGGCATGAAGCAAGAAGATTGGGATCTGATATGCAGAAAAGCCAAAGGACTGATAAGACTGAGTTTATCTGACTCTGTTCTATTGAACATCCATGAGGAGAAGTCTGCAAGTGATTTGTGGAAGAAGTTGAATAATATTTATTAGGGCAAGTCCTTGGTAAATAAACTTTTTCTCAGAAAGAAATTGTATTCTCTGAAGATGGATGAAGGTGCATCTGTAGCAGAACATCTGAGTGCATTCAATACGATTGTTACTCAGTTGACTTCTATAGGTGTAAAAATAGAAGAGGAAGATTGCTGTATGCTTCTGTTATGTTCCTTACCTGACTCGTGGGACCATCTGGTGATGGCTATTGGAAGTACAACAACTACGTTTTCTTAGGAAATTGTTGTTGCCTCTTTGTTGTCTGAAGAGATGCGGAGGAAATCTTCTGGAATGGCCAAAGAGGCTCTGTCAGTTCCTGGTAGATCAAAGGAAAGAGGCAAGAAGAAGGACAAGAAGTCTAAGTCCAAATCAGAGGGGAAATCAAAATCTCCTGGCAAGAAGTCCAAGGTGAAGTGCTGGAATTGTGGGCAGAAAGGTCATGTCAAGAAAGACTGCAAAGAGGAGAAAAAGAAGAAGAAGAACTTCACTGACTCTGAGTCTTCACACAGTGATGCTGATGCTTTCATTGCTGCTCTGGCAACACCTGCTTCTGAAGATGTTTGGCTGATTGATTCAGGAGCATCTTTTCATATGACATCTCATAGAGAGTGGTTCACTAAGTATGAACCCTATGCTGGTGGCAAGGTGTTCCTGGCTAGTGATTCAACACTGGAAATTGTTGGCCGAGGTCGAGTCAGAATCCAGTTCCCAGATGGCAGAATAAAGGGAATGAATGGAGTTCTTCATATACCAGGTCTGGCTCGAAATTTACTTTCTGTTAGTAAGCTTAATGATGTTGGAGTGCAAGTTACTTTTGTGAATGGTGGCTGTAAGATGACTAGAGGTTCTATTGTTCTGGCAAAAGGTGAACGCATTGGAACTCTGTATAGGTTAGATGCTAAACCAGTGTGCTGTAATAATGTCTCTACAAAATCTGAAAAAGCCACTATTGTAACACATGATGTAAATTCTATGGAAGTTAAACTTCCTACAGAGAAAACAATGCTCTGGCATCATAGACTTGGTCACATAGGTGAGAAAGGTTTAAAAACCTTGAAAAATAAAAACCTGGTAGATGGGCTGATTGATTGTAATCTGGAGTTCGATTTCTGTGAACATTGTATATATGGAAAGCAAAACCGTGTTTCATTTTACTCTAGTTCTCATAAATCTTCTAGTGTTCTGGACTATGTGCATTCTGATGTTTTTGGCCCAGTTGATGTTCCTTCTTTATCTAAGTCAAGATACTACGTATTGTTCATTGATGATTATTCGAGAAGGGCATTTGTATACTTTTTGAAAAATAAATCAGAAGTGTTCAATCGATTTAAAGAATTTAAAACTCTTGTGGAAAATCAGACTAGTAGAAAACTAAAATGCTTGAGAACAGATAACGGTGGTGAATATTGCAATGCAGATTTTGATAAGTATTGTGTAGACCATGGAATTAAAAGGCATAAAACTATACCTTATACTCCACAATAGAATGGAGTTGCTGAAAGGTTAAATCGATCGTTGATGGAGAAAGCAAGAAGTATGTTGAGTTATGCTGGTCTTGAACAGAAGTTCTGGGCTGAGGCAGTTGCTACAGCTTGTTACTTGCTGAATCGTTCTCCCACTTCAGCATTGGTTGATAAGACACCTATGGAAGCATGGTCTGGTAAGAAGCCCTCTCTAAGGCATATTCGAGTCTTTGGCTGTGAGGCATATGCTTATATTCCTGAAGTTAAAAGATCTAAGTTGGATAACAAGGCAGTTAAATGTATCTTTGTTGGCTATGGAGTTGGTATTAAAGGGTACAAGCTTTGGAATCCTGAAACTGAAAAGGTAATCTACAGCAGGAATGTAATTTTTAGAGACCTGAAACCATTGGTTGTTGACCCTCAGCTGGAAAAGACAGAAGAAAAGAAAGAAAAAAGTGTTGTGAATGTTCCTCTGACCCCTGTAAAAGAGGAACAACAAGCACCAAGTGTAGATGGTTCAGATGAGAGTTCAAGTAGCTTCGAAGATTCTGATCCAGAGCAAGAACCTGAACCTGCACCTCAACCTTTGAGGAGATCTACACGTGAAAGAAGACAACCAAATAGGTATGGATTTTCAGTACTTGATTCAACTTGTGCCTATGCTTTACTTACTAATACTGATGAACCTAGGACTGTGAAAGAAGCTATTAGTGTACCTGATTTAGATTCTTGGTTGGAAGCCATGCATAGTGAAATGACATCATTGGAGAAGAATGGAACCTGGGATCTGGTGCCCTTGCCTGAAGGAAGAAAACCTGTAGGCTGTAAGTGGGTATTTAAGAAGAAATATGGTCCAGATGGTAGTATTGAGAAGTACAAGGCAAGACTAGTTGCTAAGGGGTATTCCCAAAAGGAAGGTATTGATTATGGAGAAATTTTTTCTCCTGTAGCTAAGCTGACATCCATTAGATTTCTGTTGTCACTTGCAGCAGCATATGATTTTGAAATTGAGCAGATGGATGTGACAACAACGTTTCTTCATGGAGACCTTGAAGAAGAAATTTATATGTCTCAGCCAGAGCATTTTGTGGAAAAAGGTAAAGAACATCTCGTATGCAAACTTAAAAAGTCTCTTTATGGTTTGAAACAGTCTCCCAAAATGTGGTATCAAAAGTTTGATACGTATGTTTTATCCTTGGGGTATGTGAGATCTAAATCTGATCATTGTGTCTATTATAAAACTAAAGGTGATCGGATTCTTATAATCGCACTATATGTGGATGACATGTTGTTCATTGGCAACGGTAAGGGGATGATCTTAGAATTAAAATCTCAGTTGTCCTTGAAATTTGAAATGAAAAATCTGGGCCAGCAAAGTACATTTTGGGAATGGAGATCATAAGGGATAGATCTAAGAGAAAAATTTGGCTCAGCCAGAGGAAGTATATTACCAATGTTCTTGATAAGTTTCATATGTCTGATTCTAAACAGTTAGTTGTTCCAGTTTTACAGGGAACGAAATTATCTATTGAAGATTGTCCAGAATCTTCAAATGACATTGATGACATGAAGAGAGTACCTTATGCAAGTGCTGTTGGTAGTTTAATGTATGCAATGGTCTGTACCAGACCAGACATTGCCCAAGCAGTGGGAGTTTTGAGCCGGTTTATGGCGAATCCAGGCAGGTCACATTGGGATGCTGTGAAAAGAGTTATGAGGTATTTGAAGGGAACTTCTGACTATGCTATTTGCTATCATGGAAACTCAGAAGGGTCTAAGAGATCTATCAGCATTTAGGGATATGTTAATTCTGATTGGGCAGGGGACATTGACAGTAGGAGATCTACCAGTGGATACGTGTTCATGTTACATGGTGGTGCTATCAGTTGGATGAGCAAGCGACATGCTGTAGTCGCTTTGTCCACAACAGAGGTAGAGTACATGGCAGCTACTCGTGCATGCCAAGAAGCCGTTTGGTTGAAAAGGTTGTGTTCTGATGTTGGTTTTAATGCAGGGCAAATACAAATTCATTGTGACAGTCAAAGTGCCATATGTTTGGCAAAGAATCCTACATTTCATGCTAGGACAAAACATATTGATGTCCAATATCACTTTGTTCGTGATATGGTGGAAGACAGGAAGGTGAAGCTGGAAAAAGTTGACACTTTGGAAAATGTTACTGATGCCTTAACTAAACCAGTGAACACAGCCAAGTTCAAATGGTGCTCAGATGAAATGGGTCTTCGGGCCCATAGTTCTCAATAATCGAATGAGGACTAAGAGGTAGCAGTAATGTCTTCGATAAGTGGGAGATTGAAGAGAACTTGTGTCTCAAATTACTACTTGAACCTCTTAGTTGAACCTATGCATTGAACCACTTCGTTGAACCTCTTGTTTGAACCTCTTTGTTGAACCTTTCTACATTTGGTAGGTTCAATGAATTTTAGTTCAACTATTCCTTGGGTCATTGGTTTGAGGATATGCGATGTTGGCATCGCTGTGACGAAGTACTATCGGCAGGACCGTGTTGAAGACCATTGGCATCAGTGAGACAAGGGCCGTCGGAATAAGCATCGAAGGTTTGTCCGATGCTGAGTGTCACCCCGATGGAAGCATTCAACCATCGGCAAGACAAGGCCTATCGGCCAAACTTTGTGGAGTTACTCCGACGAAGGTTATGGGTTGGTCGTCGGCGAGACAAGGCCTATCGGCCAAACTCTGTAGAGTTACTCCGACAGGAGTAGTCACTCCGATGGCGTATGTCTATCGGCAAGAGAATACCCGTTGGCATAGCCTAAAGGTGTTGGGCCGATGTACTGCAGACATCCTGATGGAAGTCTTATTGGTATCGGTGAGACAAACCACTGTCGGAGCGAGGGCTAGATCTTTTGCCGATGGAGAGTGTCATACCGATGGTAACCTTGGTGATCGGGGAGACAATGCTCATCAGTGGGAGGTGAAGTCTGAGGGCCGATGGGAGTTGTTATGCCGATGGACTTGGAGGCTTGGTATTGTCGGCAACAAAATTGCTGACAATACTCTTTCGTCTGTTGGCGGTTATAAACTGCAAAGTCCTTTGTGACTTGGTACATGTGGGACTAAACGCCTCACTGAAATGTGAACCGTTGCGACGGTTAGATGGCAGCGACGTATGAGGAATTTGTTCTATCAGTTAGAGCAGAAGTGTGTAACGACTCTTGTTCTTGCAGACTGGAAATAGAATGATATGTCTACAGGTGTCGTTGGTATTATGATGATGAGACTTGAAGAAAGGTTCGTTCTGTAAATATATAGTGAGCGAACTGTTGGTAGGGAGTCGAGAATCAAAACCAGAGCAAGAAGTTGAGTTCTTTATTGTAACTGTATATCTTACTGTAATAAAGATTGTTTTCTTGTGGTGGTGGGTTTTTTACCCGTAAGGGTTTTCCCATGTAATACTGTGTGTCTGTGTTCTGAATATTGTCTATTTGGTTTCTCTCATGTACTTATCTGTGTTATTTAGTTTTTAAAAGTGACTTGTCTGCATCGTCCCCTTGGAATTAACATTAGGGAAGCTGTCTTCCGCACCTATGCTTTCCTTACACTCTAAACTACTCGTGCAAGTCTTGTCTCTTTCACGTGTAGATTTGGTACGTACTTTGGATGATTGGATGATTGGTGCTCACTGACACAGAAATCCACAAATTCAATTTTTACACCAAATCAAGTTTTTTTAACCTTATAATCATATTTTTGGAGGTTTCTACATATGGAAGGTACTATCTTTCTGATTTTTTGAAGAATTATAACTATAATGGGTTTTTCTTTGGAGAAAAGGAATTTTAAACTGTGGAGTGATTTTATCCTCACTTATCTTAGTGAGCAAAATCTCTTGTCCTATATGTCTAATGAAGTTCCTATTTCAGTGACACCTTGTGAATATATTATTTGGAAAGGCTATAGGGCTAAAGTCTTTAGAGTCATTTTTGAGCATGCAGATGATGAATTTTTGGAGTCTCTTGTTCATTTTGAGTGCCCTTATGCTCTCTGGACTTACATTCAAGAATCATATAGAGATCATGATCCTCCACCATCTCTCAAAGTCCCTCCTTCCAATTCCAATGTGCCTTGTTATTCTTCAGAGAAGATAAACCATGCTTGTGATCCTTTGGGCATTTTTGAGACTTCAGATGTGGTTACAGTTGCTTCAAAGGTTCTTGATTCTTCTTTAGAGATAGTTGATCCACCTTCATATCCATTGGCTTCTTATCCAAAGTCATTGATTGAGACTTCCATTATTCCTGATCAACAAGACAATCATTGTCTTTCAGATTTGGTTGGAAGACATATTTCAAAATTTTCATCTTTGGAGTTTGCTCTATATCAGTTTTCACATAGTTCCAGTTTGTCACCTTCTTTCTTGATTGGGGATGTACCTGATTGGATTGTGGCATCATCATTCTATTTGGACAAGGAGACACATGAACATTTTTTGGAGACAACATCATCATCATTCTTCATGCTTCCATCTTTCAAAGCATATCCTAAATGGGAAACATACCTGCATCTATACATGGTTTTGTTTCTTCCTAAGGGGAGACAAGTGGTTTGTAAGCATTGGATTCTATTTTTCCTTCAGACACTTACCATCTTTGTAGGACATTATTTATTATGGGGGGGCTATGTAGTCTCCTTCTTTCCTTCCTATGGGAGGACCATTAAATTTACACACATGATGTATGAAGTCCTTGGGGGGTATTAGTGAGTCCTCCATCCATGCATTTTGTTTCCTTTTTTTCTCCTTTTCTCCGTCTGTGAGAGATTTCTTTTTTACATTGTAAATAGGTACCTAACATGGTTTTGTAGCTGGGACCCATATTCATTTTGCATAATAATCTCCCTAAGTTGCACTTAAGGGGGGTTGTTGGAGTAAATGGTTTTTACCATTTTCACATGCTTAAGTTTAACTTAGGCAACCAACATTTAATGCATCATAATGCATAGTTAGGTGCATTTTTAGTTTTGATAGTTGTGTTAGTTATTTCTCTTACTAACTCATATCTTGCCTTTAAATAGGCACTTGTATATTATTTTTATCATCTCAATATATTTTTCATCTTTGGTGAAATATTTGTCTCTCGTTGTGAAGGATTATTCTGCAAGTTGTGCTCCTGGGAGGTTGCAAACTCCAACACAAGATGGTGCAAAATCCTCTTATAGGCCTAATCATAACTGCATTTTCCCCAGTATGCCCAATTTTCATGTCGGAACACCTTACTGTTTGCAAGATTTTAAACTTCACATTTTTCAGTCATCGATTCACAAATAAAGCCAAAATCTAGTTTCTGGGTTGCTGGAGTTTAAAAGTTTTCTAAGTTTTTCTTAGAGGGGTCTAATCATCATTCTGTCCAAATTTCATGAAAAACGGAGCTACTGTTTGAAAGTTATGAAGGTTTCTGTCTTTGTGACCAAAGCATGATTCTAAGAAACAAATAGAGGCATTTGTTATTTAGGCCATATTAAAGCTTGAAAAACTTTATTAAAGTTAAGTTTTTAATGGAGAATTTTAAAGTATTTGGAGCTTTATATGAACTCATTAAAAGATGAGGTTCTTAACTTTAAGAATACCAAATTCTTCAATGTAAAGTTCCATAGTTCACGGAATCACCAAATACTCGACTTCATACAATCAAAAATTTCAATGAATCTCTTAAAAGTCTGACTCTACCCTAATCGGTGAGTCGAGAGTTTTTAGAACTTTTGAACCCCTTATTGAAAGTTCAATATTTCATGAAATGGCCAATTTGCTGACATCACTTGAAGGGTAGCATTGAGCACTACATGAATTATTGCAATGTTATCTCTTTCACGCTGGTTGCATAAGAAATAAGGTAAAGCGGCCATGGTTTCAACAATGGATACAGAGCAAAATGGCAGCCTCTATGAGAAGGAGGTCAATGATAACAACCCTTCTGCTCTTGATCTTGTTCATGATAACATGTTGTGGAGCGCAAGCCTTCAGCCTACAAAAATGAGAGCTCCGGGAGAGGATTATGATAGGTAACAAAAGTTTTGAATGTTCACCCTGACTGGCTATTTCCCATATTCTTATTTAGAGAAGATTGATGAAAAGTATCATTGTAGTGAAGCCAAGCCTGTACTATAGTATGCGAAGCATTCGACATGTATACATACTGTGAGAACTTAAGCAAAACATTGAAGCTATCAAAGCAATATGGTCTCATGGAGTGCATATGTGGAAGCATAGACAATATCGTAAACTGTTCTGCAAAATGCTTCAAAGAAATGTAGTCTCATGAACTACAGTGATCCCTATCCACACCATAGAGGTTGGAAATTTTTATAGTTTAAAATACTATGGTGGACTTATATGTAAAATGTGGAGTCACAGACAAAGCACATAAATTGTTTGACAGAACATATCAAAGAAATGTGGTCTCATGGACATGATCGGTCGATATGCACATCATGGATTTGTTGGAGAGGCCCAAGCCGGATTCCATTACTTTTGTCAATGCTCTTCACTGCTTGCAGCCTACATTGGAGGAGATTACATTGCTATCACCCTAGAAGACTTGTATGTAAAAGACGCATAAAAAAGCATGTGAACCGCCTCATGGAACAAAATGATCACGGGATACACATTAAATGGATCTGTTGAATTGGGTTTAGAAGCTTTTGAATGAGTCCAATCTGTAGGTGTAAAGTCAAATGGAAGGTGTAATGCCTATAAGGCGATACATGCTATGAAAAGCTTTGCAAAGGAAGTTTCCCTAGAGAGGGAGCATGAATTTATAATTCAGCAAGTGTGTACTAAAATACCATGGTAAAAATGGAAGACTAGAGGACAGTCTACGAAATCATAATGTCATTGGCAAGCGCTACACCATACTCTGTAATGCCTTACCATCATCCTCTCAGCCTGGGCTGAATTGAAATCTTTCCAGTAAGGATTCTTGTTAGATGTTATCGTTGGAAATACTCTAGCAGATATGTATGTAAAAGGATGAAAGCACAGAAAAGCACGTGAACCGTTCGACAAAATACATTGAATGAACAATGGTCTCATGGACTGCGGGGATCACAGGATATGTACAAAATGGATTTGTTGAAAAAGTTTTAGAAACTTTCTAGTAAATGTAGATTGCATCATGATATATCCTGCAAATTTTGCCAACTTACCCTCAGCTTACTCAGAAATAGAAAGGCGTGATTTCTGTCAGATATTACAGTCAGAAACGCTCTCGACAAGATGGGCACAAAATGCAATTGTTGAAAACAACTTTAGAAACTTTCTAGATTTACTATAGTCAACTGATTTCATTATGAAAGAACCTATAGTGATCTAGTATGAATGGGTAGTGATGGAGTAGAGGATGTAACTATTGTTATTGATTCATCTCCTAGCAATCTTGTTGGATCTCAAGTTAATTCTTCCCATGGGATTACAACTTTGGGTGGTGGCATCTTGTGTACAAAGGCATCTATGCTCTTACAGAATGTGCCTCCAGCATTACTGTTTCACTTCTTACATGAACATAGATTAGAGTGTGGCTGGTGCGTGTGCCCAACTGGTGTTTGCCCCAATTGACGAATCATTTTCTGATGATGCCCCTTTGCTCCCTTCTGGTTTCTGGGTTGCTATGGCATTAGCTCCTTCATGGTTAAATCCACATATAGGGCCAAGGCCACCTCCAAGGTACTCTAGAAGCTATAACTCTAGCACGTTGGATTTGTCATAGCTACAGGCTTCATCTAGGTGTAGACCTCCTCTGTGTTGATTGTGAAGCGAATGATTCTTTACTTAAAATGCTTTGGCACCATTCAGAGGCGATCATGTGCTGTTCATTGAAGTTGTTACAAGTTTTCACATTTGCAAATCAGGTAGGCCTGGATATGCTAGAGACCACACTGGTTGCTTTGAAAGATATATCCCTAGACAAAATACATGATGAAAATGGATGCAAAAGTTTGTGCACTAATTTTTCTCAAATTATACAACAAGATTATACTTATCTACCTACCGGGATACATGTCTCAAGCATGGGCAGGTCTGTGTCATATGATCGAGCTATAGCTTGGAAGGTTCTAAATGATGAAGACATCACACATTGTGTGGTTTTCATGTTTATGAGTTGGTCTTTTATGCGATCATTTTGTTAATGCAGCATAATAGATGGAACTCAATTTTACAAAACTTGCCTAGTCACTATTTAATGTAAAGAGACTATTGGTGAGTTTTCAAAATGTAACCGAGGGAAATTCAAAGGTCATTTCAGGTAAAAAAAAAGGGAACATCAACCATCTCAAGAAGTAGTTATGAAAGAAAAGGACTTATTTTTCTTTTACTATTATTTTTTGGAGACAGTTATGGGAGGTGAATGGTCTCCCAAGTTCTATTTATTTCTAAGGAAGTAAGAAAGAAGGGTCTTTTTTTTTTCAGACTGTCTATGAACAGGGTAAGGAGGGCAAATTTATTTTCTGTGGTTCTGTATTTCCAGTTATTATTTTTCTTAACTTAGTCTATGTACAAGAGCAATCTTTAGAGATTTTAAGCTTTGTTTTATTGGAGGAATGAAGAGTTATTTCTAGAACTTTGTGTCTGCATATGTCTTCATGGGCTGCAATTTTTCTTATGTTAACTTGTAGTCAATCTTCACTGTGCTTCTATCATATATGGCTGTATTTGTATTTCAAATTCATATCTTGCCTGTGTTTGATGTGTTGAGAGAAATATAACTGTCTTTATTAATCTGTTATCATTCGTGGGTGTGATGGGTGAACTTTGTGTCATTTATCTGTAGTCACTTCATCCTAAAATTAATTAATCACATCTATTTTCATGGTTATGGGTAGGTGTTAGTTTGGATTTTCTACTTTTTGGTTAAAAGCATACCCTATTTTCATTCCTTGTAAATCATTCAAAGGTAGCTGCGCCTTGTAAAATAAGTAGAGAGCACTTGCAAATACCATTGCAAGTGACTCAACTGTTGGTTCATTTGTCATTCATGTGGGCAAGGGAGTATAAAATCAAACTGACAAATCTATTAACCAACAGATTTTTGGTGACTCTACTGGGGATTCAAATCGAAGGGCCAGTGTTTTGTTTTCCCCAAAAATTTAAAGGTGCCTCCCCAAGGATGGAGGCTGGCGGCTCTATGAAGTGGAAAGTATTTAGAAGCATTCTATTTTGGCGAAGACCCTTGCTGATTTATTTTTCAGATTTACATTATGGCATTGATCTCTCCTCAGCCATTGGGAAATCACTTTGGACCTCTTTCTTTGCCACGATATTCACCATTGGCTGAAGGATCAAGAAAGCACTTTCTTAAGTTTAGTGGAGAGAACCATCAAGATGCAGAAAATCACATCCTGGCATTCATAGTTGCATGCGGTGTTTTGGGGGTAAGTGAAGAAAATGTTTTTGTAATATTGAATCTCTTGTTGGCCTAGCAGTAGATTGGTTTCTTTATTTGGAGGATAAATGCATTACTGATTGGGACTCATTGAAGAATAAGTTCTTGGGAAGATACAAGGGTCCTGTTGATGAAGCTGCTTTGCTGTATCAATTTTTCCACATACAAAAGAAAGAAGGTGAACCCATCAGGGATTTTGTGGATAGATTCAACCGACTGCTCAAAAAGATTCCTTCCTCTATTCAACCAAGTAAGAAACTCCAGCTCTATACTTTTATTTCTGTATTGCATCCAGATGTTCAACTTGATTTGAAATGGAGTAAAGTGAATGACATGAAGTCTACACAACAAGAGATTGTAAAAATAGAAGATGACTTGATATTAAGTGGGTTATGGAAAGCACATTAGGTTGTAGATAATTTGATTTGTGAATCTATAAGGAAGCCTATCATGCACAATCCAAGTTTTCAGCTTGTAGGTTTTCAAACTACACAGCCTCCTTTTGTTAAAAGTTTTAATCTCAGTGTTTTTGATCTAAGACACTTTGGTAGAAATGAAGTAAATGTTGCAGAAATTAAACCTCACATGGATAGGAGAATTGAAGCCTATTATTTGCATTATGAGGAAGATAATGATGAATCTGTAAGTTCCCCATGTGATGTAGAAGAGGAACAATCATCCCATGATGCAAATGGTAATGAGGGTAATGCAAATAGTGTTGTTTTGTCATCCTTATCTTTTACAGAAATGGAATCATTCACTTTACCAATGATGAAGAGCAACTTGAGGCTACACAATATGAAGATGATGTGTTGAATATCCATTCTTTGAAGTGCATGCAAGTTGAATATGAGGCCTTCAAGTTTCATGAGCCAGATGATGCAGAAGTAAGGCTGCAAGAAGAGGTCAAGAATGATTTTATCTTTGAATCTTTTCATTTTGAAAATTTGGATGCCAAAAATTTTAAACAAAATTTGGAAGATGATGTTAAAAGTAGCCATAAAAGATTTGATGAAAGTGATCAAATGGACAAATGTGTTGAACTTCATACTATTTATATTCCAAACTGATGCCTCAATGCATGTGAGGATAAATTTCTGTGTGGAGAAGAGGTTATCATGTCTGATCTGCAGGCTATAGACATAAATGATGAAGTGTAGCATGAAACTGTTACGTCAAATCTTACAGAGAAAGTGGAGATTGTTCCAGTTGGGGGTGATTTTAAGCCACATGAAAATGTTATTTGTAATGCAAATTTTCAGCTTGATCCACTTCCAGTTTTGCATGAGGCACCTATAGTTGATAATTGGTCTTCTAGTGATTCAACTAGTTGTTTCTAGGCATGGGATATCGGTTGGGATGCTACAAGTAGAAATAATTATATGCGGGAGCCTGTTGAGGAGATTCCAGAGGTCTATAATGCGAATTGGTTTTTCTATTTTGACACATCATTCAGGGAATCTTCTTGGTTAATAAATTTTAGATTTTTGTTTCAGATCTTGGGATGGCTTTTGAGTTTGCAGGGGCTTCATGGGTACATCTCTCTTTTCCACTTGGGCATTTATTTCTCCCAACTTGTTAATGGATTCGCATGACCATCTTGGAGTCATCTGAGGTAGGGTCTTCCTACCATGTACATATTAGGAGTTTTTGTTATGCTGGTAGTTAGTTTCCTTTCTTGTTTTGCCCTATTTTTGGCTTGCTCTGGCTCCTTTTTCCCCTGTGCTCTCTAACTCTATTGCCCAATGGATTTAAGCACTAGTCTATGTTTGAGATTCTAGATTCCTTTCTTTATCCGTTGTAGTCCTCGTACCTAATTAGAGCCCGTTGTTGCTCAGAAATTTGAAATTGAAAATTTTCATTACACCCCCTTTATACACCCTTGAGCCTGCCAAATCACGAAAATAATTAATTTTGAAAATCTATGCAAGATGGTGCAAAATCCTCTTATGGGCCTAATCATAACTGTATTTTCCGTAGTATACCCATTTTTCATGCCCGAACACCTTACCGTTTGCAAGATTTTAAACTTCACACTTTTCGGTCGACGATTCACAAATATAGCCAAAATCTGGTTTCTGGGTTGCTGGAGTTTAAAATTTTTCTGGGTTTTTCTTGGAGGGGTCTGGTCACCATTCTATCAAAATTTCATGAAAAAAAGTAGTTGTTTGAAAGTTATGAAGGTTTCCATCTTTGTGACCAAAGCATGATTCTGAGAAACAAATAGAGGCATTTATTTTTTAGGCTATATTAAAGCTTGAAAAACTTTATTAAAGTTATGTTTTTATTGGAGAATTTTAAAGTATTTGGAACTTTATATGAACTCATTAAAAGACAAGGTTCTTAACTTTAAGATTACCAAATTCTTCAATGTAAAGTTCCATAGTTCACGAAATCACCAAATGCCTGACTTCATACAATTGACAATTTCAATGAATCTCTTAAAAGTCTGAATCTTCCCTAATCGGTGAGTCGGGAGTTTTTAGAACTTTTGAACCCCTTATTGAAAGTTTAATATTTCATGAAATGGCTGATTTGCAAAATCACTTGAAGGGTAGCGTTGAGCACTACGGGAATTATTGCAGTGTTTTCTCCTTCATGTTGGTTGCATAAGAAATAAGGTAAAGCGGCCATGGTTTCAATAATAGATACAAAGTGAAATGGCAGCCTTTGCGAGAAGGAGGTCAATGATAACAACCCTTCAACTCTTGATCTTGTTCATGATAACATGTTGTGGAGCACAAGGATTCAACCTACAAAAACAAGAGCTCCAGGAGAGGATTATGACAAGTAACAAAAGTTTTGAATGTTTGCCTTGGCTGGCTGTTTCCCATATTCTTATTTAGAGAAGATTGATGAAAAGTATCATTGTAGAGAAGCCGAGCCTGTGTCATAGTATGAGAAGCATTTGACATGTATACATACTATGAGAACTTAAGCAAAACATTGAAGCTGTCAAAGCAATATGTTCTCATGGAGTGCATATGTGGAAGCATAAACAATGTCATAAACCGTTCTGCAGAATACTTCAAACAAATGTAGTCTCATGAACTACAGTGATCCCTGCCCATGCCATAGAGGTTGGAGATTTTATAGTTTGAAATACTCTGGTGGACTTATATGTAAAATGTGGAGTCACAGACAAAGCACATAAATTGTTTGACAAAACGTATCAAAGAAATGTGGTCTCATGGATATGATCACATGATACACACAACATGGATTTGTTGGAGAGGCCCAAGCCAGATTCCATTACTTTTGCCAATGCTCTTCCCTGCTCATGGCCTGCATTGGATGAGATTACGTTGCTATCGTCTTGACAGACGTGTATGTAAAGACACATAGACAAGCATGTGAACCACCTCATGGAACACAATGATTGTGGGATACACATTAAATGGATCCATTGAATTAGCTTTAGAATCTTTCAAACAAGTGCAATCTGCGGGTGTAAAGTCAAATGGAAGGTACAATGCCTGTAAGGCAATACATGTTGTGAAAAGCTTTGCAAAGGAAGTTTCCCTGGAGAGTGAGCATGATTTTAGAATTTAGAAAGTGTGTACTAAAATGCCATGGTAAAAATGGAAGATTGGAGGATAGTCTACCAAATCATAATGTCATTGGAAAGTGCTGCACCATACTCTGTAACACCTTACCATCATCCTCTTAGGCTGGGCTAAATTGAGAGCTTTCTAGTAAGGATTCTTGTCAGATATTATCATTGGACATACTCTAGAAGACATGTATGTGAAAGGATGAAAGAACATAAAAGCACATGATCTGTTTGGCAAAATACATTGAATGAATGATGGTCTCATGGACTGTGGGGATCGTAGGATATGTACAAAATGGATTTGTTGAAAAAGTTTTAGAAAATTTCTAGTAAATGCAGATTGCATCATGATATATCCCGCGAATTCTGCCAACTTACCCTCAGCTTACTCAGAAATAGAAAGGCATGATTTCTGTTAGATATTACAGTCATAAACACTCTTCACAAGATGGACACAAAATGGAATTGTTGAAAATAGATTTGGAAAATTTCTAGATTTACTGTAGTCGACTGATTTCATTATGAAAGAACCTATAGTGATCAGGTATGAATGGGCAGTGATGGAGTGGATGATGTAACTATTGTTATTGATTCATCTCCTAGCAAGCTTATTGGAACTCAAGTTAATTCTTCCCATGGGATTACAACCTTGGGTGGTGGCATCTTGTGTGCAAATGCATCTATTCTCTTACAGAATGTGCCTTTGACATTATTGTTTTTCTTCTTATGTGAACATAGATCAGAGTGTGGCTGGTGCATGTGCCCAACTAGTGTTTGACCCAATTGACAAATCATTTACTGATGATGCCCCTTACCTCCCTTCTGGTTTTCGCGTTGCTATGGCATTAGCTCCTTCATGGTTAAATCCACATATAGGGCCAAGGCCACCTCCAAGGCACTCTAGAAACTATAACTCTAGTACGTTGGATTTATCATAGCTACATGCTTCATCTAGGTGTAGACCTCCTTCATGTTGATTATGAAATGAATGACTCTTTACTTAAAATGTTTTGGCACCATTCAGAGGTGATCCTGTGTTGTTCATTGAAGTCGTTACTAGTTTTCACATTTGCAAATTAGATAGGCATGAATATGTTAGAGACCACATTGGTTGCTTTGTAAGATATATCCCTAGACAAAATACTTGATGAAAATGGACACAAAAGTTTGTGCACTAATTTTTCTCAAATTATGCAACAGGGTTATACTTATCTACCTGCCGGGATATGTGTCTCAAGTATGGGCAGTCTGTGTCATATGATCGAGCTATAGCTTGGAAGGTTCTAAATGATGAAGACAACACATACTGTGTGGTTATCATGTTTATGAGTTGGTATTGCATGTGACCATTTTGTTAATGCAACATAATAGATGGAACTCAGTTTTGTAAAACCTGCGTAGTCACTATTTAATGCAAAGAGACTATTGGTGAGTTTTCAAAATGTAACCGAGGGAAATCCAAAGGTCATTTCAGGTAAAAGAAGAAAAAGGGAAAATCAACCATTTCAAGAAGCAGTTAAGAAAGAAAAGGACTTTTATTTTTCTTTTACTATTATTTTCTGGAGACAGTTATAGGAGGTGAATGGTCTCCCAAGTTCTATTTATTTCTAAGGAAGCAAGAAAGAAGGGTCTTTTTTTTCAGACTGTCTGTGAATAGGGGAAGGATGACAAATTTATTTTTTGTGGTTTTGTATTTCTAGTTATTATTTTTCTTAACTCAATCTATGTACATGAGCAATCTTCAGAGATTTTAAGCTTTGTTTTCTTGGAGGAACGAAGAGTTATTTCGAGAACTTTGTGTCTGCATATGTCTTCATGGGCTGCAATTTTTCTTATGTTAACTTGTAGTCAATCCTCAATGTGCTTCTGTCATATATGGTTGTATATGTATTTCAGATTCATATCTTGCCTATGTTTGATATGTGTTGAGGGAAATATACCTATCTTTATTAATTTGTTATCATTCGTGGGTCTGATGGGTGAACTTTGTGTCATTTATTTGCAGTCAATTCATCCTAAAATTAATTAATCGCATCTATTTTCATGGTTATGGGTAGGTGTTAGTTTGGATTTTCTTCTTTTTGGTAAAAAGCATACCCTATTTTCATTCCTTGTAAATCATTCAAAGGTAGCTATGCCTTGTAAAATAAGCATAGAGCACTTGCAAATACAATTGCAAGTGACTCAACTGTTGGTTTGTTTGTCATTGGTGTGGGCGAGGGAGTATAAAATCAAAGTGACAAATCCATTAACCAACAAGCTATAAACCAATGATTGATTGATTGGTTTATTTATGATAATAATGATGTCTAGTTTCAGGAAATGATACATGTAGTATAATACACCTGGTTTGGTTTCGACAATGCAACATCCTGTATAAGACAATTGATTGATTGAGTGATACTAGTGTTGTTGGCCATGCGAGCAACACTAGGATTTGATTGATGATTGATTGATTTGATTGATTGATTTAGTGTTGTCATTGCAAGGAATGATATATCCCTAGATCAACACAAGGATGTGGGAATGATATATCCCATTGATTATGATTGATTGATTTGGTTGATAGCAAGATATTGTCGCCTGAGGCTCTGATACCAAATCTAAGCTGCAATAGACAAACATTAATACCGACGGTATATCTAGCTCTAATATGAATTGTAGAACTATTTGCGGTACGCACATGCAGGAAGCTAACTGAAATGTTCATCTTTAACAATGCGCGCTATTATATTCATAATGACAAAACAGAGTATTACAAAGTAAAGCTGTATAGGATCAGCTTGTTATTGACATTACAAGACTTACAGACTTCAAACTTATAACTTAAGACTCTTACAACCTAAGAACTTACTACTCAAGACTCTTACAATCTTCTCAAGAACTCTCTCTGCGTATGAACCGTTGCTGAATGCTGGCGTCCCTGCACCCTTATATAGGGAAGGAGGGCAGATCTTTTTACCCCTACAGCATAATTAATTTCAGATCCGTCCACAAGAAGATGACACGAAGCAAACCTTATCCGGAGAGCATCCCAAAAGGTGGGACCCAATTGCTCGTGAACAAGATAAGGAAGAACCGACCGACACACAGGACGATTCCTTTTACAACCAAGAGGAATAACTTGGCGCTTCTAAAGCGACAACTCATTGTCCAGGCGCTGTACTGCTTATCAAGTTTCCAGGTATTCAGGCCTATCCACTTTCTTTTTTGATAGACACTGGTGCAGATCTTAATATTGCTAGAAAGAATGCATTCCCAGAGGATGCATGGAGAGAAGGTAAGACAGATATTACCTTCGGAAATAATGAAAAATCTTTTAGTAGATTATTCTGTGTTGCTCCAATCCAGTTAGGATTTGAAGAGAAACCTCAACAAACATTGTTTGTTCATTATGAAGTTGAGGACTATGACGGTGTCATAGGAAGCAACACTCTCAGTGAATGGCAGCCTTTTATTGTAGATCAGGATTTCCTGACATTTAAAGGATTGTATCAGCTGCCAAGGATTCATCATCCCACCTCTTTCTCAAGAATTGAGCCAGAGGAAAAGAAGAAAAAACCTGTCAATCAGGTATGGCTTTACAAGCAGTTCCAGGAACGCACAGAAGAAATCAAGCAAATCAAAGAACTCTTTGCCACGACCGTCATGACCAAGGATCTAAAGAAGTTTCAAAGGTCCCTTGTTTGTAATCTTCCCCTGAAACGTGATGTGGACGGTAAGGAAATTCTTCCCCGAGGCAAAGCAAATTATTTTTTAATGAGTTCTTCTGAAGTAGAAATCTGTGCTAAAGAAGTTAAGGAACTAGAAGCCTTAGGATTAATTCAGGTTTCAGACTCTCCATTTTCATGTCATGCAATGTATGTACCAAAAGTAGATGAACATGGTAGAGAATTACCTGAAAAAAGATTAGTGGTAAATTATAAACCACTGAATGATTGTCTGATAGATCATAAGCATCCTATCCCTAGTAAAGATCATATTTGGCAGGCAATACAGGGCAGTCATGTTTATTCAAAATTTGACTTAACCAAAGGCTACTGGCAGATAGCTTTAAAAACTACTGACTATTATAAGACAGCCTTTTCAGTTCCACAGGGTTTGTATGAGTGGACTGTTTTTCCCTTTGGTATTAAGACTGCACCTTCTATTTTTCAACAAAAAATGGATATCATCTTCCGGCCTCATGCCAAGTTTATCCAACCCTATATAGATGATATTCTTGTTTTTAGCCAAAATATGGAGTCTCATCTTGATCACCTCAGAGTATTTCTCTCAGTTTGTCAGCATAATGGTCTTGCAGTTAATCCCTCAAAGTCAGTTATTGCTGTCCCTGAGTTGGTTTTTATCGGGATCAAGCTTCTTCCCGGGGGGGAGATGGAGGTTCAGGAACATATTTTGACTCGTATTCGCAATTTGCCTGTAACAACTGTAAAGGAATTGCAGCGTTTTCTAGGGTTAGTGAATTATATTTCTGGTTTTTATTACAAGTTAGCTGAAGATCGCCTTGAGCTTAATAAGCTTTTAGGTAAGAAGCCCCCTCCATGGAGTCCTTATCATGATAGACTTATTCAGAACATTAAGGACAAATGTGCTAAACTTCCTCAGTTGAAGCTTCCAGGCCCTGGTTATAAGATTGTAGAAACTGATGCTAGCGAATTAGCATGGGCTGGAATTCTTAGAGAACAAGCTACCAAGGAGTTTAATCCCAAGGATAAAGGAAAAATTGTTAGGACAGTCTCTGGTAGTTTCAGAGGATCAGAAAAAGACTACCATAGTACCCATAAGGAAATCCTTGCAGTAGTAATGGTGATCCATGCTCTCATTGCATCGACACCTCTGGCATTTTCTATTTCCTCAAATTTATCAAAATTTACCATGGGAGGAGTGTCGGCTTTGAAAGTTTGAATATTTTTAAATGGATCACTTCCTGGTAATGGATATTGACCATTCCCCCGGGCCATCAACACAGTACCCTGAATAGGAGCGGCTGAATCTGACGTAGTAGGAACTGGGTCAGGAGGATTTTCAGCTGGCACAGGAAGGGGCTGTGTGGGTAAAACTTGACCGCTAGCAGGATCATAACGTAGTGGTTCATTGGAAGTAGGAACATGAACTTGTAGACGTTTACCACCACTATATTGAGCTGCTAGATAAGTACTTGCACTAGAGGGAAAACTCTTAAATGCAGGAGGTTTAGCAGTTTGACTCCTAATCCTATTAAGAGATAAGTGCAAATTATTGGCCTCGGAAGCTATAGCTTGACGAGTCTCCTGGGACTCCACCTTAAGATTATCTGCAATCTTTAACTGAGAAGTGAGAAAAGAAAGTTCCTCAGTTATTTCTTGTAACCTTTGCCCAGAATGTCTGATCTGGACATTTGTAGTTCCCATCTGTGCATTCACTGCATCAAAATCTGCCTTCATTTCTTGTTGGACTCTAAGGACTAAATCTCTCTGTTGCTGCATAGCTGCTTCTCTTTTAATCTCCCAGATCTCTACTTTAGTAGAAAAAGCTTGATAAAGATCTTTTAATTCATCCAATCCTTTACCAACCTTATCAATCCAATCCTGATTGATTCTATCTTCTAGCTTTTGAAGCTCAGCAATGATGGTATGATCATTGGAATGAATACTCTGGAAGTGCTGTTCATGCTTAACAAATTCAAGATCTAATCTAATCCTTTGATCTTCTTGAAACAACATATTTTTCCGATGACAGAGATTTCCCCAGTTAAGCAAATAACTTTGAGATGGGGCATTATTTCCTAAAGGCAAAACATGAAGTGGCCAACATGGCGCTTTGAACTTGCCTGTAGTATCCAACATTAAGAAATCATGGAAAGGCGGAATTCGCCCTGGGATGGTATTTGCACCTCCCGGATTACTTATAATTTGGGAATCTACTACTGATATCGGGGCATCAGGGAGAGCAACCTCATACTCAGAAAACATTTCTCTTGTAGTCATCATTCTAATTTTGGCATTACTAGGTGGGAAGACAAAGGAACAGTCTTCGCATTGATACAAGCCATTCTGCAAAATAGAATATTTGGAATGACTGCAAGCAGGTTGTCTTAGCCTATTTTGGAAAGAGGCTTGTCCTGACACAGAAGGTATTCGAAACAAATTCTCAAACCCTTGAGAGGGTTGTAACCTCATACTGGAAGTTTTTGGTAAAACACTTGGCACAGATGAACTAGGCTCATTATAAAAGAAAGGAACATCAGTAACCACATCCTTAGACTTCATTGAACTAGCTGTCATCGGCAAAATATGCTGTTTCAAGAAGATCAAAGGATTAGATTAGATCTTGAATTTGTTAAGCATGAACAGCACTTCCAGAGTATTCATTCCAATGATCATACCATCATTGCTGAGCTTCAAAAGCTAGAAGATAGAATCAATCAGGATTGGATTGATAAGGTTGGTAAAGGATTGGATGAATTAAAAGATCTTTATCAAGCTTTTTCTACAAAAGTAGAGATCTGGGAGATTAAAAGAGAAGCAGCTGTGCAGCAACAGAGAGATTTAGTCCTTAGAGTCCAACAAGAAATGAAGGCAGATTTTGATGCAGTGAATGCACAGATGGGAACTACAAATGTCCAGATCAGACATTCTGGGCAAAGGTTACAAGAAATAACTGAGGAACTTTCTTTTCTCACAACTTCTCAGTTAAAGATTGCAGATAATCTTAAGGTGGAGTCCCAGGAGACTCGTCAAGCAATAGCTTCCGAGGCCAATAATTTGCACTTATCTCTTAATAGGATTAGGAGTCAAACTGCTAAACCTCCTGCATTTAAGAGTTTTCCCTCTAGTGCAAGTACTTATCTAGCAGCTCAATATAGTGGTGGTAAACGTCTACAAGTTCATGTCCCTACTTCCAATGAACCACTACGTTATGATCCTGCTAGCGGTCAAGTTTTACCCACACAGCCCCTTCCTGTGCCAGCTGAAAATCCTCCTGACCCAGTTCCTACTACGTCAGATTCAGCCGCTCCTATTCAGGGTACTGTGTTGATGGCCCGGGGGAATGGTCAATATCCATTACCAGGAAGTGATCCATTTAAAAATATTCAAAATTTCAAAGCTGACACTCCTCCCATGGTGAATTTTGATAAATTTGACGAAATAGAAAATGCCAGAGGTGTCGATGCAATGAGAGCATGGATCACCAATTACATCTCAACCAACCCCAATGCTGATGAAAAGGAAGTGATAAAGCAAGCATTGAATTCCATGACTGGAATGGCAAGGGTGGTTTGGGATAGGTTAGATGATGAGTTTATTGAAACTCTACTTGATAGTGGCACAGATCAAGTCTGTGCTCAATTAGCAAGAATGTTTGTAGGAAAGCGTGATGTTATGGAACAGCTTTCTTACCAGAAATTCATGAAATAGAAAATGCCAGAGGTGTCGATGCAATGAGAGCATGGATCACCAATTACATCTCAACCAACCCCAATGCTGATGAAAAGGAAGTGATAAAGCAAGCATTGAATTCCATGACTGGAATGGCAAGGGTGGTTTGGGATAGGTTAGATGATGAGTTTATTGAAACTCTACTTGATAGTGGCACAGATCAAGTCTGTGCTCAATTAGCAAGAATGTTTGTAGGAAAGCGTGATGTTATGGAACAGCTTTCTTACCAGAAATTCATGAAAGGTAAATGTAAAGATCTGAGAAATTTCAAGGAGTATTGTAAAAAACAATACGAACACTTTTACTTCTCAGGCAAGGAACAAGATCATGAATTCATGTACACTACTTTTCTCAAAAGTTTTAGTGGTCCCATTGGTGCTTACTATCATCGCAAGGTTTTAGAGAATCTCTTGCATGATAAGTCTGATATGAAAGAATTGACTTTTCCGCAAATTGTACAGTTTCTTGAACAGATCAACACCGACATATGCAATGAAGTAAAGGATCGGAAAGAGAAAAAGAAGATCCAACCGATCTTATCTGCAGCCATATGCTACCAGCTGGAAAAAGGAAATGATGACTGTGTTGATTGCAAACCATACAAGAAAAAGTATAAAAGGAAATCTGACAAAGGAAAAGATAAGGATCGCCGAAAGCCAAGAAAAAAGGGATACTTCCGTAAGAAAGACAAGAGAAGAAAAGGTAGTGGCAGACGAAAGCCAGTCTGTTACATCTGTAAAGGTGACCACCTAGCTAACAAGTGTCCGAAGAAAGATAAGAAAAAAGGTAAAGCTAAGGTTCGGGCAGCTAAATTCTTTACTTGGTGCTGGTTGTGACTCTATGGCTAAAGGTCCCTTCTTTGTTGACTGTCTTCTAGACTACTCTGTCAGTCTTTTAGATGGAAATCTTAGGGATGTCTTAGAGTATAAGTTTAAAACCATGAATTTGTTTATGAAATCCGACTCAGTTGATCATTCATTAGCCTTCCTGGTTCACTATAGATTGTATGATAAGGTTATTCCTTTAATGGTGAATCCCAGAAGTCCCAATGAAAAGGGATTAGAAGGACTGTCAACTGTGTGGAGTTCCTCAAGTAGTACCGCCAAGTTAACAGCTCCAAAAGTTGTTAAGCATAAAGATATTATGATGCCAAAAGAATGGGTTATGGAATTGTGGGAACAGGATAATATCAGTGAAAAGGAGATTACAAAGAATCCACAACTTCAGGGTCTTACCCTAGAAGAAATAGATGATCAGGCAGTCATTAAGTTTGGTACCTCAGATATGCGGTCGGCAAGACCTCCTAATAAGACTTCTAATTTTCCAGCTAGTTCAATGAAGTCTAAGGATGTGGTTACTGATGTTCCTTTCTTTTATAATGAGCCTAGTTCATCTGTGCCAAGTGTTTTACCAAAAACTTCCAGTATGAGGTTACAACCCTCTCAAGGGTTTGAGAATTTGTTTCGAATACCTTCTGTGTCAGGACAAGCCTCTTTTCAAAATAGGTTAAGACAACCTGCTTGCAGTCATTCCAAATATTCTATTTTACAGAATGGCTTGTATCAATGTGAAGACTGTTCCTTTGTCTTCCCACCTAGTAATGCCAAAATTAGAATGATGACTACAAGAGAAATGTTTTCTGAGTACGAGGTTGCTCTTCCTGATGCCCCAATATCAGTGGTAGATTCCCAAATTGTAAGTAATCCGGGAGGTGCAAATACCATCCCAGGGCGAATTCCGCCTTTCCATGATTTCTTAATGTTGGATACTACAGGCAAGTTCAAAGCGCCATGTTGGCCACTTCATGTTTTGCCTTTAGGAAATAATGCCCCATCTCAAAGTTATTTGCTTAACTGGGGAAATCTCTGTCACCGGAAAAATATGCTATTTCAAGAAGATCAAAGGATTAGATTAGATCTTGAATTTGTTAAGCATGAACAGCACTTCCAGAGTATTCATTCCAATGATCATACCATCATTGCTGAGCTTCAAAAGCTAGAAGATAGAATCAATCAGGATTGGATTGATAAGGTTGGTAAAGGATTGGATGAATTAAAAGATCTTTATCAAGCTTTTTCTACAAAAGTAGAGATCTGGGAGATTAAAAGAGAAGCAGCTATGCAGCAACAGAGAGATTTAGTCCTTAGAGTCCAACAAGAAATGAAGGCAGATTTTGATGCAGTGAATGCACAGATGGGAACTACAAATGTCCAGATCAGACATTCTGGGCAAAGGTTACAAGAAATAACTGAGGAACTTTCTTTTCTCACAACTTCTCAGTTAAAGATTGCAGATAATCTTAAGGTGGAGTCCCAGGAGACTCGTCAAGCAATAGCTTCCGAGGCCAATAATTTGCACTTATCTCTTAATAGGATTAGGAGTCAAACTGCTAAACCTCCTGCATTTAAGAGTTTTCCCTCTAGTGCAAGTACTTATCTAGCAGCTCAATATAGTGGTGGTAAACGTCTACAAGTTCATGTCCCTACTTCCAATGAACCACTACGTTATGATCCTGCTAGCGGTCAAGTTTTACCCACACAGCCCCTTCCTGTGCCAGCTGAAAATCCTCCTGACCCAGTTCCTACTACGTCAGATTCAGCCGCTCCTATTCAGGGTACTGTGTTGATGGCCCGGGGGAATGGTCAATATCCATTACCAGGAAGTGATCCATTTAAAAATATTCAAACTTTCAAAGCCGACACTCCTCCCATGGTGAATTTTGATAAATTTGAGGAAATAGAAAATGCCAGAGGTGTCGATGCAATGAGAGCATGGATCACCAATTACATCTCAACCAACCCCAATGCTGATGAAAAGGAAGTGATAAAGCAAGCATTGAATTCCATGACTGGAATGGCAAGGGTGGTTTGGGATAGGTTAGATGATGAGTTTATTGAAACTCTACTTGATAGTGGCACAGATCAAGTCTGTGCTCAATTAGCAAGAATGTTTGTAGGAAAGCGTGATGTTATGGAACAACTTTCTTACCAGAAATTCATGAAAGGTAAATGTAAAGATCTGAGAAATTTCAAGGAGTATTGTAAAAAACAATACGAACACTTTTACTTCTCAGGCAAGGAACAAGATCATGAATTCATGTACACTACTTTTCTCAAAAGTTTTAGTGGTCCCATTGGTGCTTACTATCATCGCAAGGTTTTAGAGAATCTCTTGCATGATAAGTCTGATATGAAAGAATTGACTTTTCCGCAAATTGTACAGTTTCTTGAACAGATCAACACCGACATATGCAATGAAGTAAAGGATCGGAAAGAGAAAAAGAAGATCCAACCGATCTTATCTGCAGCCGTATGCTACCAGCTGGAAAAAGGAAATGATGACTGTGTTGATTGTAAACCATACAAGAAAAAGTATAAAAGAAAATCTGACAAAGGAAAAGATAAGGATCGCCGAAAGCCAAGAAAAAAGGGATACTTCCGTAAGAAAGACAAGAGAAGAAAAGGTAGTGGCAGACGAAAGCCAGTCTGTTACATCTGTAAAGGTGACCACCTAGCTAACAAGTGTCCAAAGAAAGATAAGAAAAAAGGTAAAGCTAAGGTTCGGGCAGCTAAAAGTGTCGGTGTCACAGCAGATGAATTTGATTATATATATGACTATCCATCCGACTCTGAAGACATAGTTCTCTCAAGTTCAGAAGAATCAGAGTCAGAAGAAGAATACTTCTCATCCCAAGAAGATCAGGCGAAAGTAAAGTTGATGAAATCTCAGCCCGAGGTTGAATCAGCTCCTTCATCCGTAGACCCTTCAGATCAAGAAAGTTCAGACCATTCAGAAGTATCATTCTATTATAGAAAGATGTCGGGTTCTGTGAGAATGATGAAAGGTTCCGTCTCGGAACTAGATCAAGTGATCGGTGAGATTCTGAATATCGAGCAAAGGTTAAAGGTCATGGACATGGGTCCAGAGACTTGGAAAAAGTTGAAAGCTCGACTCACTGATCTAAAAGCAAGAAAGTATAATCTCATGAAGCCTAAAGAGCCAGCCTTCAAGTCGCAGCAGCCGAAGATTCAAGAAATCGGCTTAGAAGAAGAAGAAGAAGAAGATCACTACTTCTATCAGTCAGCAAGGCCGTATCAGACTAGAGGTAGAGGTTTCATTCCAATCAGACCTCCTATACCTCAGAGTCCTCGCAGCTCTGGTTATAGACCATCTCCATGGTATAACCAGCCAAGAAGCTCGGTCTCTTCTCTCCGAGAAACCGGCCCAATCGACTCTGTAGTGACGCATACGCGACCCATTGAGCAGAAAGGCATTCTTGAAGCGCCTGCTCCAGGAAGCATGGCAAGGAGATTATGGAGACGTCACCGTCTCGAATTTCTTGATAAGGTGCTGAAACAAGCACAAGATGAAGTAGAGATTCTCATGACTGAGGATCTTGAAGAAAGAAATGAAGAAGAATCACAGCGCCAGTTGCAGCAGTACATCAATCAGTACAACCAGACATCTAGTGCGAAGCTGCCTGCAGAACAACCAACCATCTCAGAAGGTCTCTTAATGTGCTCTGAGAAAGGTTATCAGGTGCGCGAGATTCAGACTCCTCAACAAATCAAACAAGAGCAGATCGAGGATCCAATGCAATATTTGGAGACTGATGCATTTGAAGGGAGTCCCATCAGGGAAGTCATCCCTGTTCAAGAAGATCTACCAGTACAGAAAGGCCAGAGCAGCAAAGGAAGATACAGTGGGATGCAAGAAAAGAAGGCGTATCTTCGCGCCTCTAAAGCGACAACTCATTGTCCCGGCGCTGTATTGCTTATCAAGTTTCCAGGTATTCAGGCCTATCCACTTTCTTTTCTGATAGACACTGGTGCAGATCTTAATATTGCTAGAAAGAATGCATTCCCAGAGGATGCATGGAGAGAAGGTAAGACAGATATTACCTTCGGAAATAATGAAAAATCTTTCAGTAGATTATTCTGTGTTGCTCCAATCCAGTTAGGATTTGAAGAGAAACCTCAACAAACATTGTTTGTTCATTATGAAGTTGAGGACTATGACGGTGTCATAGGAAGCAACACTCTCAGTGAATGGCAGCCTTTCATTGTAGATCAGGATTTCCTGACATTTAAAGGATTGTATCAGCTGCCAAGGATTCATCATCCCACCTCTTTCTCAAGAATTGAGCCAGAGGAAAAGAAGAAAAAACCTGTCAATCAGGTATGGCTTCACAAGCAGTTCCAGGAACGCACAGAAGAAATCAAGCAAATCAAAGAACTCTTTGCCACGACCGTCATGACCAAGGATCTAAAGAAGTTTCAAAGGTCCCTTGTTTGTAATCTTCCCCTGAAACGTGATGTGGACGGTAAGGAAATTCTTCCCCGAGGCAAAGCAAATTATTTTTTAATGAGTTCTTCTGAAGTAGAAATCTGTGCTAAAGAAGTTAAGGAACTAGAAGCCTTAGGATTAATTCAGGTTTCAGACTCTCCATTTTCATGTCATGCAATGTATGTACCAAAAGTAGATGAACATGGTAGAGAATTACCTGAAAAAAGATTAGTGGTAAATTATAAACCACTGAATGATTGTCTGATAGATCATAAGCATCCTATCCCTAGTAAAGATCATATTTGGCAGGCAATACAGGGCAGTCATGTTTATTCAAAATTTGACTTAACCAAAGGCTACTGGCAGATAGCTTTAAAAACTACTGACTATTATAAGACAACCTTTTCAGTTCCACAGGGTTTGTATGAGTGGACTGTTCTTCCCTTTGGTATCAAGACTGCACCTTCAATTTTCCAACAAAAAATGGATATCATCTTCCGGCCTCATGCCAAGTTTATCCAACCCTATATAGATGATATTCTTGTTTTTAGCCAAAATATGGAGTCTCATCTTGATCACCTCAAAGTATTTCTCTCAGTTTGTCAGCATAATGGTCTTGCAGTTAATCCCTCAAAGTCAGTTATTGCTGTCCCTGAGTTGGTTTTTATCGGGATCAAGCTTCTTCCCGGGGGGGAGATGGAGGTTCAGGAACATATTTTGACTCGTATTCGCAATTTGCCTGTAACAACTGTAAAAGAATTGCAGTGTTTTCTAGGGTTAGTGAATTATATTTCTGGTTTTTATTACAAGTTAGCTGAAGATCGCCTTGAGCTTAATAAGCTTTTAGGTAAGAAGCCCCCTCCATGGAGTCCTTATCATGATAGACTTATTCAGAATATTAAGGACAAATGTGCTAAACTTCCTCAGTTGAAGCTTCCAGGCCCTGGTTATAAGATTGTAGAAACTGATGCTAGCGAATTAGCATGGGCTGGAATTCTTAGAGAACAAGCTACCAAGGAGTTTAATCCCAAGGATAAAGGAAAAATTGTTAGGACAGTCTCTGGTAGTTTCAGAGGATCAGAAAAAGACTACCATAGTACCCATAAGGAAATCCTTGCAGTAGTAAACACCTTTCAAGCTTTCCAAATGTTTATAGCAGACATAAGGTTTTTACTCAAGAGTGACTTGCAGAACCTTCGTGGTTTCTTCAAGAAGGAGTCACGTAATAAGGTAGTTAGAGGAAGATTGTTAAGATGGGCACAGCTCTTGTGTACTTATGAGTTTGATTGTCTTCACATTCCAGGAGCTGAAAATATTGTAGCTGACTTTGTATCACGAGAAGGACATCAAGAACCAGAACCAGAAGGAGAACCAGAACCAAAGAAGGTCAGACAAATGGAAGGCCGAATCCGTGTTCTTCAAATCAGGATTCGAGAGCATAGGTGGCATGAGCTCAGTAGAACTGAGTGGAGTACCAATCCCTTCCCCAGAAGGGAATTACACAATTTCAGAATGGCGAACGATTTCCTATATGATCGTTTCAAAATGCTGAAGGCCAAGATGCTTCTAACTTCTCCAGGTCTATGGTCAGAAACCCCCTTCTTCCACTTCAGTGCTGAAGCAGAACAAGTTGACCCAGACATCGGCCATGTTCTTACCAACTGGTGTGGGGATTTCAGCCTACCACTCCAATTCAACAACCCACCATCTCAGAAGGTCTCTTAATGTGCTCTGAGAAAGGTTATCAGGTGCGCGAGATTCAGACTCCTCAACAAATCAAACAAGAGCAGATCGAGGATCCAATGCAATATTTGGAGACTGATGCATTTGAAGGGAGTCCCATCAGGGAAGTCATCCCTGTTCAAGAAGATCTACCAGTTCAGAAAGGCCAGAGCAGCAAAGGAAGATACAGCGGGATGCAAGAAAAGAAGGCGTATCTTCGCGCCTCTAAAGCGACAACTCATTGTCCTGGCGCTGTATTGCTTATCAAGTTTCCAGGTATTCAGGCCTATCCACTTTCTTTTCTGATAGACACTGGTGCAGATCTTAACATTGCTAGAAAGAATGCATTCCCAGAGGATGCATGGAGAGAAGGTAAGACAGATATTACCTTCGGAAATAATGAAAAATCTTTTAGTAGATTGTTCTGTGTTGCTCCAATCCAGCTAGGATTCGAAGAGAAACCTCAACAAACATTGTTTGTTCATTATGAAGTTGAGGACTATGACGGTGTCATAGGAAGCAACACTCTCAGTGAATGGCAGCCTTTTATTGTAGATCAGGATTTCCTGACATTTAAAGGATTGTATCAGCTGCCAAGGATTCATCATCCCACCTCTTTCTCAAGAATTGAGCCAGAGGAAAAGAAGAAAAAACCTGTCAATCAGGTATGGCTTCACAAGCAGTTCCAGGAACGCACAGAAGAAATCAAGCAAATCAAAGAACTTTTTACCACGACCGTCATGACCAAGGATCTAAAGAAGTTTCAAAGGTCCCTTGTTTGTAATCTTCCCCTGAAACGTGATGTGGACGGTAAGGAAATTCTTCCCCGAGGCAAAGCAAATTATTTTTTAATGAGTTCTTCTGAAGTAGAAATCTGTGCTAAAGAAGTTAAGGAACTAGAAGCCTTAGGATTAATTCAGGTTTCAGACTCTCCATTTTCATGTCATGCAATGTATGTACCAAAAGTAGATGAACATGGTAGAGAATTACCTGAAAAAAGATTACTGGTAAATTATAAACCACTGAATGATTGTCTGATAGATCATAAGCATCCTATCCCTAGTAAAGATCATATTTGGCAGGCAATACAGGGCAGTCATGTTTATTCAAAATTTGACTTAACCAAAGGCTACTGGCAGATAGCTTTAAAAACTACTGACTATTATAAGACAGCCTTTTCAGTTCCACAGGGTTTGTATGAGTGGACTGTTCTTCCCTTTGGTATCAAGACTGCACCTTCTATTTTCCAACAAAAAATGGATATCATCTTCCGGCCTCATGCCAAGTTTATCCAACCCTATATAGATGATATTCTTGTTTTTAGCCAAAATATGGAGTCTCATCTTGATCACCTCAAAGTATTTCTCTCAGTTTGTCAGCATAATGGTCTTGCAGTTAATCCCTCAAAGTCAGTTATTGCTGTCCCTGAGTTGGTTTTTATCGGGATCAAGCTTCTTCCCGGGGGGGAGATGGAGGTTCAGGAACATATTTTGACTCGTATTCGCAATTTGCCTGTAACAACTGTAAAGGAATTGCAGCGTTTTCTAGGGTTAGTGAATTATATTTCTGGTTTTTATTACAAGTTAGCTGAAGATCGCCTTGAGCTTAATAAGCTTTTAGGTAAGAAGCCCCCTCCATGGAGTCCTTATCATGATAGACTTATTCAGAACATTAAGGACAAATGTGCTAAACTTCCTCAGTTGAAGCTTCCAGGCCCTGGTTATAAGATTGTAGAAACTGATGCTAGCGAATTAGCATGGGCTGGAATTCTTAGAGAACAAGCTACCAAGGAGTTTAATCCCAAGGATAAAGGAAAAATTGTTAGGACAGTCTCTGGTAGTTTCAGAGGATCAGAAAAAGACTACCATAGTATCCATAAGAAAATCCTTGCAGTAGTAAACACCTTTCAAGCTTTCCAAATGTTTATAGCAGACACAAGGTTTTTACTCAAGAGTGACTTGCAGAACCTTCGTGGTTTCTTCAAGAAGGAGTCACGTAATAAGGTAGTTAGAGGAAGATTGTTAAGATGGGCACAGCTCTTGTGTACTTATGAGTTTGATTGTCTTCACATTCCAGGAGTTGAAAATATTGTAGCTGACTTTGTATCACGAGAAGGACATCAAGAACCAGAACCAGAAGGAGAACCAGAACCAAAGAAGGTCAGACAAATGGAAGGCCGAATCCGTGTTCTTCAAATCAAGATTCGAGAGCATAGGTGGCATGAGCTCAGTAGAACTGAGTGGAGTACCAATCCCTTCCCCAGAAGGGAATTACACAATTTCAGAATGGCGAACGATTTCCTATATGATCGTTTCAAAATGCTGAAGGCCAAGATGCTTCTAACTTCTCCAGGTCTATGGTCAGAAACCCCCTTCTTCCACTTCAGTGCTGAAGCAGAACAAGTTGACCCAGACATCGGCCATGTTCTTACCAACTGGTGTGGGGATTTCAGCCTACCACTCCAATTCAACAACCCTACAATTGGGAAACCAGAAGAGTGGTTGAACTTCGAAGAAGGCAAAGATCTCATTCGAGATATGTTTGCAGGACCATATCCTCCGGCGGAGAATTTGAATTTTGGTAATACAACAGCTTATACAGGTTGTATTTTCACCTTTCAAGCTTTCCAAATGTTTATAGCAGACAGAAGGTTTTTACTCAAGAGTGACTTGCAGAACCTTCGTGGTTTCTTCAAGAAGGAGTCACGTAATAAGGTAGTTAGAGGAAGATTGTTAAGATGGGCACAGCTCTTGTGTACTTATGAGTTTGATTGTCTTCACATTCCAGGAGCTGAAAATATTGTAGCTGACTTTGTATCACGAGAAGGACATCAAGAACCAGAACCAGAAGGAGAACCAGAACCAAAGAAGGTCAGACAAATGGAAGGCTGAATCCGTGTTCTTCAAATCAGGATTCGAGAGCATAGGTGGCATGAGCTCAGTAGAACTGAGTGGAGTACCAATCCCTTCCCCAGAAGGGAATTACACAATTTCAGAATGGCGAACGATTTCCTATATGATCGTTTCAAAATGCTGAAGGCCAAGATGCTTCTAACTTCTCCAGGTCTATGGTCAGAAACCCCCTTCTTCCACTTCAGTGCTAAAGCAGAACAAGTTGACCCAGACATCGGCCATGTTCTTACCAACTGGTGTGGGGATTTCAGCCTACCACTCCAATTCAACAACCCTACAATTGGGAAACCAGAAGAGTGGTTGAACTTCGAAGAAGGCAAAGATCTCATTCGAGATATGTTTGCAGGACCATATCCTCCGGCGGAGAATTTGAATTTTGGTAATACAACAGCTTATACAGGTTGTATTTTCCGCCTTACTTTTAATTCAGGAGAAGATACTGTGCTAAACAGATACTTAGCCCAGCATTATGGACCTTGTGGACCAGAGTCAGTATTTGAGCATTGGACCCTTAAAAATAGATTAAGATATTTTTATGCTCACCAAGTTCCTATTTGGATACATGTCAAAACCTACAGGTTGAACGAGGCTACCCCTCTTTCAATGACTCATGGCATCTACGGTCCCTACAAGCTCAAAGTAATGAGCATCATATGGAAAGAAGGAACACCTCAGTTGATGACAGGTTGTATTCCACATGCTTCAACCCAAACCTGTTACAACTGTGAAGACCATTCAGAGGATGACCCACGGGTTCCTCCACCACCTCCAAGCCAAGCATGTCATCATCCCAGCAAAGCTTTTTGTGGCGCATGCGCATGGGGTCGACAGGATGATGATGATTCCAATAGTACTGGGTCCTAGGCTAGTAAGTGGGCATGTCACTTACCGTGGAATCTTATCTCCGCGTGATTAACGATAAGGCGTGGACCTCACCACGTTCTAAAGGGGTTACCTTTCCACCTCATTGAAAGGCCAAGTTATTCCTCTTGGTTGTAAAAGGAATCATCTTGTGTGTCGGTCGGTTCTTCCTTATCTTGTTCACGAGCAATTGGGTCCCACCTTTTGGGATGCTCTCCGGATAAGGTTTGCTTCGTGTCATCTTCTTGTGGACGGATCTGAAATGAATTATGCTGTAGGGGTAAAAAGATCTGCCCTCCTTCCCTATATAAGGGTGCAGGGACGCCAGCATTCAGCAACGGTTCATACGCAGAGAGAGTTCTTGAGAAGATTGTAAGAGTCTTGAGTAGTAAGTTCTTAGGTTGTAAGAGTCTTAAGTTATAAGTTTGAAGTCTGTAAGTCTTGTAATGTCAATAACAAGCTGATCCTATACAGCTTTACTTTGTAATACTCTGTTTTGTCATTATGAATATAATAGCGCGCATTGTTAAAGATGAACATGGTAGAGAATTACCTGAAAAAAGATTAGTGGTAAATTATAAACCACTGAATGATTGTCTGATAGATCATAAGCATCCTATCCCTAGTAAAGATCATATTTGGCAGGCAATACAGGGCAGTCATGTTTATTCAAAATTTGACTTAACCAAAGGCTACTGGCAGATAGCTTTAAAAACTACTGACTATTATAAGACAGCCTTTTCAGTTCCACAGGGTTTGTATGAGTGGACTGTTCTTCCCTTTGGTATCAAGACTGCACCTTCTATTTTCCAACAAAAAATGGATATCATCTTCCGGCCTCATGCCAAGTTTATCCAACCCTATATAGATGATATTCTTGTTTTTAGCCAAAATATGGAGTCTCATCTTGATCACCTCAAAGTATTTCTCTCAGTTTGTCAGCATAATGGTCTTGCAGTTAATCCCTCAAAGTCAGTTATTGCTGTCCCTGAGTTGGTTTTTATCGGGATCAAGCTTCTTCCCGGGGGGGAGATGGAGGTTCAGGAACATATTTTGACTCGTATTCGCAATTTGCCTGTAACAACTGTAAAGGAATTGCAGCGTTTTCTAGGGTTAGTGAATTATATTTCTGGTTTTTATTACAAGTTAGCTGAAGATCGCCTTGAGCTTAATAAGCTTTTAGGTAAGAAGCCCCCTCCATGGAGTCCTTATCATGATAGACTTATTCAGAACATTAAGGACAAATGTGCTAAACTTCCTCAGTTGAAGCTTCCAGGCCCTGGTTATAAGATTGTAGAAACTGATGCTAGCGAATTAGCATGGGCTGGAATTCTTAGAGAACAAGCTACCAAGGAGTTTAATCCCAAGGATAAAGGAAAAATTGTTAGGACAGTCTCTGGTAGTTTCAGAGGATCAGAAAAAGACTACCATAGTACCCATAAGGAAATCCTTGCAGTAGTAAACACCTTTCAAGCTTTCCAAATGTTTATAGCAGACAGAAGGTTTTTACTCAAAAGTGACTTGCAGAACCTTCGTGGTTTCTTCTTGAGAAAGAGGTGGGATGATGAATCCTTGGCAGCTGATACAATCCTTTAAATGTCAGGAAATCCTGATCTACAATAAAAGGCTGCCATTCACTGAGAGTGTTGCTTCCTATGACACCGTCATAGTCCTCAACTTCATAATGAACAAACAATGTTTGTTGAGGTTTCTCTTCAAATCCTAACTGGATTGGAGCAACACAGAATAATCTACTAAAAGATTTTTCATTATTTCCGAAGGTAATATCTGTCTTACCTTCTCTCCATGCATCCTCTGGGAATGCATTCTTTCTAGCAATATTAAGATCTGCACCAGTGTCTATCAAAAAAGAAAGTGGATAGGCCTGAATACCTGGAAACTTGATAAGCAGTACAGCGCCTGGACAATGAGTTGTCGCTTTAGAAGCGCGAAGATACGCCTTCTTTTCTTGCATCCCGCTGTATCTTCCTTTGCTGCTCTGGCCTTTCTGAACTGGTAGATCTTCTTGAACAGGGATGACTTCCTTGATGGGACTCCCTTCAAATGCATCAGTCTCCAAATATTGCATTGGATCCTCGATCTGCTCTTGTTTGATTTGTTGAGGAGTCTGAATCTCACGCACTTGATAACCTTTCTCAGAGCACATTAAGAGACCTTCTGAGATGGTTGGTTGCTCTGCAGGCAGCTTCGCACTAGATGTCTGATTATACTGATTGATATACTGCTGCAACTGGCGCTGTGATTCTTCTTCATTTCTTTCTTCAAGATCCTCAGTCATGAGAATCTCTACTTCATCTTGTGCTTGTTTCAGCACCTTATCAAGAAATTCGAGACGGTGACGTCTCCATAATCTCCTTGCCATGCTTCCTGGAGCAGGTGCTTCAAGAATGCCTTTCTGCTCGATGGGTCGCGTGTTCGTCACTACAGAGTCTGTTGGGCCGGTTTCTCGGAGAGAAGAGACCGAGCTTCTTGGCTGGTTATACCATGGAGATGGTCTATAACCAGAGCTGCGAGGACTCTGAGGTACTGGAGGTCTGATTGGAATGAAACCTCTACCTCTAGTCTGATACGGCCTGGCTGACTGATAGAAGTAGTGATCTTCTTCTTCTTCTTCTTCTAAGCCGATTTCTTGAATCTTCGGCTGCTGCGGCTGCTGCGACTTAAAGGCTGGCTCTTTAGGCTTCATGAGATTATACTTTCTTGCTTTCAGATCAGTGAGTCGAGCTTTCAACTTTTTCCAAGTCTCTGGACCCATGTCCATGACCTTTAACCTTTGCTCGATATTCAGGATCTCACCAATCACTTGACCTAGTTCCGAGACGGAACCTTTCATCATTCTCACAGAACCTGACATCTTTCTATAATAGAAAGATACTTCTGAATCGTCTGAACTTTCTTGATCTGAAGGGTCTGCGGATGAAGGAGCTGATTCAACCTCGGGCTGAGATTTCATCAACTTTACTTTCGCCTGATCTTCTCGGGATGAGAAGTATTCTTCTTCTGACTCTGATTCTTCTGAACTTGAGAGAACTATGTCTTCAGAGTCGGATGGATAGTCATATATATAATCAAATTCATCTGCTGTGACACCGACACTTTTAGCTGCCTGAACCTTAGCTTTACCTTTTTTCTTATCTTTCTTCGGACACTTGTTAGCTAGGTGGTCACCTTTACAGATGTAACAGACTGGCTTTCGTCTGCCACTACCTTTTCTTCTCTTGTCTTTCTTACGGAAGTATCCCTTTTTTCTTGGCTTTCGGCGATCCTTATCTTTTCCTTTGTCAGATTTCCTTTTATACTTTTTCTTGTATGGTTTACAATCAACACAGTTATCATTTCCTTTTTCCAGCTGGTAGCATACGGCTGCAGATAAGATCGGTTGGATCTTCTTTTTCTCTTTCCGATCCTTTACTTCATTGCATATGTCGGTGTTGATCTGTTCAAGAAACTGTACAATTTGCGGAAAAGTCAATTCTTTCATATCAGACTTATCATGCAAGAGATTCTCTAAAACCTTGCGATGATAGTAAGCACCAATGGGACCACTAAAACTTTTGAGAAAAGTAGTGTACATGAATTCATGATCTTGTTCCTTGCCTGAGAAGTAAAAGTGTTCGTATTGCTTTTTACAATACTCCTTGAAATTTCTCAGATCTTTACATTTACCTTTCATGAATTTCTGGTAAGAAAGCTGTTCCATAACATCACGCTTTCCTACAAACATTCTTGCTAATTGAGCACAGACTTGATCTGTGCCGCTGTCAAGTAGAGTTTCAATAAACTCATCATCTAACCTATCCCAAACCACCCTTGCCATTCCAGTCATGAAATTCAATGCTTGCTTTATCACTTCCTTTTCATCAGCATTGGGGTTGGTTGAGATGTAATTGGTGATCCATGCTCTCATTGCATCGACACCTCTGGCATTTTCTATTTCCTCAAATTTATCAAAATTTACCATGGGAGGAGTGTCGGCTTTGAAAGTTTGAATATTTTTAAATGGATCACTTCCTGGTAATGGATAGTCAGCTACAATATTTTCAGCTCCTGGAATGTGAAGACAATCAAACTCATAAGTACACAAGAGCTGTGCCCATCTTAACAATCTTCCTCTAACTACCTTATTACGTGACTCCTTCTTGAAGAAACCACGAAGGTTCTGCAAGTCACTCTTGAGTAAAAACCTTCTGTCTGCTATAAACATTTGGAAAGCTTGAAAGGTGTTTACTACTGCAAGGATTTCCTTATGGGTACTATGGTAGTCTTTTTCTGATCCTCTGAAACTACCAGAGACTGTCCTAACAATTTTTCCTTTATCCTTGGGATTAAACTCCTTGGTAGCTTGTTCTCTAAGAATTCCAGCCCATGCTAATTCGCTAGCATCAGTTTCTACAATCTTATAACCAGGGCCTGGAAGCTTCAACTGAGGAAGTTTAGCACATTTGTCCTTAATATTCTGAATAAGTCTATCATGATAAGGACTCCATGGAGGGGGCTTCTTACCTAAAAGCTTATTAAGCTCAAGGCGATCTTCAGCTAACTTGTAATAAAAACCAGAAATATAATTCACTAACCCTAGAAAACGCTGCAATTCTTTTACAGTTGTTACAGGCAAATTGCGAATACGAGTCAAAAAGGAAATGATGACTGTGTTGATTGTAAACCATACAAGAAAAAGTATAAAAGGAAATCTGACAAAGGAAAAGATAAGGATCGCCGAAAGCCAAGAAAAAAGGGATACTTCCGTAAGAAAGACAAGAGAAGAAAAGGTAGTGGCAGACGAAAGCCAGTCTGTTACATCTGTAAAGGTGACCACCTAGCTAACAAGTGTCCGAAGAAAGATAAGAAAAAAGGTAAAGCTGCCCGAACCTTAGCTTTACCTTTTTTCTTATCTTTCTTCGGACACTTGTTAGCTAGGTGGTCACCTTTACAGATGTAACAGACTGGCTTTCGTCTGCCACTACCTTTTCTTCTCTTGTCTTTCTTACGGAAGTATCCCTTTTTTCTTGGCTTTCGGCGATCCTTATCTTTTCCTTTGTCAGATTTCCTTTTATACTTTTTCTTGTATGGTTTACAATCAACACAGTCATCATTTCCTTTTTCCAGCTGGTAGCATACGGCTGCAGATAAGATCGGTTGGATCTTCTTTTTCTCTTTCCGATCCTTTACTTCATTGCATATGTCGGTGTTGATCTGTTCAAGAAACTGTACAATTTGCAGAAAAGTCAATTCTTTCATATCAGACTTATCATGCAAGAGATTCTCTAAAACCTTGCGATGATAGTAAGCACCAATGGGACCACTAAAACTTTTGAGAAAAGTAGTGTACATGAATTCATGATCTTGTTCCTTGCCTGAGAAGTAAAAGTGTTCGTATTGTTTTTTACAATACTCCTTGAAATTTCTCAGATCTTTACATTTACCTTTCATGAATTTCTGGTAAGAAAGCTATTCCATAACATCACGCTTTCCTACAAACATTCTTGCTAATTGAGCACAGACTTGATCTGTGCCGCTGTCAAGTAGAGTTTCAATAAACTCATCATCTAACCTATCCCAAACCACCCTTGCCATTCCAGTCATGGAATTCAATGCTTGCTTTATCACTTCCTTTTCATCAGCATTGGGGTTGGTTGAGATGTAATTGGTGATCCATGCTCTCATTGCATCGACACCTCTGGCATTTTCTATTTCCTCAAATTTATCAAAATTTACCATGGGAGGAGTGTCGGCTTTGAAAGTTTGAATATTTTTAAATGGATCACTTCCTGGTAATGGATATTGACCATTCCCCCGGGCCATCAACACAGTACCCTGAATAGGAGCGGCTGAATCTGACGTAGTAGGAACTGGGTCAGGAGGATTTTCAGCTGGCACAGGAAGAGGCTGTGTGGGTAAAACTTGACCGCTAGCAGGATCATAACGTAGTGGTTCATTGGAAGTAGGAACATGAACTTGTAGACGTTTACCACCACTATATTGAGCTGCTAGATAAGTACTTGCACTAGAGGGAAAACTCTTAAATGCAGGAGGTTTAGCAGTTTGACTCCTAATCCTATTAAGAGATAAGTGCAAATTATTGGCCTCGGAAGCTATAGCTTGACGAGTCTCCTGGGACTCCACCTTAAGATTATCTGCAATCTTTAACTGAGAAGTTGTGAGAAAAGAAAGTTCCTCAGTTATTTCTTGTAACCTTTGCCCAGAATGTCTGATCTGGACATTTGTAGTTCCCATCTGTGCATTCACTGCATCAAAATCTGCCTTCATTTCTTGTTGGACTCTAAGGACTAAATCTCTCTGTTGCTGCATAGCTGCTTCTCTTTTAATCTCCCAGATCTCTACTTTAGTAGAAAAAGCTTGATAAAGATCTTTTAATTCATCCAATCCTTTACCAACCTTATCAATCCAATCCTGATTGATTCTATCTTCTAGCTTTTGAAGCTCAGCAATGATGGTATGATCATTGGAATGAATACTCTGGAAGTGCTGTTCATGCTTAACAAATTCAAGATCTAATCTAATCCTTTGATCTTCTTGAAACAGCATATTTTTCCGATGACAGAGATTTCCCCAGTTAAGCAAATAACTTTGAGATGGGGCATTATTTCCTAAAGGCAAAACATGAAGTGGCCAACATGGCGCTTTGAACTTGCCTGTAGTATCCAACATTAAGAAATCATGGAAAGGCGGAATTCGCCCTGGGATGGTATTTGCACCTCCCGGATTACTTATAATTTGGGAATCTACTACTGATATCGGGGCATCAGGAAGAGCAACCTCATACTCAGAAAACATTTCTCTTGTAGTCATCATTCTAATTTTGGCATTACTAGGTGGGAAGACAAAGGAACAGTCTTCGCATTGATACAAGCCATTCTGCAAAATAGAATATTTGGAATGACTGCAAGCAGGTTGTCTTAGCCTATTTTGGAAAGAGGCTTGTCCTGACACAGAAGGTATTCGAAACAAATTCTCAAACCCTTGAGAGGGTTGTAACCTCATACTGGAAGTTTTTGGTAAAACACTTGGCACAGATGAACTAGGCTCATTATAAAAGAAAGGAACATCAGTAACCACATCCTTAGACTTCATTGAACTAGCTGGAAAACTAGAAGTCTTATTAGGAGGTCTTGCCGACCGCATATCTGAGGTACCAAACTTAATGACTGCCTGATCATCTATTTCTTCTAGGGTAAGACCCTGAAGTTGTGGATTCTTTGTAATCTCCTTTTCACTGATATTATCCTGTTCCCACAATTCCATAACCCATTCTTTTGGCATCATAATATCTTTATGCTTAACAACTTTTGGAGCTGTTAACTTGGCGGTACTACTTGAGGAACTCCATACAGTTGACAGTCCTTCTAATCCCTTTTCATTGGGACTTCTGGGATTCACCATTAAAGGAATAACCTTATCATACAGTCTATAGTGAACCAGGAAGGCTAATGAGTGATCAACTGAATCGGATTTCATAAACAGATTCATGGTTTTAAACTTATACTCTAAGACATCCCTAAGATTTCCATCTAAAAGACTGACAGAATAGTCTAGAAGACAGTCAACAAAGAAGGGACCTTTAGCCATAGAGTCACAACCAGCACCAAGTAAAGAATGAGATAGTTTATAAAATCTAGCATCTTTAAGCATCATCATGGCAATGATAGGTAAACCTTTTCTGTAATGACCACAGATACCTATTCTAATATATGACAGATGCATGAATTGGGGATTCTTTTTACTTTCTAGAGCTTTTCGTCTAAACTTCTTGACTAGCTCATCAGTGAATATATTTAATTTTCCTTCGTTGCCTCCTTGGACAACATGAGAGAGTTCAGCCACATGACAGTTCTGAGAAGCTCTATAACCAAACCAATCTCTTAAACCTATGGACTTATTATTAAACATATCTACTAAACCTTTAGGTACATCCTTGTAGATCTCATGAGGTGGGATTTTTGGTACTTTAAAAGGTTTCTCATCTACAGGAGCTACGGCATACTTATCCATTTCATCTAAACAATTCTGAACTATGGACTCTTCACTAAAACAAGTTTCATTGTTTGCAAAGAAATTAGTAAACCTAACCTCTGAGTTTCGATCCGCTGTCATATCGGAATGACTGTTGTCCTTCGCTGAAGAAGTAGAAGGGGAAGCCATCTGCGCTCTAACCTCGCTCGAACCTGCGCTCGAAAGGAACAATTACTGCCCTGATTGCCCTGAAGCCTTCACACGGCACAAAACGGGACTTACGATTCGGGACTTACAACTATCAAGGTTGTCCTGAGACCATACAGGGAGGCTGTAAGGGAGCTTTACAGATATTGAGGGAAAAGAGGAGTTAACGTTAGACAACAACGTAAACAACATACAGCAATATCGTCGCCTGAGGCTCTGATACCAAATCTAAGCTGCAATAGACAAACATTAATACCGACGGTATATCTAGCTCTAATATGAATTGTAGAACTATTTGCGGTACGCACATGCAGGAAGCTAACTGAAATGTTCATCTTTAACAATGCGCGCTATTATATTCATAATGACAAAACAGAGTATTACAAAGTAAAGCTGTATAGGATCAGCTTGTTATTGACATTACAAGACTTACAGACTTCAAACTTATAACTTAAGACTCTTACAACCTAAGAACTTACTACTCAAGACTCTTACAATCTTCTCAAGAACTCTCTCTGCGTATGAACCGTTGCTGAATGCTGGCGTCCCTGCACCCTTATATAGGGAAGGAGGGCAGATCTTTTTACCCCTACAGCATAATTCATTTCAGATCCGTCCACAAGAAGATGACACGAAGCAAACCTTATCCGGAGAGCATCCCAAAAGGTGGGACCCAATTGCTCGTGAACAAGATAAGGAAGAACCGACCGACCGACGGTATATCTAGCTCTAATATGAATTGTAGAACTATTTGCGGTACGCACATGCAGGAAGCTAACTGAAATGTTCATCTTTAACAATGCGCGCTATTATATTCATAATGACAAAACAGAGTATTACAAAGTAAAGCTGTATAGGATCAGCTTGTTATTGACATTACAAGACTTACAGACTTCAAACTTATAACTTAAGACTCTTACAACCTAAGAACTTACTACTCAAGACTCTTACAATCTTCTCAAGAACTCTCTCTGCGTATGAACCGTTGCTGAATGCTGGCGTCCCTGCACCCTTATATAGGGAAGGAGGGCAGATCTTTTTACCCCTACAGCATAATTCATTTCAGATCCGTCCACAAGAAGATGACACGAAGCAAACCTTATCCGGAGAGCATCCCAAAAGGTGGGACCCAATTGCTCGTGAACAAGATAAGGAAGAACCGACCGACACACAAGATGATTCCTTTTACAACCAAGAGGAATAACTTGGCCTTTCAATGAGGTGGAAAGGTAACCCCTTTAGAACGTGGTGAGGTCCACGCCTTATCGTTAATCACGCGGAGATAAGATTCCACGGTAAGTGACATGCCCACTTACTAGCCTAGGATCCAGTACTATTGGAATCATCATCATCCTGTCGACCCCATGCGCATGCGCCACAAAAAGCTTTGTTGGGATGATGACATGCCTGGCTTGGAGGTGGTGGAGGAACCCGTGGGTCATCCTCTGAATGGTCTTCACAGTTGTAACAGGTTTGGGTTGAAGCATGTGGAATACAACCTGTCATCAACTGAGGTGTTCCTTCCTTCCATATGATGCTCATTACTTTGAGCTTGTAGGGACCGTAGATGCCATGAGTCATTGAAAGAGGGGTAGCCTCGTTCAACCTGTAGGTTTTGACATGTATCCAAATAGGAACTTGGTGAGCATAAAAATATCTTAATCTATTTTTAAGGGTCCAATGCTCAAATACTGACTCTGGTCCACAAGGTCCATAATGCTGGGCTAAGTATCTGTTTAGCACAGTATCTTCTCCTGAATTAAAAGTAAGGCGGAAAATACAACCTGTATAAGCTGTTGTATTACCAAAATTCAAATTCTCCGCCGGAGGATATGGTCCTGCAAACATATCTCGAATGAGATCTTTGCCTTCTTCGAAGTTCAACCACTCTTCTGGTTTCCCAATTGTAGGGTTATTGAATTGGAGTGGTAGGCTGAAATCCCCACACCAGTTGGTAAGAACATGGCCGATGTCTGGATCAACTTGTTCTGCTTCAGCACTGAAGTGGAAGAAGGGGGTTTCTGACCATAGACCTGGAGAAGTTAGAAGCATCTTGGCCTTCAGCATTTTGAAACGATCATATAGAAAATCGTTCGCCATTCTGAAATTGTGTAATTCCCTTCTGGGGAAGGGATTGGTACTCCACTCAGTTCTACTGAGCTCATGCCACCTATGCTCTCGAATCCTGATTTGAAGAACACGGATTCGGCCTTCCATTTGTCTGACCTTCTTTGGTTCTGGTTCTCCTTCTGGTTCTGGTTCTTGATGTCCTTCTCGTGATACAAAGTCAGCTACAATATTTTCAGCTCCGTCCACATCACGTTTCAGGGGAAGATTACAAACAAGGGACCTTTGAAACTTCTTTAGATCCTTGGTCATGACGGTCGTGGCAAAGAGTTCTTTAATTTGCTTGATTTCTTCCGTGCGTTCCTGGAACTGCTTGTGAAGCCATACCTGATTGACAGGTTTTTTCTTCTTTTCCTCTGGCTCAATTCTTGAGAAAGAGGTGGGATGATGAATCCTTGGCAGCTGATACAATCCTTTAAATGTCAGGAAATCCTGATCTACAATAAAAGGCTGCCATTCACTGAGAGTGTTGCTTCCTATGACACCGTCATAGTCCTCAACTTCATAATGAACAAACAATGTTTGTTGAGGTTTCTCTTCAAATCCTAACTGGATTGGAGCAACACAGAATAATCTACTAAAAGATTTTTCATTATTTCCGAAGGTAATATCTGTCTTACCTTCTCTCCATGCATCCTCTGGGAATGCATTCTTTCTAGCAATATTAAGATCTGCACCAGTGTCTATCAAAAAAGAAAGTGGATAGGCCTGAATACCTGGAAACTTGATAAGCAGTACAGCGCCTGGACAATGAGTTGTCGCTTTAGAAGCGCGAGGATACGCCTTCTTTTCTTGCATCCCGCTGTATCTTCCTTTGCTGCTCTGGCCTTTCTGAACTGGTAGATCTTCTTGAACAGGGATGACTTCCCTGATGGGACTCCCTTCAAATGCATCAGTCTCCAAATATTGCATTGGATCCTCGATCTGCTCTTGTTTGATTTGTTGAGGAGTCTGAATCTCACGCACTTGATAACCTTTCTCAGAGCACATTAAGAGACCTTCTGAGATGGTTGGTTGCTCTGCAGGCAGCTTCGCACTAGATGTCTGATTATACTGATTGATATACTGCTGCAACTGGCGCTGTGATTCTTCTTCATTTCTTTCTTCAAGATCCTCAGTCATGAGAATCTCTACTTCATCTTGTGCTTGTTTCAGCACCTTATCAAGAAATTCGAGACGGTGACGTCTCCATAATCTCCTTGCCATGCTTCCTGGAGCAGGTGCTTCAAGAATGCCTTTCTGCTCGTTGGGTCGCGTGTTCGTCACTACAGAGTCTGTTGGGCCGGTTTCTCAGAGAGAAGAGACCGAGCTTCTTGGCTGGTTATACCATGGAGATGGTCTATAACCAGAGCTGCGAGGACTCTGAGGTACTGGAGGTCTGATTGGAATGAAACCTCTACCTCTAGTCTGATACGGCCTGGCTGACTGATAGAAGTAGTGATCTTCTTCTTCTTCTTCTTCTAAGCCGATTTCTTGAATCTTCGGCTGCTGCGGCTGCTGCGACTTAAAGGCTGGCTCTTTAGGCTTCATGAGATTATACTTTCTTGCTTTCAGATCAGTGAGTCGAGCTTTCAACTTTTTCCAAGTCTCTGGACCCATGTCCATGACCTTTAACCTTTGCTCGATATTCAGGATCTCACCAATCACTTGATCTAGTTCCGAGACGGAACCTTTCATCATTCTCACAGAACCCGACATCTTTCTATAATAGAAAGATACTTCTGAATCGTCTGAACTTTCTTGATCTGAAGGGTCTGCGGATGAAGGAGCTGATTCAACCTCGGGCTGAGATTTCATCAACTTTACTTTCGCCTGATCTTCTCAGGATGAGAAGTATTCTTCTTCTGACTCTGATTCTTCTGAACTTGAGAGAACTATGTCTTCAGAGTCGGATGGATAGTCATATATATAATCAAATTCATCTGCTGTGACACCGTCAGAATCTCACCGATCACTTGATCTAGTTTCGAGACGGAACCTTTCATCATTCTCACAGAACCCGACATCTTTCTATAATAGAATGATACTTCTGAATCGTCTGAACTTTCTTGATCTGAAGGGTCTGCGGATGAAGGAGCTGATTCAACCTCGGGCTGAGATTTCATCAACTTTACTTTCGCCTGATCTTCTCGAGATGAGAAGTATTCTTCTTCTGACTCTGATTCTTATGAACTTGAGAGAACTATGTCTTCAGAGTCGGATGGATAGTCATATATATAATCAAATTCATCTGCTGTGACACCGACACTTTTAGCTGCCCGAACCTTAGCTTTACCTTTTTTCTTATCTTTCTTCGGACACTTGTTAGCTAGGTGGTCACCTTTACAGATGTAACAGACTGGCTTTCGTCTGCCACTACCTTTTCTTCTCTTGTCTTTCTTACGGAAGTATCCCTTTTTTCTTGGCTTTCGGCGATCCTTATCTTTTCCTTTGTCAGATTTCCTTTTATACTTTTTCTTGTATGGTTTGCAATCAACACAGTCATCATTTCCTTTTTCCAGCTGGTAGCATACGGCTGCAGATAAGATCGGTTGGATCTTCTTTTTCTCTTTCCGATCCTTTACTTCATTGCATATGTCGGTGTTGATCTGTTCAAGAAACTGTACAATTTGCGGAAAAGTCAATTCTTTCATATCAGACTTATCATGCAAGAGATTCTCTAAAACCTTGCGATGATAGTAAGCACCAATGGGACCACTAAAACTTTTGAGAAAAGTAGTGTACATGAATTCATGATCTTGTTCCTTGCCTGAGAAGTAAAAGTGTTCGTATTGTTTTTTACAATACTCCTTGAAATTTCTCAGATCTTTACATTTACCTTTCATGAATTTCTGGTAAGAAAGCTGTTCCATAACATCACGCTTTCCTACAAACATTCTTGCTAATTGAGCACAGACTTGATCTGTGCCACTATCAAGTAGAGTTTCAATAAACTCATCATCTAACCTATCCCAAACCACCCTTGCCATTCCAGTCATGGAATTCAATGCTTGCTTTATCACTTCCTTTTCATCAGCATTGGGGTTGGTTGAGATGTAATTGGTGATCCATGCTCTCATTGCATCGACACCTCTGGCATTTTCTATTTCCTCAAATTTATCAAAATTCACCATGGGAGGAGTGTCGGCTTTGAAAGTTTGAATATTTTTAAATGGATCACTTCCTGGTAATGGATATTGACCATTCCCCCGGGCCATCAACACAGTACCCTGAATAGGAGTGGCTGAATCTGACGTAGTAGGAACTGGGGAAATCTCTGTCACCGGAAAAATATGCTGTTTCAAGAAGATCAAAGGATTAGATTAGATCTTGAATTTGTTAAGCATGAACAGCACTTCCAGAGTATTCATTCCAATGATCATACCATCATTGCTGAGCTTCAAAAGCTAGAAGATAGAATCAATCAGGATTGGATTGATAAGGTTGGTAAAGGATTGGATGAATTAAAAGATCTTTATCAAGCTTTTTCTACAAAAGTAGAGATCTGGGAGATTAAAAGAGAAGCAGCTATGCAGCAACAGAGAGATTTAGTCCTTAGAGTCCAACAAGAAATGAAGGCAGATTTTGATGCAGTGAATGCACAGATGGGAACTACAAATGTCCAGATCAGACATTCTGGGCAAAGGTTACAAGAAATAACTGAGGAACTTTCTTTTCTCACAACTTCTCAGTTAAAGATTGCAGATAATCTTAAGGTGGAGTCCCAGGAGACTCGTCAAGCAATAGCTTCCGAGGCCAATAATTTGCACTTATCTCTTAATAGGATTAGGAGTCAAACTGCTAAACCTCCTGCATTTAAGAGTTTTCCCTCTAGTGCAAGTACTTATCTAGCAGCTCAATATAGTGGTGGTAAACGTCTACAAGTTCATGTCCCTACTTCCAATGAACCACTACGTTATGATCCTGCTAGCGGTCAAGTTTTACCCACACAGCCCCTTCCTGTGCCAGCTGAAAATCCTCCTGACCCAGTTCCTACTACGTCAGATTCAGCCGCTCCTATTCAGGGTACTGTGTTGATGGCCCGGGGGAATGGTCAATATCCATTACCAGGAAGTGATCCATTTAAAAATATTCAAACTTTCAAAGCCGACACTCCTCCCATGGTGAATTTTGATAAATTTGAGGAAATAGAAAATGCCAGAGGTGTCGATGCAATGAGAGCATGGATCACCAATTACATCTCAACCAACCCCAATGCTGATGAAAAGGAAGTGATAAAGCAAGCATTGAATTCCATGACTGGAATGGCAAGGGTGGTTTGGGATAGGTTAGATGATGAGTTTATTGAAACTCTACTTGATAGTGGCACAGATCAAGTCTGTGCTCAATTAGCAAGAATGTTTGTAGGAAAGCGTGATGTTATGGAACAGCTTTCTTACCAGAAATTCATGAAAGGTAAATGTAAAGATCTGAGAAATTTCAAGGAGTATTGTAAAAAACAATACGAACACTTTTACTTCTCAGGCAAGGAACAAGATCATGAATTCATGTACACTACTTTTCTCAAAAGTTTTAGTGGTCCCATTGGTGCTTACTATCATCGCAAGGTTTTAGAGAATCTCTTGCATGATAAGTCTGATATGAAAGAATTGACTTTTCCGCAAATTGTACAGTTTCTTGAACAGATCAACACCGACATATGCAATGAAGTAAAGGATCGGAAAGAGAAAAAGAAGATCCAACCGATCTTATCTGCAGCCGTATGCTACCAGCTGGAAAAAGGAAATGATGACTGTGTTGATTGTAAACCATACAAGAAAAAGTATAAAAGAAAATCTGACAAAGGAAAAGATAAGGATCGCCGAAAGCCAAGAAAAAAGGGATACTTCCGTAAGAAAGACAAGAGAAGAAAAGGTAGTGCCAGACGAAAGCCAGTCTGTTACATCTGTAAAGGTGACCACCTAGCTAACAAGTGTCCGAAGAAAGATAAGAAAAAAGGTAAAGCTAAGGTTCGGGCAGCTAAAAGTGTCGGTGTCACAGCAGATGAATTTGATTATATATATGACTATCCATCCGACTCTGAAGACATAGTTCTCTCAAGTTCAGAAGAATCAGAGTCAGAAGAAGAATACTTCTCATCCCAAGAAGATCAGGCGAAAGTAAAGTTGATGAAATATCAGCCCGAGGTTGAATCAGCTCCTTCATCCGCAGACCCTTCAGATCAAGAAAGTTCAGACGATTCAGAAGTATCATTCTATTATAGAAAGATGTCGGGTTCTGTGAGAATGATGAAAGGTTCCGTCTCGGAACTAGATCAAGTGATCGGTGAGATTCTGAATATCGAGAAAAGGTTAAAGGTCATGGACATGGGTCCAGAGACTTGGAAAAAGTTGAAAGCTCGACTCACTGATCTAAAAGCAAGAAAGTATAATCTCATGAAGCCTAAAGAGCGAGCCTTCAAGTCGCAGCAGCCGAAGATTCAAGAAATCGGCTTAGAAGAAGAAGAAGAAGAAGATCACTACTTCTATCAGTCAGCAAGGCCGTATCAGACTAGAGGTAGAGGTTTCATTCCAATCAGACCTCCTGTACCTCAGAGTCCTCGCAGCTCTGGTTATAGACCATCTCCATGGTATAACCAGCCAAGAAGCTCGGTCTCTTCTCTCCGAGAAACCGGCCCAATCGACTATGTAGTGACGCATACGCGACCCATTGAGCAGAAAGGCATTCTTGAAGCGCCTGCTCCAGGAAGCATGGCAAGGAGATTATGGAGACGTCACCGTCTCGAATTTCTTGATAAGGTGCTGAAACAAGCACAAGATGAAGTAGAGATTCTCATGACTGAGGATCTTGAAGAAAGAAATGAAGAAGAATCACAGCGCCAGTTGCAGCAGTACATCAATCAGTACAACCAGACATCTAGTGCGAAGCTGCCTGCAGAACAACCAACCATCTCAGAAGGTCTCTTAATGTGCTCTGAGAAAGGTTATCAGGTGCGCGAGATTCAGACTCCTCAACAAATCAAACAAGAGCAGATCGAGGATCCAATGCAATATTTGGAGACTGATGCATTTGAAGGGAGTCCCATCAGGGAAGTCATCCTTGTTCAAGAAGATCTACCAGTACAGAAAGGCCAGAGCAGCAAAGGAAGATACAGCGGGATGCAAGAAAAGAAGGCGTATCTTCGCGCCTCTAAAGCGACAACTCATTGTCCAGGCGCTGTACTGCTTATCAAGTTTCCAGGTATTCAGGCCTATCCACTTTCTTTTCTGATAGACACTGGTGCAGATCTTAATATTGCTAGAAAGAATGCATTCCCAGAGGATGCATGGAGAGAAGGTAAGACAGATATTACCTTCGGAAATAATGAAAAATCTTTCAGTAGATTATTCTGTGTTGCTCCAATCCAGTTAGGATTTGAAGAGAAACTTCAACAAACATTGTTTGTTCATTATGAAGTTGAGGACTATGACGGTGTCATAGGAAGCAACACTCTCAGTGAATGGCAGCCTTTCATTGTAGATCAGGATTTCCTGACATTTAAAGGATTGTATCAGCTGCCAAGGATTCATCATCCCACCTCTTTCTCAAGAATTGAGCCAGAGGAAAAGAAGAAAAAACCTGTCAATCAGGTATGGCTTCACAAGCAGTTCCAGGAACGCACAGAAGAAATCAAGCAAATCAAAGAACTCTTTGCCACGACCGTCATGACCAAGGATCTAAAGAAGTTTCAAAGGTCCCTTGTTTGTAATCTTCCCCTGAAACGTGATGTGGACGGTAAGGAAATTCTTCCCCGAGGCAAAGCAAATTATTTTTTAATGAGTTCTTCTGAAGTAGAAATCTGTGCTAAAGAAGTTAAGGAACTAGAAGCCTTAGGATTAATTCAGGTTTCAGACTCTCCATTTTCATGTCATGCAATGTATGTACCAAAAGTAGATGAACATGGTAGAGAATTACCTGAAAAAAGATTAGTGGTAAATTATAAACCACTGAATGATTGTCTGATAGATCATAAGCATCCTATCCCTAGTAAAGATCATATTTGGCAGGCAATACAGGGCAGTCATGTTTATTCAAAATTTGACTTAACCAAAGGCTACTGGCAGATAGCTTTAAAAACTACTGACTATTATAAGACAGCCTTTTCAGTTCCACAGGGTTTGTATGAGTGGACTGTTCTTCCCTTTGGTATCAAGACTGCACCTTCAATTTTCCAACAAAAAATGGATATCATCTTCCGGCCTCATGCCAAGTTTATCCAACCCTATATAGATGATATTCTTGTTTTTAGCCAAAATATGGAGTCTCATCTTGATCACCTCAAAGTATTTCTCTCAGTTTGTCAGCATAATGGTCTTGCAGTTAATCCCTCAAAGTCAGTTATTGCTGTCCCTGAGTTGGTTTTTATCGGGATCAAGCTTCTTCCCGGGGGGGAGATGGAGGTTCAGGAACATATTTTGACTCGTATTCGCAATTTGCCTGTAACAACTGTAAAAGAATTGCAGCGTTTTCTAGGGTTAGTGAATTATATTTCTGGTTTTTATTACAAGTTAGCTGAAGATCGCCTTGAGCTTAATAAGCTTTTAGGTAAGAAGCCCCCTCCATGGAGTCCTTATCATGATAGACTTATTCAGAATATTAAGGACAAATGTGCTAAACTTCCTCAGTTGAAGCTTCCAGGCCCTGGTTATAAGATTGTAGAAACTGATGCTAGCGAATTAGCATGGGCTGGAATTCTTAGAGAACAAGCTACCAAGGAGTTTAATCCCAAGGATAAAGGAAAAATTGTTAGGACAGTCTCTGGTAGTTTCAGAGGATCAGAAAAAGACTACCATAGTACCCATAAGGAAATCCTTGCAGTAGTAAACACCTTTCAAGCTTTCCAAATGTTTATAGCAGACAGAAGGTTTTTACTCAAGAGTGACTTGCAGAACCTTCGTGGTTTCTTCAAGAAGGAGTCACGTAATAAGGTAGTTAGAGGAAGATTGTTAAGATGGGCACAGCTCTTGTGTACTTATGAGTTTGATTGTCTTCACATTCCAGGAGCTGAAAATATTGTAGCTGACTTTGTATCACGAGAAGGACATCAAGAACCAGAACCAGAAGGAGAACCAGAACCAAAGAAGGTCAGACAAATGGAAGGCCGAATCCGTGTTCTTCAAATCAGGATTCGAGAGCATAGGTGGCATGAGCTCAGTAGAACTGAGTGGAGTACCAATCCCTTCCCCAGAAGGGAATTACACAATTTCAGAATGGCGAACGATTTCCTATATGATCGTTTCAAAATGCTGAAGGCCAAGATGCTTCTAACTTCTCCAGGTCTATGGTCAGAAACCCCCTTCTTCCACTTCAGTGCTGAAGTAGAACAAGTTGACCCAGACATCGCCATGTTCTTACCAACTGGTGTGGGGATTTCAGCCTACCACTCCAACCTTGATTGGATGATGTGTGTCGATTGGTTTGACTAGATTAGTATGAATTAGGGATTGACTTGCATTTATGTCGTGGCTTGGAATTGACTTGATTGAATTGAATAATGATGATGAATTGAATTGATTTGAAGAAATGATTTGATGATTGGGTTGAGTTTATTGCTTGGATTTTTAGAATGTTGTAATTTTTTTGGGTTTTGATATGTTTTGATTTTTGAGAATATTTTGATTTTTTTAAATTTTTGGAATGTTTTGATTTTTTTGGATTTTTGGAATGTTTTGATTTTTTTGGATTTTTGGAATGTTTTGATTTTTTTGGATTTTTGGAATGTTTTTTTTTTGATTTTTGGAATGTTTTGAGATGTCAATGGATGACAATTTGGGTAGCCTTTATGCTAGATACTAGTGACAAGGGAAAACCAAGTCTAGGTGTAAGAATGTAGGTAGGGTTGGATAAATGAATGGGCAATAGTAAATGAAATGGAAGGCCCATGATAGGTGAATGGATAAAAGAATAGGCCATGGAAAGCTCATGATGAATGAATAGATAAAAGGATAGGTGATAATGGAAGGGATGTAGGCATCATAAGGGAGCTAGGACGTGGTCTCCAAAGACTATGTTGCATAGGAATAACATGCCCCATTCTAGTTAGGATTTGACATGACAAAGCTTATGAAAATAGGAATGATAAGATGGATTGATTAGAAAGGATGAAAAATGGGTAATGACAAGAAGGTAAGGATAGGATTTAGTATGGAAAGAATGAGGTATATCAAAAGATATCTAAATCATGTTTCAACATTTTTCCCCCTATCTTTATCAAGATCAGAAGGGGGAAGAGAGGATGAATGGACTCAATATGATAAGTATATGGGTATGATGGCCAAGGATGGTAAGATGGTAAGGCAAGATAGGATATGGTACGGAAATGGTATGATAGGATAGAAATGATAGTATGGATGAGACAATGTGCCCCCAAGTGTAAGTGACATGGAAGATCAACCTACATATGTCACCTGTTTGCCAAGTTTTCATCATGGTACTTATCTAAGGTGCCACCAATGGTGGTTTTCATCGTTGGGCGAAGGGATTTCTCTTTACTTTTTTGATTTTTTTTTGGAATATTTGGATGGGAGAAGGGGAATATGGATAGGATGGACTCAAGTGTCGAGTTCTATGAAAGGTGATAGTCCTATTAGAGATGGATGTTGTCGCATGGACCATGTCAAGTCATGATGCACATAGATGTTGGTAAGGGATTAGATAGTGGATTATGAAAGGTTTATGCATGGATAAAGATGTGGATCATGGATAAAGATTGTTGTGTTCTTATGCAAAAGCATGGACCATAGGGAAAGACTTATGTATAAAGATGTGGAGCATGGATAAATATTGTTTATTCATGAATGAAGGTGGAAAGACCAAGAGGATTGTTGGCAAGAGACACTATATGGATTCATGGTTGTTGTCATTGATGGCAACAAAGGTCATCCCACATATCCGCAAGTCATGATGTGTCTCTACCGGAAGTCAGAATAAAGAATGTTGTGGTCCGGTGAAGAAGAACAGAGCATGTGGCAAGGTCTGACAGATTGGTCCGGACCTCTCAGTGGAAGTGTCTTGGTGCAGTGCGGATTTGGGGAAGTCAAGAGGACTACCTTGAGTGGTATATTCCAAGGATTTAGCCTCCGGTGATGGACAAGGAAAAAGATATGAATGGTTGAGTACCGGATTCCTGAGAGACAGTGAAAACAGAGGAAGAACTGACTGGCAGAGTATCAGACTGCTTTCCGGATGAGTTACTATTGATGACAGAGGTTGTGAAGGCATGAATCATGTTTGGCTGACATGATTAATGATATCTACAAGTATATGCTTGATCCGCATTGCTTGGTGAGGAAGGATTCAGCCGACAGAATGAAAGTTTATAAGAAACTAGACTGTTCCGGATGCCGACTAGAAAGGTGATGAAATTACTTGTGCGGATATATATAGAGGATGGATTTAGTTGTGAAGTGTGTAGTGTGTGTAGAGAGATATGCGAATAAGTCCAGAGAAAGAGCAGAGGTAGCAAAAAGGATCCGGTATGTGAAAGATAGCAGAATAAAGAACAGAGGAAAGATGAAGTGCAGCAGATCAGTGTACTGAGCCTAACCGGAACTGAACTCCAGCATATGCAGATGCTTCCAATCAGTTCAAGACTGTGATTCTCATCACTTTGTAGACAGTGTGTCTTCTTGTAGGCAGTGGGCCTCTTGTGAGCAGTGTGCTCGGGCAGTGAGCCCTAATTGGCAAGTGCCATTTTTGTAATTTCCTATTCTTCTAACAGAGAATAATTCTTGGGTTAATCACCCCGTGGTTTTCTCCCTTAACAGGGTTTCCACGTCAAAAATACTGTGTCATGTGTTTCTTATTTCATGGTTAATGTTTTTGTGTTTGATTTTATGCTACATCAATTAAAAGAAAAGTTCAATAAGGGAAATAATTAGGATAACTGATTCACCCCCCCCTCTCAGTTATCAACAGAGGATATGATGGTGGATTTGAAATGGGGTTGATAGTAGATGTGGAAGGATCATTAGGATCTTGATTATCATTATGTTCATTTAGATCCAAGTTATTTGTTTGATATTCTATGTGTACTTGGGAGGCATGTGTCTCATGATGAGAAGTAGAAGTTTGGGGATCATGGGTAGGTGGAGTGATAAGCTCTTGACCATGGAATGCATAGAGTTGGCTAAGAGGGTCATCATGGTCTTCTTGATCATAAATAGGATCTTGATCATACATGGGAGCTTGATCATGAATAGGACCAAGTGTGTTATTGTTAGTTGCCATTGCACCAAAAGATCGACCTATTAATGCCTGATACAACTACTTGACTTAACAAGCACAGAAGGCAGTTAAGCCCTTGTTGCAAACCACCGCAGCGCAGCGTTGAACAAGGAGACCAAGGGCCACACCTTGCAACAATCCCCCCCAGTGCAAGCATGGGGTTTGAACTCATGACCTCAGCTTTGATACCAATTGTTAGTTTCCGTTGCACCAAAATATTGACCTATTAATGCCCGATACAACCACTTGACTTAACAAGCACGAGAGGTGGTTAAGCCCTTATCGCAAACCACTATAGCGCAATGCTGAACAAGGAGACCAAGGGCCACACCTTGTAACAGTTATGAGTGGGATCATTAGAAGGGCTTAGATCTTGATTAGAATGAGGGGTTAATGTTTCCTCATGCTTAGGATAATGCTCTTGACATACCTCTTGGTTGGCTTGAATGGAAGTGGATGACTCTTGGATAGGCTCTTGGTCAACAACATGAGAGGGCAATGAACTCATGGGATAAATTTTTTCAATAGGCTCGAGGGGTTGTGGACCACATGATGGGGTTAAAGAAGTGGACATGGCATTCAAAGGTTCTTTGGTAGGCTTATCAATGGGTTCTTGACATGGGGATGGTCTATCCTGTGCTAGTAGTCTTTGGAGAAAATCATCAAAGGATTCTTTGGTTGATGGATTAGAGATTGGGAAGTTTGATGGTAGTGTTGGTGTAGGACTAATAAGCTTTGGGATAGGTATTCTATTGGATGGTGATGGAGGACTAGTAGATGGAGTGGTGTATGATTCCAAACTTGAGATGGTATTTCCCTTGTCAAGAGTATCATTAGAGCTTGAGGACATTTGACCTTGTTTCAAGGGGTGGCTTAGGTTCTCATGCACTTGTTGTGATGTAGATGGATGTGAATATTGGTTGGCATGGAAAGAACTGGGATAGGTTGATGTGGCATTGACTTGATAGGTGGGTGGATTTGGTTAGATTTGACAAGTGGCTATGAATTGTTGGGCTTGGGCTAGGAGGTGTTGTATTTGAGGTAATTGGATTTGTTGAAATTTTTGAATGATGGCTTGGAATTTTTGTATGGTTTGTCGGTCTATGGGTTGACGAGTTTGGTGAAATGTTTGGATGAGGTCTTGTAGCTCTTGTGCTAAGATCTTTTGCTCTAGTGTTGGGATGGAGTTACACATAGATTGAAGTCTTTGGATTTTAGTTTGTTCCTCCAAGTATGCCTCAAAATCTATAAGATCCTCATCATCATTAGGAGTGAAGTTTGGGTCACCTCAGAGTATGTATGGTTTTGGATTTGGCCTAGATTTGTTGATGATCACAACCATTTTGATGAATGAAGATTGGACTAGGTTCAAGGATGGGAATATGAGTAATATGAGTTAAGGTCAGAATGTTATAGATTCAAGGTGTGGTGTTTGGTTGAGATTAACAATGTTTGTTTTTGAACACACATGCAAAACATGCCAGACATAATATTTTGGATGACTCTGATATAAAATCAGAGTAGAAGTCTGAATGGGGGCCTAGATTAGCCCCAAATTTTCATAAGTCTTGACAAATTTGAAAACACTCATAAAAATGCACAACCTAGGCTGGAAAGAGGATACTACTTGCTGAGTCCCTACTTGGATTACTCCATATACTGAGACAAGGCAGACATCTAGAGATATTGGTGACATTGGCTCCCCCTTACATGACACAGGAACACCAAATCTTTTACCCCAAAGATTCAAAGATCTTATGAACTAATGGATTTTTTGTCTCTACTTTGAATAGTACATATAGGGTAGATTCAAAGGTCTGACCTCCTGCACCAACAAGCAGAAAAGGTTTTGGCCTTGGTACAGTCACGGTTAGGAGGGTCCTCAAAGAGAACTATCCATGTCGTACAGCTAGAGTAAATACAATGGAAACAACTCAAAGATATGAAAAAAATGTAGATTTAGTCATTTAGTATATCTTAGAATTCAAATACAAATTGGTTGGCAACATGCGGACTTACAATTAGGGCTCATAAGCCTGATTATAGAATATGCTGAAGATAAGTCTTTGAAGCTCCTTCGCAAAGAATTTAACTACCGCTATGAATTAATGATCAATCATCAAATTATAATTTCCTAAGGATCTATTACATCAATATATATCATCTCCTATACCAAATATTCCTCCACACCAGCCAAATAAGGTTACAAACTCCCATGAAGAGGTGTAACGTGTGTACATGGATAGGTTAGACCTAATCGAATAGAATTCCTCCGCAAATGAATGGAATGATGACTGGATCTCTGGGAAGGTCGGCCACGAACCAATAGGCATTGAGTGATGTGCCTTGCAACTTCGTAAGTTGTGAAATGCTTCACAAGTCTTCTCCTTTAGTTGATTATCATAGGTCACTAGGATGATTTGATCTGAGAAAATAGTTAATTTTCTGATAGCGCTAACTTTCTGATTCTTGATCCAAATGCTCTAAAAATTGGATATGATGTAGATGAATGAATCTAGATACTAAGTCCAGCTCCACAAGGTCTAAAATGCAATTATGGTAGAATATGGACCAAAGTGTAGAAACTGCTACTAACTGAACTGCCTGAACTAAACTAGAAACTGAAAAGAAACAAATTGAAATGTTAAAAAATTGGGATGCAAATGTTTTTGGTTGATACAAGATTGCTCTTGAACCAAGGATGCTCCTACATCAGACATCAGGGGTTATTGAAAAAGTGAGTCCCTCACTTTGCTAGGGCTAGAGGAAAACCAAGACGGTCTACCTCAGCCTGAGGAATCCATGATGAATCTTCTTCTAGTTTGCCTTTCCACTTCACAACATATTCTTTGTATTGTCTCCCTCTAGTACTATGTCCAACTCTGTTATCCAAAATGTCTTCAATTTACTTCGGTGCTTGTTGTGGTAACCACTTCTTCAAGTCTTCTTCAATGTTGTCACTGAACTTTGCTTCATGGTATTGATATAGGTCTGCAATGTTGAAAATAAGTAATATACCTAATGTCTTTGGTAGCTCCACTTCATATGCATTTCTTGAGTCAAACTTTTTGAGTATCCTACAAGGTCCAAACTTCTTCATCTTCAACTTGTTGTATGTCCCAACTGGAAATCTTTATTTTCTCAAATACACCATCACTTCATCTCTAACTTCAAAATCTTTGTCTTCTCTTCACATCTGCCTTCTCCTTATATGTGCTGTTCATTTCCTCCAAATGCTTCTTCACCTGATTATGCATTGTCTCCATGTGTCTTGCAAATTCTTCTACTTCTGTACTTCTCTTATCTTCCATGTTGAGATCTCTCAATTCTGCTACTCCTTTAGGGTTTACTCTGGTAACAATATCAAAAGGTGTTCTTCCAGTACTCCTATTCATTGAATTATTTTATGCAAACTCTGCTTGTGAAAGAATCAAATCCCAACTTCCCACCTTCTCTCCAACCAAACATCTCAACAAGTTTCCCAACCTTTGGTTTTCTACCTCTATCTATCCATCAGTATGTGGATGAAATGCTAAACTAAACTTCAAATCTATCTTCATCTTCTTCCAAAGTGTCTTCCAAAAGTATCCAAGAAATCTTTTATCTCTGTATGAAATTATGCTCTTAGGTAATCCATACAATCTCACAATCTCCTTGAAAAATAGGTCAGCTACATGCACTGCATCAATTGTCTTCTTACAAGGTATGAAACGTGCCATCTTTGAAAATATGTCCACCACTACAAATATTGAATCAATTCCTCTCTATCTTAGGCAATTAGATTACAAAATCCATGCTTATGTCTTCCCAAGGTCTCTCCAGTACTGTCAAAGGTTTATACAATCCAATGTTCTGACTACTCCCTTTTGCAATTTGACAAACTTTACAACTCTGCACAAATTTCCTAACATCCTTATGTATCTAAGGCCAAAAGTAGTTTTCACTCACCAAAGACACAGTCTTATCAATGCCAAAGTGTGTTGCCAATCCACCACTATGCTTCTCCTTGATCAAATTGTCTCTCATGGAACTTCTAGGTATGCACAGCTGATTTCCTCTAAACATCATATCTTCTTGAATGAAATAGTCCAACCACTTACTCCTATCTATCACAATAGGTTCCTTACATTCTTTCCAAGGTTATGCAAAGTCAAGATCTTCATACACGTTCTTTAATTCATCAAATCCCAACACTTCAATTCTCATCTCTGTCAACAAGTTCCTTCTCCTACTTAATGCATCTACAACTTTGTTTGATTTTCCACTCCTATGCTTCACAACAAAAGTATAACTCTGCATGAACTCTACCCATCTTATATGTCTCTGAATTAACTTACCTTGACTATTCAAATATTACAAATCTTGATGATCTGTATACAACACAAACTCCTTAGGAAATAGGTAATGTCTCAACTTCTTCAAGGCTTAAATTATGGAATAGAAATCTTGATCATAAACTGAATATCTTCTCCTTGCATCATTCAACTTCTCACTAAAATATGCTACAGGTCTACCTTCTTGACTTAACACTTCTCCTATTGCATTCCCACTTGCATCACAATCTACTTGAAATACCCTATTGAAATACGGTAATGCCAAAATAGGTTGCTCTGTCACTTTTTGCTTCAACAATTCAAAACTTTTGTCTACTCTTGATGCCCATTTGAAATCTTTTATGTCACCTCTCATTATCTCTGTCATAGGGTTACAAATTAAATTGAAATTTTTGATGAACTTCCAGTAAAAACTAGCCAATCCATGAAATGATCTAACTTCTCCAATGTTCTTCGGTGTAGGCCATTCAACAATTGCTCTCACTTTCTCAAGGTACATCTTCAATCCTTCTACAGAAATCACAAATCCCAAGCATACCAATTCTTCCTTCATAAAACTACATTTTTTTATGTTTATCAACAATTTCTCTTCTCTCAATCTCTGCAATACTTGTCTCAAGTGCAACAAATGTTATTCTTTTGTCTTACTAAAAATCAAAATATCATCCAAATATACAATAACAAACTTACCCAAGAATCTCTTCAGAACTTCATTCATCAACCTCATGAAAGTACTAGGTGCATTTGTCAATCCAAAGGGCATCACCAACCATTCATACAATCCCTCATTTGTCTTAAAAGCAGTCTTCCATTCATCTTCTTTTTTGATTACGATATGATGGTATCCACTCCTCAAATCTATCTTTGTGAAATACTTTTCTCCACTCAAGAAATCCATGATATCATCCATCCTAGGTAAAGGAAATCTATACATAACTGTGATCTTGTTTATTGCTCTAGAGTCTGTACACATTCTCCATTCTCCATCTTTCTTAGGTGCTAACACTGCAGGTACTACACAAGGACTCAAGCTTTCTCTAATCAAACCTTTCCTCAACAATTCTTGTATCTGTCTATTCAATTCTTTATTTTCTGCTGGTGCCATTTTGTGTGCTTCTTTGTTAGGCAAACTAGCTCTAGGTATAAGATCCATGTGATGACTGATACTTCTGATTGGTGGCAATCCTTCAAGTACATTGTCAGATATGATGTCTTCATACTCTGTCAACAATTTAGTTACCTCCTTTGGTTGTGATTCTTCAGTCTCTTTCTTTAATGTTTTAGGATTCTTAGGGATCAAAGCATAACACATATTCCCATGTCTCAAACCATCCAAAAATTTTCTTCCATCTACCAAACAGATTCTAGCACTTCCACATACTTCATTCTTAGGATCATATTCCAAAGGAATCAAAGTAATTCTCTTTCCATTTTCTATTATAGTGTAAGTATTCTTTCTCCCATCATGTATAGCTTTTCTATCATACTGCCAAGGTCTACCCAACAAAATATGACAAACATCCATAGGCATAATATCACGCAATACTTCATCATGATATGATCCAATATGAAATTTTACCAAACATTGTTCACTCACCAGTACCTTATGATCATCCTGAATCCATGCTATCTGATAGGGCTTAGGGTGTTTCAATATTTCCAACTTCAGCTTAGTCACCATCTCCTCTAAAACTAGGTTATTAGAACTACCACTATCAATTCCAACTTTACAACAATTACCTCCTGATTTGCATCTAATTTTGAACAAACTTTTCCTCTGCAGTGGTTCCTCATTTGTCTCTGCTTGAAATAGTGCTCTCCTTATCACAAGTGATTCTCCTTTCTTAGGTTTACCAACTGATCTAGGTGATCCAACATGTTCTTCCACATAGGCTGCTCTTCCACTATTCTCTGTCTTCTTGCTTGTACTCCCCTGATTACATTCAAATGCTCTGTCTTTCACCTCCACACTTGAAACAAGTTCCTCTGAATGTTCACCTATCAAGTCCTCTTCCTTCTCTTCTGTATCCTTCACTCCGGTATGGATTAGGGTTTCCTCTATGGTAGAAATTTCTCTCATCTCTCTGGTATGCATTGTTATCTCTATCTTCTTTCTTGAATGTGTTCTCTTGTCTGTTCTGCTCTGTATATGATCTCTCTTCTCTGGAAAATGTTCTCCCTCTCTAAAATTTACCTCCTCTGCCTCTCTGTCTTTGATCATTTCTCTTATTTAACTTCTCTTCAACTTTCAGGGCAAACTGGTATGCTTCTTCTAGTGTTGTCATTCTTACCAAACTTAGTTCTTCTTGAATGTTCAATCTAAGTCCATTGATGTATCTAGGCACTTTCTTCTTGCTTGCTTCACTATGTTCTGTCCTTATGATCATCTTATGAAATTCTTCAGTATACTCCTTCACAGATTTCTCCTTTTGTCTTAGGTTTTACAATGTCTTCAACAACTCCAACTCATAGTCAGCAGGTACAAACTAGTTCTTCAATTTTATCACCATCCTATCCCATTTTGTAATCTTTTCTTTTCCTCTTCTGTTTCTATCCAAATGAACTTCTTTCCACCATATAGCGGCATGTCCTTTCAACTTTGTTTTTGCAAATTTCACCTTCTCTAGATCTTCAACTTCTTCATACTCAAAGTACTCTTCAGGGTTCAAATTGCCAGTGTAGTTAGGTACATCAACTCTAGGTCTCTTTCTAATCTTTGAAATAACTTGCAACATCTTGTCTTGATCTGATTCTTCTTCTTCATCACCTCCTAGGGTTTCACCAATTTGATCAATGGATTGAAATTCCTCTTCCTCATCACTTTCAACATTAGGTCCAGGTGTCAATCCTCTTTTCCTATCTTCCTCGACAACATCCAATAGCATTCTCATTATTTTCATCATTTCCATCATCTCATCCATCCTACCAGCCATTGTTCCAAGAACAGGGATTCTCCTCGGCGGCATCTTCCTAGGATCAAGTACAAACTACTTCAAGTTTGGTGATCAGGCTACAAGGTGACAACTGCCTCATAATCGGTAATCGGTTGTGACACAAGTCACCTGCCTCAGATTCGGTGATCTATCCACATCAAGCTCTTATAGAATTCCTTCACCCACTTTGCTCAATTTTCTCCCAAAGATTTGAACTTTCACTCTGATACCACTTGGTGCAGTCATGGTTAGGAGGGTCATCAAAGAGGACTATCTAGGTTGTGCAGCTAGAGTAAACACAACGGAAACAACTCAAAGATATGAAAAGAATGCAGATTCAGTCATTCAATATATCATAGAATTCAAATACAAATTGGCTGGCAACATATGGGCTTACAATTAGGGCTCATAGGCTTGATTACAGAATATGCTGAAGATAAGGCTTTGAAGCTCCTTTGCAAAGAATTCAACTACTGCTATGAATAAATGATCAATCATCAAATTCTACTTTCCTAAGGATCTATTACATCAATATATATCATCTTCGGTACCAAAGATTCCTTTGCGTTAGCCAGAGAAGGTTACAAACTCCCATGAAGAGGTGTAATGTGTGTACACGGATAGGTCAGACCTAATCGAATAGAATTCCTCCACAAATGAATGGAATGCTGAGAGGATCTTAGGGAAGGTTAGCCATGAACTAATAGGCATTGAGTGATGTGCCTTACAGCTTTGCAAGTCGTGAAATACTCTGCAAGTCTTCTCCTTTAGCTGATTATCATAGATTGTCAGGATGCTCTGCTCTGAGAAAATAGTTGATCTTTTGATAGCGATAACTTTCTGGTACTTGATCCAAATGCTCTAAAAATTGGATATGATGTAGATGAATGAATCTAGATACTAAGTCTAGCTCTGCAAGGTATGAAATGCAACTGCGGTAGAATGCAGACCAAAGTGCAAAAACTACTACTAATTGAACTGAAATGGAAACTAAAAAGAAACAAACTGAAATGTAAACAAACTGGGATGCAAATGTTTTTGGTTGATGCAAGATTGCTCTTGAACTAGGGATGCTCATGCATTAGGCCTCTACAACAAATGGTTTCTAGTTAGTGTTTCAGGATAATCTAGTGTCTATAGATGTGGTGGTTTGCTCATTTAAGAGGCCTCCCAGCCCTCAAAAAGGGTTTTTACGCATCCCATGGATACTGAGGAAGACTTCTGTCAATATAGAACAATGACATCAAGACACCAGGTAATTGAAGACTTTCGTCACAACCACAATTATTTATATAGCGGACTGAAATGAAAGTACCGTTTAGGTCATTCCCTCTCACAGATCTAGAGGTAGGCCCTCTAAGGGATTAAAAACATAAAAGAGATAGGTCCACCAGAAGTCTCCGTGAAGCTTCCCTCACGCCGATGAAAAGTTTGATAGACAGATACAAGCCAGGTGTATAATGGATCCTACATCTTCCTCAACAATTCTTGTATCTGTCTATAAGAATATAACAGATAAAATAGGGTTGAATAATCCCTCGAAAAGCCCACAAAATAACCATTATAGTGTGGATCGGCCAGATAAGGTAGAAGTCACACCGAAATATACATATTCTTGCCTATCGGCAAGACTGTACACCATCGGTCAAACGAAAGAGTCCTTCGCCGATACATATCTCTCAGCGATGAGTGGCTTCGATTATGTGCCTATCGGCATGATACTATTCTATCGGCGAGTTCCTTGAATCTTCTGCCGATGCTATCGGTCACACCGATGAGCATCTAACTCCCACTTCTCCATCGGCAACACTTCCCTAATGATCTCCCTGATCGGTGAGAACTTAAACTATCGGTTACCACTCAAAACTTTATGCCGATATACCTTCTTACTCCGATGGCCTCAAAGGCTCCTTCAAACTGCACTGTCGGCGAGACTAATATCGTCGATGTAACCTTGGTCCTTTCTCCCGATCTCCATTGTCATACCGATATACTCTCGTCGGTGACATTCTTCAAACCTCACCTCGATCGGTGAGAGATCCTACCATCGGCCCCGTGTAACTTTCTTCTTCCGATGGCGATACTCACATCGATGACTTCTCACATACATTTCTCAACTTGGGTCTTCCTTACCATTTCCATTAGTCAACCTTTGTATTATTCAAAATGCATATTCACCAATCACAATCATGATAAATGATAGCAGGATATACATGAAACGTCCACGCATACATAAACATTATACACCTGGCTTGTATCTGTCTATCCAAAAATGGCATAAACCTGCAACAAAAAGTTAATAAAACCTGTAAAAAGCAAGATAGATCAAGGGATTCATGTTGGATTTACCATTCTGTAGCTAGGGAAAATTGGATTTAATGTCAAAAACAATAAACTAACTAAACCCTAACAAGCACCGTAAAGCACAAACTAGCCTGAAAATGAAAACAGAAATGTAAAGCAAATTGATCTTCAAGCTAGGCTTGATTTATCTCCATGGCTCTTCTTGATCTCACATAAGAATGTAGGATGTCAAAGGATTGTTGATTGCTCACTGTTGCAGCATAACAAAGCTCAAGCATTGCGTGATTGTATGAAAATGATTTGTGAGTCAGAGAGAGTGAGTCAGTAAGAGAATCAGTGAGTGAGTGAATGAGAGAGTGAGAGAATCAGTGAGGGTTTGAAATTGAAGTAAGAGTTTCAATTTATAGAAGGAGAGGGAATCAAATGAATGGCTAGGATTGAAAGCCAATTGTGTAATGTGGATGGTTAGGATTAAAAGGCAATTTTAGTACTTATGATGTACATTAAATGGGTATGACAGGAGGCCAAAATTAGGAGAATAGTGGGAATAAATGAGATTTTTTTATTTATTTTGGAGAGGAAGTGCTTATGACGCACAATGAATGAGGATAAAAATAGAGATGTGAGTGGGAATAAGTAATTTAAATAATAAAATTATTTAAATCATGTGAGTCAAGTGGCATTTAAATAAATATTTAATTTATTTAAATTGGGTGATGGAGGAGAATGAGATTAAATAAATAAGATTTATTTAATTTGGTGCAAATAGAGGACAAAAGGAATTAAATAAATAAGATTTATTTAATTTGATGAAAGAGAAGGATAAATGGATGAGATGAATTAGTTATATATATATATATATATAATTTATTTAACTAATGAGAGTGATGGAAGTGGTCATGAAGGGGACTTAGAAGAAAGTATATCGAAATGTAATGTCATAAGATATAGTCAAATTTAGGTGTCTATAGGTGGTAACCCTTAACTCACCCCATTTTTTGGAACAATCCCTTATTCCTAGTGTTTGTAATCATGGCGAGGGCTCTAGGTAGATTAGATTTTCATCATTGGTCACAACTCCAATTTTAATTCCATATGTTGGTTGGTAGACACACTTCTTTGGTTGACAATGACACTTATAGTGAAGCAATAACTACCTTCCTTAATATACATGTATTTCATCTCTAATAGCCTATCATTTGGTTCTACACTATTTTTGGTATTGATTTGGTCAATGCTCATAGAGTGAATCAACAATGCCCTTGATGGATAGGTTCTACTTCATTTAAAATATATTATCTATCCTTAAGCATTATGTGACTTCTCATCATACAAAAAAATGCTAAAAACAAAATTAGAAACCTTCTCTGAGTTTGGATATCCCTTATGACACACTTATGGTATTTAATGATAATGGACACTTCAAGATCAACTTATCAAAATCCTTAGAAGAATCCCAAATTGACAATGGAGTCTCACACATAACACATGTTGCGAGCTATTAGGTCACATACTTATATTTATTTAAAGCTATGGGGCCTCATATAAAGATATAGATGCTTGAGTAAAGCTATTGAGCCTTTCTTAAAGACATGGAGCCTTGTGTAAATTTATGAAGCTTTACATAAAGCAATGGAACCTTATGTAAAGTTCTTAGCAAAAATAAATAAACCTTGTGTAAAGTTATGGAGCCTTGTATTTAGTAATGAATCCTTGTGCAAATCTATGGAGACTTTTGTAAAGCAGTAGACCCTTGCATGTGGAAATGGGGCCTTATATAAAACTATAGAGTGTTGTATAAAAAATGGAAAATTGTGTAAAGCTTTGGAACCTTGCATGAAGAAATTGAGTCTTGTGTAAAGCTATGAACCTTGCCTAAAACTATGGATCCTTACATAAAGCAATGGAACCTTGTGTAAATCTATAGATACTTTGCATAAATGTCACAAATTTGTGTAAAGATATGGAATGTTGAACAAATCTAGATGATTTTGTGTAAAAATACGGAACCTTACACAAAGCTATACAACCTTTTATAAATCTATGGATTTGTTGAGAAAAGAAAAAGCCTCTTGTGAGAAGTGTAAGAAATTGCTTGACTTGTAAACAAGGTTGGAAGACTTGAGATTCCTTACTGGTGAAAACCAACCTATGCCACCTTTCACTAAATCCAATGAATGATTACACTCAATATAACTAATTTTGAGAAACCTCAATAATGAAACCCCTAAATTAATAGTCAAAAAAATCTCTAAAGAAGGTTGAATACTTTTCTAATCTAATTTTAAATATAGGAATAACAAAAGAAAAGCTCTGCCCTCTACTCTGCATGTACGCCTAGGGTTTTTCTGATTTGACTCGGTATCTCTATGTCACTAGGGATGGAGGGTATGGCCTCGGGCAGTACCTCTGAGCCCCTGCTCGTGTTGGGCATTGACAGTCCCAAAAATTGGAAAAATGCTTTGGCAGGGCAGGAGGGCCTTTTACTCAATTGTCATTCTGCTGTCCCAGTGCAAAAGGAAACTTCTGAAGGGATAACCCTCGTGGTACTAGATGACTTGGTGGAGAAAATCGTGGCCTCCATGGATCTCACTCTTGTGGGTAATTTCTTTTCTCTTCGACCTAATATTGAAATGGTACGGAAATGGGTTTCCAATCACTGGCATAGTAAGGGCAGTGTGACTGTAAGCACTATGGCACGATGACTTTTTTTATTTTGTTTTACTAGCAAAGAGGATATGATAGATATTTTAGCTAGTGGGCCGTGGCTCTATGGCACACACTCACTCTCATTGTGTAGTTGGCAGCCAGGGTTTGATCCCAGTTCTGACTTGAATTGATTTGCCCCTGTCTAGGTTAGACTTCTAGGCTTCCCATTAGAATACTGGGATGAAACTATTTTTGCTTCTATTGCTAATTCCTTTGGCCAATTTATTACCTTGAATAATACCATTTAGGCCAAATCCTATTTTGTCTATGCTAGATTTTGTGTTAATGTGGAAGTCCACAAAGCCCTACTTATGTCCATTGAGCTAAACTTTAAGTTTGGGGTCTAGATGCAACCAATACTTTATGAAAATGCTACCTCCTTTTGTCAACTTTGCAAGAAGAAGGGTCATTTGATTTCCCACTGTAAGCACAAGAAAGCTGAGGAAACCAAAAACCAGGAAAAAGAGAATAGTGATTTCAGTTCCTTAGAGAAATGTTCAGATAAGAAGCTGGTAGATTAAGTTGAACGCCAGACAATGGAGGGCAATGGGGAACAAGATCTCCAACACTTCTCAAAAGAGATTCTCCCACCAATATTGGAAGATGGTGAGATTCACAATAGATTTGATGATACCCATCAGGAGGAGCAGTTACAAGCTTCTGGTGAAAACCTTGAAGCACAAGGTAATGTTCCAGACGCTCTAACCCATGAGGACAACATTCGAGCTCGGGGGTCTGATCTTGTTCATGAAGGGATGAACTCTCAACCAAGATAGAGTTTAGCTCCTCTCCCTCCTGGAGCAAGGTCTAATGCTACTCACACTGAAGAATCTCTTAAGGAAGGGATAAACTCTCAGTTATCTCCGAGACTAAACTTGGGTCCTACTCTACTTTCCCTTGGAGTAGGGCCCAATGAAACTCATAGTGACCACAAAGGGTGGATTACTCCTAAGAAGAGAGGTCATAAGACAAAGAAGTTTGCTGATGTGGGAGTAGACCCCAAATCAGGAAGGTTGTCATTAAGGGAAACAAGGCAAAGGGAGGCAGCCAGGGAGATAGCCAGTGGTAAACAACAGACACTGGAGATTTACTCCCAAAAATTATTTAAATAAGGATTTTTTCATGGAATATGAGGGGCCTTAATAGCCCTTCAAAACAATTTGAAGTCAAAAACTATATTCTAGATCAAAAAATTGATATTCTCTTACTTCAGGAAGTTAAAATGTCGGAGGAAAGCTTCAAAATGATTGTTGATAGGATCTGGCCCAATGCCACCTACTGTATCAGTCCTACTATTGGTGCTTCAGGGGGGGTTGTCACGATGTGGAATAAACCCAGGGTTGGAGGTATGCTGATCTTCCTTAATAAACACTATCTTATAATTAATTTTTCTTTGCCTTCATGCAATTGGGCCTTGGTCAATATTTATGCCCCGAACACTACAATGTTGAGGAAAACTTTGTGGAAGGGACTGTTTGTTCACATCTCCTCTACTCCTGATTCCCTTTAGATACTGGGGGGAGATTTCAACACCCCTTTGAGAAGACTGGGGTCATTCTTGACTACTATGATAGTATGCTTGATTTAGCTGAATTTATCAATACTTTTGGACTCTTGGATATAGAGTTACTAAATTAGAACTATACATGGACTAATAGAAGAAGAGGAAATCAAATCATCCAAGTTAAGTTGGATAGGTTCCTTATTTCCAAAAACTAGGATAACACTCTCACCCTTAAATTTTCTGCCTTCCCAAGGACTGTCTCTGATCA